>PVIH01000868.1:0-35059 GCA_004025045.1 Sigmodon hispidus | reverse complement strand
TAAGTCTCCAGACCCAAACGGGCCAGGAAAAACATACTACAACAATGTACTGATCTTATTGTAGTATATTATGCCATGTTTGGTTTATGTCCCTGGGAGGCCTGCTTTTTTTCTGAGAAGAGATGGAAGGACTTTGGATTTAGAAGAAGAGGGAAGATGCAGTGAGGGCGGGGCTAAAAGGAGGGGAGAGAGAGGAAACTCTGGTCGTGTTGTAATATGTAAGTTAATAATAATTACTATAATAAAAGTAAAGAAGTGAAAGTAGTCATGTGGAGAGTGCTTGAATGTTATTTATGTACCTTATAAATGTGTATTTTATATCTATCTGCATACATACCTGCATCCCAGAAGAGGGCATCAGATCCCATTATAGATGGTTACAAGCCACCACGTGGATGCAGACAATTGAACTCAGGACCTCTTAAAGAACAGTCAGTGCTTTTAACTACTGAGCCATCTCTCCACTTGAATAAATAAATGAATGAATGGGTGGATGAAATGTCTATATTTCTGCTGAAAGATGATTAAGTGCAACCAGAGTTCAACTGGGTCATTTTGAAGACTGATACCAGCAGGGCTCTTCTAGATTCTGAGCACTGATACAAGTGCTTTATCCACAATAATCAAGCCAATTTTTATAAAAACGTCTTTGATTTATGGCTTAGGAAAATAGACTGAAGGGGCTGTGTGATGATTTAAAGCTACATCAGGATGGCTAGAACCCAGGATCCCAACCTGGGCTTTCCTAACCTAGGTCCTATACTCTAGGTAATCTGGCACTCCACTCAGTTGTGTGGTGGATTTACAGAAGCCTGTTGGAGTCATTGTCACATAAAGAGTGCAGAAGAAGTATGTGACTTTATGTGTTTTATATTCAAATTCTGTGTTACATTGCAAGTTTTGGGGTTGCTAGATATCACCAAAAATGTGAAAACTTTTCACAGGAATATCAAGTGCTTTTATTTCTTGTAGTCATACATTCCTCTATCCTGCCCAGCCAGTCCTGCAGCCGACTTATGAAATAATTAACTTAATATTATAACTTCTGGTTCGGTAGTCTAGTCATATTACTATCTAGCTCTTACACTTAAATTAACTCATTATTCTTATTTGTGTTTAGCCACGTGGCTAAATATTTTTCTCACTGTAGCATTCTCATCTTGCTTCCTCTGTATCTGGCTGGCATTTGCTGCTCTGTCTTTCCTTTTCCCAGAATTCTCCTAGTCTGATTGTCCGACCTTTACTTCTTGCCTAGTTACTGGCCAATCAGCATTTTATTAAATCAGTACAAGTAACAAATCTTTACAGTGCACAAGAGCAATGTCCCACAATTTCCTAAGCATAATGTTTGCTCATCTAAAATATCATTTTACATCTTCAATGTTTTATTGAATTAAATAGCTATTTTTAATCTTATTTTAAAATAGGTTCTAGAAAAATGTATTCATTGTTTACATAAAATAAAAACAATTCAAGCTTAAACCATAAATTTATTTGGCCAATTACCTTTTTCTTCTTTCTATGACATGTTGCCGATAGCCACAATTCATGAATTAGACTTCTGTTTCAAACTGGTGATCATATAAATACCCATTTTTTCTATTTTTTGATCTCTATAATTAGTAATCACTGCAGACAAGAAAGGAACAAATGAGCCAGGAACACGTGTGTGTGTGTGTGTGTGTGTGTGTGTGTGTGTGTGTGTGTGTGTGTAGGTACATACACACGATAAATACATGTCGGTGCAACCTCTCCAGCAAGGAAGACACAACACCAGATCCTTCTCTCTGCAGTTTATTCGGGCCTTTCAGATATCTTCTTGTCTTTCACTCACTGACTCTCACTCTCACTCTCAGACGGATGACAAACAACCCTGGGGGGGGGGGGGAAGTCCACTCGTGGCTAAATACCCTCTGGGCCTCCAATCCCGGTAAGCCAGGTGGACATTGCCCATAGGTCCTAGGACGCAGAAGCAAGCCACCATCCTTGCCTACAGCCAATAAGGAGTTGTTTACTCTCGAGAGCACTCACCATCGAGAAAGGTGGAAGGCAAAAACCAGCGCCACCTTTAGGGCGTGGTACAATGCAGCTCTCCACAAATACATGTAAAAATTAAAAATAAAATGTAGTTTATACAACTAACAAATCTTATTAAGCAATAAAGAAGAATTAAATTAGACCATTTGCAGAAAACAGGGAAGTGGATGAAACTAAACATCATTGCACTAAGTAAAACAAACCAAAATCAGAAAAATGAATGTGTGTTTTCCCTTATTAAGATTCTGTACTTATTTATTTATCTATCAAAGACAAGAAAATAGGAAAGATAAGAGTAAGAGAAACAGGTGGATTGGATTATCTCTTGACTCACAGAAAAAAATGTAATATTTACATATTTTAAAAATTAAAATATTTTAAAACATGTCGAATAGGGTCTTTAATGATGTCATTTGTTAATGTATCAATAAATGTAAAAGTAATGCAAATTATAAATGTGTATTTACAGGAATTAAGAAGATGGAAAAATGATTTGGTAAAAAGAACAGATGGCTTTTCAGGTATGCATGTTCACATTCATCTTATAAACCTACATATATGTGTTCTTTTGAATCAGCTTGATATTTAAGTAAGATAAAAATTTAAAAAATGATAATGCTTCAGCTACTTCTTGGAAATTTCATGAAATGTTTAGCTAAGAGAATTTCTGCTTTTCTTTACAGTAATAATTTATAACCCTTTTTGGAAAAAAGTTACAGGCAGGTTGAAAATGGTCAATGTGAGCATTATCCACAAGGGGGCATTGTAGCCTCATGTGATTCAACTTCATTATCTAAGTAGCCCTAGGAAAGGAGTATGTTTAAAGTCTAGGATTTGTTTGACTGCATGAGAAATAGAGAAATTCTCTCTCTCTCTCTCCTCTCTTCTTTCTTTTCCTTCATTTTCTTTTCCCTTCTTTCCTTTCCGTTCTTTTTTTACCTCTCATTTCTAGCTGTTTTTCTTCTCATCTCATGAGTTACGTATGATTTGCTGTTATATCAGAAAGTTTGGAGGAAGTCTAAAAAGAAATCAAACGCCATTCTATTAGTCCAGTTCATGACATTTACTCATTTATTCCTCATGCAGTCATGCATCCAGGACCTTGTTCACTTAGCCAATCTACACAAATACATGTTGAGCTGCTCTTTTGTGCCAGACAAAAGAACAAAGAGGCCCTAGAGACACAATGGGGCACAAACATATCAGTATGGAAAAAAAATGTAAGCACACAATCACAGACAACTTGCAAACCTCAGGGTTTGAGGAAGAAGAATGTGGCCATGTTATGCCCAGGTTCTGCATGGGTTAGTGATGCAAGAGGAATGATGCATTTGATCTGAAACATGAAGATGAGTTATCTAAGGTGAGACTTGGGGAGGGGAGGTGGGGGAGAACATTCTTATTGAAAGGGATCTGCGCAAGGCCTCGCAGCAAGGCAAGAAGAAGACTAGGTAGGTGAAAGAGCCAGGAAGGCTGGTCGGCAAGTGAGAGAGGGGCAGCTTTCAGCAGTGAAGACAAACGCTCTTCATCTCTATGATCTCTCATAGCTTTTCAAGGTGAGCGTCACGATTTTGTCTTCACAAGAACCCCAGAAGATGCTACTGCCACATTGTATAGAAGCAATATGTACACACGGCAAAGAAATAATCCACCAATTTTGCCTCAGGAGTTGGATGGCAGAGCGCAACCCCATTCACCTGGGCATTAGTAACTTGGTGACAGTGTAAAGCATCATTTAAAAACAGTAATATAATTTGAAACTCAGTAATATTAATCAGATTGAAGATTTTCTTTTAAAGATCCAGGACTTCTCCCAGTGAATCAGACTATAAAAACTATTTCTTCAGTGCGCTTATTTTAAGTCAGGCTAAAAACTATTGTTCTTGAAAACAGGACGCAGAAGATATGTTATCTTAACACACAAATGGAACTAGTTATCTCATCCACAGCAAAACAAAATCTACTAAAGTATAAAAGATATGAAAGAAAATGTTTACTTTCTGGTCACATTGTCTCCAGAAGAACCACATCACAGAAATGGGGCTTGTGTGTATGCAACTGCAGAAATGTTTATTTTATGTAGGGCCTCAGTTGTTTTCATGTGTAAGTTGAAGCATCAGCCTAGTTTATATTCTCCTAAGTCTGTCAATCTATGAATTTACTCATAGAAAGAAATATGGGCATGTTAGTAATTTAAATGGAATAGATGCTGCATTAAATGCAGATGTGAGAGTGGGAAGTAGGGGTTTTGCATATGAACTCATTTTAGATTTTAATAAATTACATTTGAATAAGTCAAACTACTGTTCATTGATAGTCTACTATCCATAGTTTTCAAAGTATTATTAAATCTTTAGAAGTTCCTTGTGAGATAGTTTTAACATAGCTTACCCAGATTCAAGTATCTGTTCAAGGTCCTATAGTTCAGTCATTCTCAACCTTATTTCTTTGAGGCAGGGTCTTTCACTGAACTTGTAACTCACTGATTGCCTAGACTAACTGCCGGCAAACTACCAAGATCTGCCTGTCCCAAATCTCTAAGGCTTGTCTTAAAGTACACAACACATCTAAGTGTTTTCTTTTCCTTTTACATTTATGGGTGTTTTGGTTGCATGTATGTCTATGTACCATGTACATGCATTGTGCCTGTAAAGGTCAGAAGAGGGCGTCAGATCCTCTTGGACTGGAATTATAGCTACTTGGAAGCCACCATGTGAGTGTTGGGAACTGAACCTAGGTCATCCAGAAAAACAACCAATGCTTTTAACAGCTGAGTCATCTCTGCACCCTTGTTTTTTATTTAATATGTGTACTAAGAATCTGAACTCAGGTTCTCATGCATGTACAGCAAGAATTTTATTGACTGAGTCATCTCCCCAGCCTCAAAAAGTTGAGATTTTAAAAAAATAATGTAAGTATTGAAAAAAAAACAATGATAAGTTCACTAGAGTTATAAATATAAAGTTCAAGAGGTCTTTTGAATAAGTACCAAGAATTTTATTAATCACATCTCAAAAGTGATTAATAAACTTGACTGAAGTAATTAAACAGAATTTATTTTTAGACGTGGCTGTGAAAGGTTTGGTTTCCTTGAGCACACAGCCTACACAATGGTAGCAGAGGGCACACCTATAGACTTTTACTCTACAATTATACATTTGAAAAGAACAATAGTACACTTTCACTTTCTCACCACATCTTCTCTCAGGGACAATTTGTGAAGTTTATTTCCCTTTTTGTCTTACATTTTACATATGTGGACAGTAGCTGTCTGCTGGACCTCAGCATTCTTGTCCTTTATATAGAGGCATGGATGCATGTTTTGTCTGTGGCTTTCTCTTGGGTATCCTTACAGTTTGGGTTTCACATCACTGGTGAAGCTGTGAGGGGAGAAACAGTCTGTGTGAAGCCCATAATTCATTGTTTTGGTGTCTAGATCTGTTCTCATGAGATTCATGCTCAGGAGACACTTGATGTTTCAAGTCAGTTCCTTGGCCCACTATTTAGGACTTAAGCGCACATTGATTCAGCAGTACTCACCTCGTAGTGACTTTTCTTTTAATGGTCACAGTAGCCCTCAAGTCCCTCTTCAGTAGCAGCAAAAGATTACTGTAGCCCATAGCAATACTTGCCTATAAACATAGTTTCCTCATCGGATGGCTAATAAACTGCACTTGAGTTTTGATACATAACCAAACTTAGACATTTGTGCTTTTCTATGCTCATAATTCTGCCAGTAGAAAGATGTAAAAATAATAAAACAAAATAATGGTGGTTTGGGAGATCAAAGTAACTAGCTTTATTTTCATCAGAAGTGGCTTCTAGCCTGACAAAGGTGTTTTGGCAAGAGTATAAAATACAGTCTGTTTTGCCTTTTAGATTGAAAACATATCTCTACCATCTTGCCAGGTTACCCTCCCACCCCACAAAAGCCTGTTTATAGCACCTGGGTGGAAAAGATTGGCCAGGATGGAGGTTGATGCCAGCATCCTGGCTCAGCACAAACTCTACACAATAGCTACAAGAAGTCCCCATTCATCACACTGTTTTGGTTTTTTAAAAAATTGTTAAGGTGTTTTCTAACAGGAGACAAAGGTTTATAGAGGCGATAGAAGATCTCGGGGGCAGAATTTTGTAAAAGGGTAAATAATACTTAGTCTAAAAGTCTATCGACAGGGGTGAACTGAAGATACCCTCATTGCTTCAGGAGTCTATGAACAAATTAAAATTTATCACCACTTTTACACAAGTAAAACATTGTGAATGAGTTATTATTGGTGAAATTTTTTCCGCATCTGGTAAAGAGTCATTTTATTCTCATTATAATAGAAACATAAAATGGTTACAACTTGAAACCTTTGTAAGGGACGGAGAGTCACCCCTCAAAAGTTATTCAAACTTTTCTGCCCTTAAGAAAAGTTTGTGATGCATTCAGTTAAAGTCATAAATCAATTTGTCATTATCACAGATTGAAAGAATGACAACAGAGCTTGAACAAACCAAACAGTTTATGGAAAGCTGAGAACTTAGAAACATAAAAATGTCTCTGGGCATAAGGACACATGGATGTTTTTGAAACATCGTGTGTACATATTAACTATAACTACTACAGAAACCATCCCCCATTCTAGGCTAAAGAAGTCAGGCTAGTTTAAGCCTTTCCTAGGAGTCTTGCTGCAGTGGGTGAGTTACTGAGCAGGTCACCACAGGCCAAATAAAGGTTTTCTTTATGAGATGATGGACCTAGAATGTATAAACATTCTGAATACTTATGCATTTCCCTCAAAAAACTCTCTCTCTCTCTCTCTCTCTCTCTCTCTCTCTCTCTCACACACACACACACACACACACCATTTTATCTTTTATATTAATTTGTTTAGCATCTTTTCTTAATTCTTCATCATTCATCCTGACCTTTGTCTTACAATCTTACAAAGATTTGCAAAATACTATTTGGTCCCCTAAACTAAAGGTAAATTTATTTATCTAAAAGGGCAAATTAGACACCAGCCAAAGGAACGTCTTTTTTTTTTTTTATATAGCGAATTATGGAGTAAATGCCTTTTCACCTGCTAAGAAAGAGAGATGGTAATTTCATGCTAAACATATAGACAGAGTTATTTTTATTATGTTAGTTCAGTTCAGCCATCACTGATGGGATTGATATCATGGTGGAGTCTACATGATCAAAAAAAAAAATAATAATGCCAAAGCCATAGAGTAAGAGACCAAAAGTATGAGTGAAACATACCCACACAGAGTTATTGCCAACCTGGTAGGTATGATACGGGGTGATTAATATCATTTTCCAATCCCCAGGATGCCGGTACATTATTGTGACTTCTATAGCACAGGTTTGGGACTTGTATGAGGAAACAGGTTTGTATGATTGCTTGGGCTTAGCACAGAACATGAATGTATTTGTAATTAGGACTGCTTCTGAGTTTCTTTAGTCCTGTACCTTCAAGTTGTCCTAGTTCCAATAGTTACATAGCAGAAAGCCTGATTCCCTACCTGACCCCATTCTAGTCCTTTCAAGTCAGAATGAGGACATGAGAGAAAGCACTACCTTATCCATGGGGAACTCCTTCCCACAGGATCTGCCCTTTCACCAGGATCTGTGTTAGCCCAGAGCACGTTCCTTCTTTGCAATACCTTCCAATGATGCTCATCGATGTATCCTTTCGAGGATTATGAACTACAGGGCTGGTTTAAATCTCATGTTTGCTGTGATGTTTTGCTGCAGTTATTGAAATACTCACAATCTCAGGCAATTGCTTTGACTTCAGAAGAATCAGAAGAGCAAGCCTGATACCATTCTTCAGAAAGTGAAATGGAAGTAGTGTCACTGGGTAACAGGCAAGCAAATAAACAAACCCCATCTTTAGATCACTAAGCTTATAAAGTCATTTAAAGAAAAGCCAAAGTAGCCCCCTCTCAACGTTGTTGTGACTTGTAAGTTGTGCTCATTGTTAGTAAATATGTTGGTTCAAACTCAAGATGCATTTATTTCTCATTTTGTTTTTAAATAAGCTATTTTACAATCTACCTATAAAGTGTATATTGCAGAAATCCATATTCTTTAAAAATTAATCTTAAATCAACAGCAGCTGGTAGACCCATGGGAACATGGAATTCTGAAATCATAATCCTTTGTGATAAAGCCTCTCTTGCATGGATGTAACTTGTGATGGGCAAAACAAATATGTATATATTTATATATTTGAATATACAAAGAGATAATACAAAGGTTTTCTTCGGGTTATAATCCCTTCATACTGGGCATTGTTCTAGACAATACTTGGACTTTTATTTTTCAGCTTTAAAATTCTCCATATTTCTTCAAATAAAATAGAAAAGTTCACATTTATTAATGCTCTCAAGAAGAACAATATCCCTCTCTCACTGTTGCCAGAAATTTTCTTTATTCTCAGCATCTCAGCATGCCTCTTCCTTTAAAAGTTTTCATAATTTGTTAGGACATTAGTTTCATATACTACTTCAAACCTCATGAGTACAGTTCCAGGCTATGCACACACTTGCTCGTGTGAAACACAAAGCTATGTTCTAACTGTGTACATGCATAGCTTTTGGGCTTGGGGAAAACTCAAACTGCTCCTTTATCTCTTTTATTATACTAAAATACCTTTGAGTCCATTTTGCGGTCAACTTTTACATAAAACAAATCGATACCTAAAAGTTTGTTCCTTTCCCCTAAAACAACTTTAAAAGGCCCGAATTCTTTTTGTTTTTGTAATGAACATGAAAAGATCACTCCAAAAAGCAGTACATAGCTTCACAAGAGAAAGATGCCTCCCAACCATACCATATACTTCACTCTTCAAAAAAATATGCTGTGAAAGTCCCTTTTTTCATCCCAACTTTTTCATTTGAGCATTTTGATGCAAATGATACAAAGATTTATTTATTTTTATTTATTTATTTTTGGTGGGTTTTGGCCTATGGCTTTAGGAGCTCTACTTGGTCCTAGCCTTCTTTGAAGAGGGCCACAACCACAACATCTCCACGTTATCAACGACACTTTCAAAGACAGATGACTCGCCATAAGGATGCACCTACATGCCTATTGTATATCCACTGATGTTCCACAAATAGGCCTTATTTTTGAACTACACAATATCATACATCCCAGCTCCTTCTTTCTGTTTGGTATTTTCTTATTTGGGAGCCTCATATTTGTATCTTTCCAAGAGTCATAGTGATGATCAAAAGATGCTACTTGTCTTGAGTCTGAGGTGTCAGGATCTTGATTTTTGAGGCCAAGCTAAACTATATAGCAAATTCCAGGCCAGGTTGGGCTATACAGCAAGAATCTGTCTATAAATAAATAAATAAGGAAGAAATAATGAAAGGCAGAGGAAAATGATCACTTTTTCCCTTTATAATTCTCACCTATGTTGTTGGTCTATGAGCTCTATAAAGTTTATTTTCAAGTAAGATGTGAATTCCATTAGTCAAATGATTTTGAAATACACGATACAAAACACTATGACTTGAAGAGTTAGTAAAAGAAAGCCTCACATGAAAGGCATGCTAACTTGTCACTCTTAAAAGCAACTCATTCACAGGAAATAGTCAAAAGGACATCATTTAATTAGTGACATGTAGAGTTTTGCATAGAAAAAGGTTACAAAGTAATGCAGAAAAGACTAGGTACAGTAATTTTTAAAACAAATATTTATGAGTGTAACTTTGCATAATGTGTAACATTCTTGTTTATTGCTTTCTCCACACAGCAGAGAAATGAGGTGCATAAGAATACATGCTGTGTCTTTGTCTTTCAAATATAAAATCTCACGTGCTCAATTTCAATGTATTAAGAGATTATTTTGTCATTTTAACAAGATAAAAAAATCAAAACCAAAACACCATTATGTAACTCTAGTCTAGGCATGGACAAAAATAATTTATGTACACTTCATTGCATACATTCATTGTGATTCAGGATCAAATGCAATCCCTAACTTGACCAAGGGCATTTAAACCATGTAGCTTTTCCCTTCCAAATCCCCTCTCCTTATATCATTATCCCTAGAAATGCAACATCCCCCCCCCAAAAAAAAGGACAAGAACAGACATTACATGTTGTCAGTAGGAAAGTGAAGAAGCTAAACATAGCCCAAATAAAACTGAATAAATTAATTGAAACTTGAAAACTGAGAAATTCTGGGGTTGACACGAATGAACCTCTGGTGGCCACATTATCAGGTAACTGCTTCAAAATGTATTTGCAACTCTACATTTACATAAAGAAGCACTATGTACTAAACCAAGTCTCACTAGAGTGTACGGGAGCTTGAAGGCAGAGCAGAAATACTTGTTAATGTGGGCACTGGTGACATTGCTGTTTATATCAACGCACTGTTAAATATCCCTGCTTGAAAAGTCTGTGTACAGAAGACAAAGACAAAACTATGTCTTTCAACTTAATTTTCATTAATCTTTATGGCCAATAAAACCTGTTGCTTTCAAAAGGGGACTGTGTGAAGTCTGACTCATGTTTCTGTCCCTTCGCTTTCTCAAGCTTACCACTATACCCTTCTGATCTTAAGCTACATTACATTCCATAACTCAGGCACTTAGAAAGCATAATTTTTTCTCCCTTCTTGTTTCAGGGAAATTCAGTTATGGCATTTTTTTTTTCTTTTATAAGTCAGATGTATTGGTGCACCGCTGGGTGGTGACATCCATATATTTCCCAGGAACGTTTAAATGGAAATAGATATGACATGTTTTAAGTTGCTGATGTCAGTTGCCAAGCTGCCTTAGACAGAGGGACAAAAAGATAATACTACACTTCCATTTGTGAAGTTTGCTTCTAAAAATTGCTTTTTGTTGTTGTTGTTGCTGTGTGAATCTGTAGGTATTTGTATGGCTACCTTCAGGGTGCAGAGGTTTCAAGCTGATTCTGAAATGAAGGACATTCAGTTACTATTGCAAGAAATTGAAGAATAATTTAAAAGGCTCCAACTTCTGTCCCCCAGGGTCGATAAGGTTTACTGTTTGCCCCACTGCTTGTCTGCTGAGGACTGGAGGCTGCAGACACTGACAAGGGTGGGCTGATGGCTGTTGCGGCAGCAACTGCCGCTGCGGCTGCTGCATTGGAGGGGAGCATGGGAAAGGCCCCTGCGAAAGACAGTGGAAAGCTGTGTGCAGCTGCGGTGGCCGCAGCGGCTGCGGCATGCACAGTGGCCGAAAGAGATAGGAGGGAGGTGGAGAGAGGCGGTACACACGGTGCAACGGTGCCTGTTGATGGCATCCGAAGAGCAGAATCTGCATGGGCAAACGTTGCTGTGAGGAGGGCAGAGCCGTGGGCAGGAGGCACTTCTGAAGATGTAGATAGGCGACATGGGGTTGACTCCGATGTGTGGAGTCCGTTGGGTTGGAGCAGGGCTGTAGGGAGATGGTGGAAGGCGGCTGCCCAGTGGTGTGGGTGTAGGGGGTGATGATGGTGGGCCATGGAGGACGTCATCACTGCTGCCTCTCGCTGGGAGGCACAGGTGCTGAGATGAGAGACCAGGCGCACGCGCAGTGGATCTGATGAGTCAAGGCCTTCCACTGAACTCAAGTACCTAGCAACTTCTGTCAAGCACTCTCGGAATCCAATGCTCATGAAGTCCATGGCGAGAGCATGGGCATCAAAGTAGCCTGAGGAAGAGTTGAGGAGAGTCAGAGGTGAAGGGACCAAAGGAGAAAAAACGATCTCGCTTTGAAGAACAACCACCCACTTGGGTTCCACTGTGATCTATGGGAAAGCTAGGATGACTCTGAAAACATAATGCCTGCTATGTTTGTGTGTAAAGAAAGGATACTCTGCATGTGGCATGCCAACTTTAGCAATCCTACAGTTAATCTAAAATCTAAATGTCACAGGCAGAAAAATAAATTAGGGACATTCATGTTTTAGGTACCCACTGGAGTGGGAAAGGATGTCTCAGCTTTAATATTGTGGGGTAATGACTTTCTTCAACAATACTTTTCATGGGAATAGAAAAAGTCTCACAGAGTTGGTAATTTACAGGGCTTTTCCAGGATTGGACCAAGGACATGTGCATTCTAAGCAAGCAGTTTGCCTCTGAACTACTTTACTAATCCAAATTAGGTTCTTTTCATCAAAAACATTTATGGCCTGTCAGTTTATGCTTTTATAGAGCAAAATTTGCTTATCTCCTTTAGATCACTTTATAATCAAAACATTATCAAAAACTGTTGTTATATTTATTGGGTAATCTGGAAGTGAGAAGGAAAAAAAAAAAGGTGTCAGAGCAAACACAACCACCAAGAAAACTAACAGTGACAAGCTCAACAAGAGACTGTCAGGAAACTGATTTTCATCCCCAGACCCTGGATAGTCATTAAACAAAGTCCCTGGGATTAAGAGAAAAGGTTGATCCTTATGAGGAACGCTTCACAGAGACTGCATCCCCATCAGGCCTGAGTTTCTTAGTTTCACAAAGAGGAAGAGACGTAATGATCAGAAGTAAGAGATTATTTAAAAATTCAAGAATTGAGTTTCTGTCTAGACACAACTATAATTTTACAGCAGACTTAAAGGGACATACTAGCTTTTTTGAATTTTACTGGTGACTGAAAAGTAAGTGAAATTTGAGGTTTCCTAACAAGGTGGCTGTATATGGCTGGGTTTTGTTGAATTGTAAAGAATAGGACTTACGAAATTCCTAGTCTATTGTTGGATGCAGAGGGAAATGATGATGAACAGCTGTCTCCTTTAAGTGTGCCTTGAGCCAACAATAACATGTGCCCATAACCACTTCATCTGTACAGTGCAGTTCTATAGACTTCAAGCCAATTGATCAATTTACAACCACCTGTGAGGAGCCCTTCATTACTGTCTCCATGTTACAAATGATAAAACTGACACTCAGATATTAGTTAAATCAGCCCTGGTGATAGGGCCAACGAGCTGGTGAATCAGAAGTCACAATCAGGCAATAGTTCTAGAGTTCCTGTCCTTTGGTATGACACTAGAGGTAACTGGGGGACTGGGTATATGAGCAAACACTGGCAGCCCCTCTTGTTCAAGGCCTACATATTATATTCTTCTCTGCAATGGCCTCTCCAGTGACTTATATGGCAACTGGTTGTAAATGTCTGTTCACTAACTAATCTGTGATGAATTTTAGGACTGCCCAAGTAATTACAAATAAGAACTATGATAACATCTGCTGTAAAACCAAAGAATAATTTTACTTTTTAGAAGTACAACTCATGGCAAATATTCGAGGTTCTGGTAGCACTTCTTCACCTCATGGATGCTAATTTGAGGAAGGGTAGACTAGCTTTCCTTGAACCATATCAAACTTTACTGCTCTCTTGAAATTCCCAGTGGCAGGTGTAGAGGCAGTCATACTACTTGGGGCTTGGGGAGCACTTGCTGATAGTTTTACACTCCACCCCCAGCAGGTTACTTCCGACCCAGGTCAAAAAGTGTAGCCAAGTTGTGTGAAACAATTAACTTCTAAAATTTAACCATTAGCTTCTATGTTACAAGAATATTGGCATCTTATACTATTTTTCATCCGTTCAAAACAGGCTCTTGGGACATTGTGACCTGAGGCAAATATACCAGATGGATATAATGTATCTAATCTCCTCTACTGACATAAGTAGAAACCAGTTTGGGTCAAGGTCAATGTCCTATCAGTTTTCAGAATAGTAAAAGTGGCGTGCCTCTAATTCCCTGCTCTATCCTGCTCCAGATCTAGGACCTGCAGATTGGTGGAGGAAGCCTATGCAGCATCTAGGAGGCCATCAGCACTCAGTTGCAGCACTTAACTGCTTGAAGCTTTGTCTCTTTATTTAGTTGTCAGATATACTGGCTGAGATGAATATCAAAAGCATCCTTAAAAAGTGAAAAAGCTATAAAAGGCAACATGAAGTCCATGTGAGGTGGGGAGGAAATGGGATAATGAAATGCTACTGAATATTATAGCTTTCAAAGTTTATCCATTTTTAGTATGAGGGTCCTATTCTGACCCAACAATTCTGGATTGTACCATCTAGTACAGAAGCCATTGTATGATGGCATAGAGCCAGGCCTGGATATCTGCTCTCCTGAGTTCTCCCCAGGAACAGCTTCCTTTGTTGTCCTTTCCAGTAGAAATTCAGTACTTGTACTTCAAATGTTGTAGTTGGTATAAAGTCAAGACTGGCCAAAATGGTCTGGGAAACAATGACAAAATAATTCTAGAGTCACTTCCTTTAAATAGCTGAACTATTTGAGTCCTAGTCTTGATTTAATGAAAGTGAGAGAAAGAGAGAGTGGGCCTCAGCAGCCTTGGTTTGTATTTGGCTGTTTGCATGTTTATTTTCTTTTTTTTCTGTAGATCCCAGCATGCACTTCTCAAACCCCAAACACATCTCTGAGCAGGCTGCCGTGAAGGAAGCTTTACTCCCACAGTATTATGAAAGCAAACACAACTCCAGGGTCAAGTGCTTCTTTTGTTCTAGAAAGTCCTTTCCCACGAGTTCAATCCTGCCATTAGCAATGATTTCTACAGCTTTAATCCAGGGCTGCCTACCTCAGCTTATTCAAGGGCTGTTCAACTGTAACTTCCTTAGAATGTGAGAGAGAAAAGATGAAAAGAGAAAGGTAGGAAGAAGGTGAACAAGGATGTCAGTTCTTACCTTTACCCCCTGTTGCTTGAAGCATCTTCAAATGATCCACTGTCATTTGCAGTATTTCAGCCTTTTCCAACTTAGCAGATCCCTTCAGAATCAAATAATAGTCTCATGAGTCCTGCAGAAACTACGTTGGTACTTTACATACTGAACTTAGTACTACAGTTGCAATTTTGCCTCTCATTATAAAATTCTCTTTAATTTCATTCCAGAAAAAAAACTTTAAATTCCTTTTACTTTAAATTTTAATTGTATGTGTTCCTGTGTGTGTGTGTGTGTGTGTGTGTGTGTGTGTAGTGTGTGTGTATATGTGTAGTGTGTGTATGTGTGTAGTGTGTGTGTGCATGCATGAGCATACATGCAGGTAACTATGCAGGTCAGGGTACCAGAACCTGCTGAAGCTGTTGTGAACCACCCAGTGTGGATGGTGAGACCAGGTTTGGTCCCTTCTTTTAACTTCGGAGCCATCTTACCAGCCTCTGAAGTCTTCCTAAACTTTATACAGAATCACTAGTTACTATAGCATAGATGATGACAGCAGCTTGCAACTGTAAAGGCTAGTAGACGGCACCAAAGAAACAATTCATTAAATAATAAGAGCAATTATATTCCTGGGATCATCCCACAAACACTATGCCAGCTGTAAAACTCTCAGACTTTGTGCTCCAAGTCTACCTTGATGAATGACTTATTTTGTTAAGGTACATTCATTTGTCATTACTATCGAAGTCTGGAGCAGTTAAATAATTGAATGGTAATTCTGGAGGACAAGGACATAACATTTTAACAAAACATCAAGAATAGAACATTTAAAATTAGAAAATTCCAATGTCTTTAAGATAATTTATAAATGCCATTGGAGTAAGGGAAGCAAAATACAAAAGGACTTTCAAGGTTACCAGCAGGTGTCACTGTGAATTCTAGGATCACAAACAAAAAGGACTAATTTGCAGTATCATACCTGCCTAAGCATTTTCCAATCATTCAAAACTTACATAATTTCTTAATAAAAGTCTTGCAAATACATTTGTATTGTTTCCTTTCTTAAAATAGAGTAACCTTTGGGAACCAACTGAAACAAACGTGCCACTTATAGTGTCTTAGGGTCTATGTGACTTTTAACTAACTTCCTAGGAAAGCTGAATAATTAAACCAATATGTGGGCTTGTTGTTCTTTTAGTGTGTGTGTGTGTGTGTGTGTGTGTGTGTGTGTGTGTGTGTGTGTGTGTGTGTGTGTGTGAAAAGAATCCTGACAGTTATTCAAGGTTCCTAAATTCTCATATTTGGTGGGTTTTTAATTTTATTTATTTTTTTTTAATCAGGAGTTAGTTTCAGTTCTTTAGCTGTTCAAGAACATTCTTCTCTAAGTGTGACAGAGCCAGCTCACTGGGGTTGGCAGTCAGACTCTGTAAATGGGATTGCTTGTGTTTACGGTAACGAACTGCCAACAACTGAGGCTTGCTCTTAAGGTGTAAGTCAATATTCATGAAAAAAAAGCTAACAAACCAAGACTAAGGAAAAAAAACATCACCCAAGTGACTGCTTCTTAGTGCCACAATGTAGATATTACAGTACTCAAAAAGTACAAAATTCATAGACTTTTGCCATTTTCATCTGCAGCCTACTAATCAGAAGTATAATTATACTTATAATATACGTAACTTATCAAAGACAACTTCAGCATGTGAATTGCAGTGTATTTTTGCCTTAAGTATATAGAATCAATAACATATCATGTCCTGTCCTTATAATTGTTCACTGTGTCCACTAAGATGTATGAGTAGTTACTGCAAAAGTGCCAAACCGCTGCCCTGGATGCATTCCAAAGGCTCTGTGGAGCTTGCTTTACAACGTTTTGAAGAATCATGAAGTAAACAGACCAACAAAAAAAGGCATAAACAACCAACTGATGTTTTGCACCCAATTTGGAACTCAATGAAACCATTTTCAGTGCAGAAACTGCTACATACTTGGAAAGATGCTCTTAGAAGTCATGCATTAGTTACAGAAGCAGAATGAAAAAAACAAACAAAAAAAAAAAACAAAAAACCAAGACTTCCAAATCCAGGAAGAAAAGTATATGCTATTTTTTTTTTTTTGCAGTAGCTTTATTTTTTTAATGTAAAAGAATACTTGAATTTTGAAAAGCAGTATTTATGACTAATTTGATTTCTACCAAACTTCAAACTATGTCCTAAATCAAACAATGCTCCATTAGCTCAAAAATTAAAAACGAAAGTGGTTTGTTAAATCAATTGTATTAGTATAATTTAGGAAACTAAAATAGAATCTTAATTTCTTGACTATCTTTTTTTAAAGAGTATTTTTGAAGTTGAGGGGAAAATGATATTACATATATGATACACATTTTTTTCCCAAGACTACTACACACAGAACAATTTTAAACAAAATCCCAGCCGGATTAAAAGAAAGAACAGAGAAAACATAAGTTCTGCTACCCTTAAGTGGAAAAATAAGCTAAAGAATGGAAACGTTTTCAACTTCATGATGGATTATGTTTTTAATAGTTTTGCCACAACAAAGCATTTTATTGAAATGGCTGTTCTATGCCGGATCAGGGCACACACACACCATTATTTTAATGAGTTTCAACAAGAATCCACATTCCCAGATGAGAAAGCAGATTCTCTGAGCCTTTTAGGGGGCAGAGTTGAGGAAGAGTAACTTACTTGTTTTTCAAAAGCTGTGGGCACTAGCCGTCTCAACTCAGATAAACTGTTATTTATTCGATCCCGACGCCTTTTTTCTATTATCTACTCCAAATAAAGAAAAACAAAAATTTAAGAATACATATACGGTAACATTATTGAGGGTAGGAAAATAACAGGGAAATAGGCATGCTGGACGGCATGACACAAGGTGGGGGGGTCGGTGGTGCTGCTTACCCCTCTCCTTTTCTTTCTTGCCATAATCTGAGAGGTGGTTGTTGGTGAACTTGACCTCATCACTGAGCTTGTACTTTGCCTGCAAAGGGGAAAGACAGTCAGGTGCCTTGTCAGTGTGTAACAACTGTCCCCCATCCTGACCCTGTGCTTCATGGTACCTATCAATATTCAGATTGATTGCACGCTTCACATCTATGATATATATTTTTTTCTTACTTTTGGCTTCTCTTTTAATTCCCAGGTAGTAATTATGCCTTTGGGGGTGCATGGGGGTTATGATGCCTTGAGAGGACTTAGCAAGTAAAGGCAATGGCCACAGAGTTTGATTATCTGACCTGAGTTCCATCCCTTGGATCCACATGATGAAAGCAGAGAACCTTTTGGACCTCCACAAGCAGAGTTGATGATGGCATGTACCTTGCCACACACATACACAAAAGAATAAATAAATGTAATTTTTAAACTACTACTGGGTAATCTAGCTGCCAATTCAAATGGCAAAAATGAATCTGAAATTTTGAGTTCTCCAATGAAATAATGATGGCCAGTTAGAATGGGAAATCAGAGATTAATATGTTATATTTCTCATCATATATTTACTAGAGATCAACAAGCCATCTGATGATAGCATGTCTCCTATTCTCTCCTGCCAGACATACTGGATATCATATGAGCGCCACTATATATATGTATATATAACAGTCACCATACATCAAATTTGTCTCTAGATGCAACTTTTAAAACAGGCCAAATACTTGTACTATTCCAAAATTTAAACAATTCATATTCAGTAACATAAAAAGTACAGGTTTTAAGTTTTGCATATCAACCTTTTAAAAGGATACCCTAGCCATATCATTGGTAGGAAAGTAAAATTTTGGTTTGCATACCTTCCTTTGAAAATGAAACTGTTACTAGCCTTCAAACGAACTTTACATCTCAAGAAGCTTTAATCCCCGAGTTTACAAAGAGGTATTTTTATACTGAAAAGTTCAATCAAACACCTATTTGGTCACAGAGGTGGTCACCTAAAATATACTCTCCTACAAGTATGCATTAGCATATACTGCTTTGAGATTCACAGATACTATAATTCTTCACAGCCTTTAATTCTCCACGACCTCTCGGCTTGTTCTCTTTCGCTTTAGAAGTTTCCCTATTACTTCATCTTCTTATTTCTGGATCTTAATTAGAAACCAAAGGTCTCCTTTCTCACCCTCTCTCTAAAGTTTTCACGTGACTGCTTCCATTTTCACTTTCTAAGATACTTCAGTAATGAGATAGTAGGTAAACAGAGTCGCATGCACTTTTTTCTCTTTTGCTGTTTTCAGATTTTGATTTCTAAGTCTTAAAATAAAACCAATTTTCTACATGCAGGAAGGATTTCCCTCCTTGAGTGACAGCTGCAGATAAATAATTAAGGTGCTTCTGGGCATGCCAATTAGAAGCAATTATCATTTGACCCGCCTTTGCTCTAAAATGCCTGGGTAATCTCGCTGTCATAGGAAACTGGAGGTCTGTCTCCTCTGATCACAATGCCGGTCTTCTGGAGACTAAAATCCAGCAGTCAAAGCAATGCTGCCTGGTCCACTCCTTACATCTGTCACTCATGGGTGGGTCGACCAGATCACCCTCTGTCAACCTGCACAGCTCAGCCTGATTAGCCTTAACAATGTAGATGCTTTAATTTCTCAAAGCTCCAGTCGCGATCCGATCCCAGCTTCTTTCATAAACAGAAATCCAGTTGTTTTTCTTTTCTCCTGACCTATTTTGGAACTGTCCCTAAATACAGTTCCAGTAGCGGGGGCGTCGCCAGGACGTGCCAGTGCCAGTTCGCGTGCTAGAGCTGACAGCCCGGGACCCTCCCTGGCCATCTCCTGCACGCTCCATTCCAGTTCCCTTCCAGTCGCATCCCACACTTAGTGTGAACCCTACCTCTTGCCCCACCCAGACCCTAGCTCCGCGAACACCCACTTCTCGGGGACAACTTTCCCCTCTCCACCAGGAGCTCCGGAATTTCCTACCAGCCCGAAGCTCCCCGACAGTCTCTCGCTTCTCCGCTCTCACCCGGAGTAATTGTTCTCGCTCCCCACGTCGATGGTCTCATCCATGTCGCTTTCCGAGGTCGTCTCCTCGCAAGGGCGCTTCATCGCGGCGTAGAAGGAGCAGCTACCAAAGCCGAGCCGGACGCTGCACGCTCCCCGCGGGCCTCCTCCCTCCCTCCCAGCCCGGCTCCTGCAAGCGCGGCTCCCCAGGCGGCGCAGTCTGCTCCTCCAGGCTCTTTCCCACGCCGCTGCCCAGCCTGGGCGCAAGAGCCGGCGCCGGCCACGCCTCCAGTGCGGGCGGGGCCCGGGCCGATCTCCAGGCCCCGCCTCCCTGAGGGCGGTATGACTTTCTATTGGCTAAGACGGAGGGGCGGGCCCGCCCTGGCCAATGCCAGCCGCGAGGCGCCCGCAGAGGCGTGGGAACGCGACCGCGCACCTGGGAGCCCGGAGTAGTGACCGACGACTTGGGGCGCGGGCGCCGGCGCTCTGGGGGCGGGCGGGCTCCTGGGTTTGGGCCCTTCTCTGCCTGCCACAATCTCTCCCGCCTAGTTTCTACCCTTGGGTTTAAAGAATAACCGCTAGCGCGTGGCTGAGACGTGTGTGACGTCGGGAGCGGGGGGGGGAAAGAGGGGGGCTCCGCGACCCACCCCACTCAGCTGTCCCTCCTCTGGACCCAAGCTGCTGACTGGCTGACCGGGGCGGTCACGTTGACCCTCAGGGGATTTTGAAAGCTTTAAATCAAAGTTGCTTTTTCACCCAGCCAACTCCACAGCCTCTGAATTGTGGGCAGATAAGGACGCGCGCTTACCGGTCCAGGTGCCTAAGCTTGCCTGGAGCAGCATCGGATTTGCCATCCTTTGGCCACTTTCTTTGTGTCTCCGGCCACAGGGACCGGGGGAGTAGAACGTCGGAGTAGATGGTGGGCTCTGTTGAGAAGGATTAGCAAAGAAGCGGTGATTTCGGGACCCAATCTGAGTAGGTTTTCGAGTTCAAATTTCTCAAACTTGGACTATCCAAATTAAATACCCCAGTCCTCTCCAGTCCCTCAGGTGTGTGCAGCAGCAGAGTTCTTTAGCATCGGGGCAAGAAGATTCGTTGGACATTTAATTTGTTTTGTAAAGTGCCCTGCTGAGTGGTTCTTAGTGCATGGACAGAATGGGTTGTCTAAACTCTAGGTGTGCTTTCAGACTTTTGTTTCCAAGCTGCTGCCTCGCTCTGCAAACGGCAAGCCTTTTGAACTGGCTCCACAGACGTGTCTTCTGGTGCTCAGGAAGTGGGCAAGACCAGACCGTCTTGAGGGAACCTGGGCGTGCTCAGCTGTCTGACACTGCAGCCTGGAGTGGGCTGGTGGGGGTCCAGCGGGAGACTCCACACAGTGCTCCGGGCCAGCTTTGCGCTTGGTGGAAAAAAAGCCTTTGAGAAAGAGGCATCCATCAATCACCAAGACCATCCACCTTGCACACATGGTTATCTCTCTGGAAATCTAAGTCACCCCTTTGACATTCCATTCCCTGGCCACACTAAAGCGGTGGGGCAGGAGAGGACAAGAGAAAAAGAGATGGCAAGGGACTGGTGCATACTGGGTGGATGGAGAGCTGGAAGGAGCCAGGGCAACACCAAGGACCTGCATCCAGCGTTGTCTTTAAAACACAAAACTCCTTTCCTACAGGCCCTGGTCTCTTTTGTGCGATCCCCACCGCGGTGCCTTCAATAACCGTGTGAAAAGAAATCTGAAACTTTCAGTCCTGACTTTTGAAACTTAACTCCAGGCAAATCACAAGGTCATCAGGGACCGGGTTGGGCCTGGCAAGGCAGGATGGGGGTCAGCGCTGCTGGACCGCAGAACCGTGGGTGGCTGATTCCCCAGCTGGGCACTCAGTTTCTGGGCGGGCGCTGCCTTGGTGCTCCGTGCCCGCAGGGCCTTAGCTCGGCCTCAGAGCAGATGACCCGAGACTACTGGTCCTATGCAAATCAGGCCAGCACCCTGTGCCACTCTGGCTACTGCAACTGTTATCCAGCTGAGGGTGAGCTTTAAACCCAGCGGGTTCCAGCCCTTGCTTTTCACAGCCCTTGCTTTTCCAACTAGAGTCAGTGTTCCCAGTGCTCAATGGGCTTCTCCCCCTCCCCCGCCCTGGAATTAAGGTCGGCTTCATGAGCTCAGGAGTAAATTAGTGGGAATTTCTAAACGCCTGAAGCAAAACCTGAAATGGTCACGGGTTGGATGGGGACAACCTTAAGAGTTTTTTTTTTTTTTCTCACTATACTAGTGTATTTAATTATAATGATTGCGAAAAATTGCAGCGAGAAACGGTTTGCTTGTAATAAAGTAGCAACTGATTAAAGTTTTTCCATTTTGTCTTTGAAGACTTAACCGCTGTGCCATGTCATAAAAGAATATGTCAGGGGCGTTCGAAAGCACGCACGGATTTAATGTTGGTTAGAATATATATGCATATATATATGTATATACATTTTTTAAGCAACAAGGGTCATATATTATAAATGTTGAGAATAGTTCCTGGGATACCAAATATGTGTTTAGTGTAAAGAATAAATGAGGCAAAAGATGACACTTTAAAATGTCCAAAGAACATGGTCGTTAATCTTTAAAATACTCCATCACAATTACAGTGATTTTCCATTTTATCTGTTATTCTCAAGGATCTCTTTTGCCGGTCGTCTGCCTAGGCGCCTTTTCTATGTTGAGTCCTGAGTATGGTTCGGAGGTAGACACAGAGGAAACTTGCAAGTGCTTCAGTCCACTTCAAACAAAACAAAACGAGCTTGGGTGGAGTGAGGGAAGAACTGGGGTGGCTTAAGCAGGGAAAAAGAAAGAAAACTTGGGGACTTGAAGCCCCATCTCCCCTCGGAGATCGTTTTTCAGAGAGAGTGGCTGGAAAGCTTACTAAGAACCACCGCAGAAGAAAAGAGGTCCGTGCGTAGAGCAATCTGCCTTTCTTTCCCTTTGAAAGACGTGAACAATGGGATAATTAGACCGATGGATACGGGGAGGAGGAGGGACTGTCCTAGAAACGAAATGCCATTAGCAAAGAAAGGCCAGGCTGACAAAGCTAAAGAGGAAAGGGGCTGTAGACCTAGTGGCCTTCCCGAAATTGTTCATCTGGTCTTTGGTGCATACGTGATTTAGCTCACTGAGCAGAGAGAGGAACTGATGAGGAAAGCATCTCAGAAATGGGGGAGGCAGACTCAGTGGTTTTCCTATCTCTGACGATCTATCTACCCGTTTATTATAATGTGAGTTTTTCTATTTAAATTAAGCTTGGAGAGCTCGACCAAGTCTTACCTTGCTCCTTAAATTTGAAACTTTAGCACACAAACTAATAAAGTGATTTCATTGCTGCTATCCTAAAAATTCCCTTGATGAATTTAGGATGAACCGGATATATATCTACACATATATGTGTGTAGATATAGATATATATGTGTGTATATGTAATGTATATATTTCTTGGGCTGCCTTTTGCTCTCATTAGAGTGCCGTGGTGCTTTCAACATGAGTTGTGACACTTTATTTGATGTTGAGATGCGACTTACAATTTCTTAAAAAAAAAAAAAAAAAAAAAAAAAAAAGCTACTGTGGCATTTGCTTGTTTCAGAGTCTGCAAGGCACGATACCATTAAAGACTATTTAACTTACTTTCTCTGTGAAGTAAAGGCAATTCTGACATTTAGAGACCTCATGTTAGTCTGAGAATGCACATAGTTCAAACTGGGAAGTCCAAGGCTTCACCCCCTTTGAAATGTAAACATCGAGAAGACTCTTTTTTTCCCCCAGAGGGAGGGCAAACAATGTTATTTTATTTGCAATTGCCAAGCAGGTGATAAGCACGTGCTGATCTGTAGGCAGCCTTGTTGAGCTGTCTTGCCTGACTCCCAGGCCATTGTGAGCAGACACCACCTTAAAATGTGTGAGAATGCTGCGCCCTGGGAGAAGAGGCCAAGGGCAAGATCTTTGTAAATTTCAATACCTTTTCAACATCAGGCAAGCAGCAAGCAGGCCAGTCTAGGGTCACTGTGTGACACAAATATGTCAGAGATAGCAAGGGCAGAAATCCAAGAAATCCAAGATCCCCACACCATTTTCTGGAAGTAGTGTGTTTTAGACTGATCTGTGCCACAAAGGGGCAATCTATTTGAAAGCTTTTCCTTCATGAGGGCTTACGTTATTAGTACTCAACACAGGCCCAGGAATAAAGATTGGTTTTATTATAGGACCCTTGAGAAGAGGGTATAGTACAGCAAGGAACCAGTTTTCTGTATCCAAGAAAGCAATAGGCAGATTATGTCAGCAATCACTGTAGTCTTGGGGGGGGGGGAGTGTCAAATTGATGTTGACAGTTTGTTTTTGTTTTTTTTTTTTCCTATAGAGGAATGTCTTTAAATTTCTATGTCCTTGATGCTGGTTTAACTATCAAGTCTTTGCTCCCCCTTTTACAGACACAGGGAAATATGTTCAATTCTCTCATGAAAATGATTTGTAACTATACACCATCCTCTAACACGATGCCAGGCATATAGTGAGTGCATAATAATATAGTGGGTTTGGAATGAATTTCTCATTAAAAGTAATGAACCTGCTTTGTCTCATAAACACAGAGTTTAGATACAGTGGAATAAAAATAAACGATGTGAACTAAAAGGCTATGAAAATATGAAGTGACGTGGTCTCTAAACAAACAAACAAGAAAAAAAGCCAAACATGCCCAAGCGGCAAACCACAACCACTGAACAGCTTGGGATCAGAAACACCCTGGACTGACCCTTCAAACCCCAGTCCAACTATAGGAACACCTGACTCACTCTTGAGGGAGGGGGGAAAGAACTGGATTTGGCCAGGAGTGAAGACTGATCCAAGCATTATTGGGTCAATGGGACCATAGAACTGTCTGCTCCCTGCCAAGGGAGGGGATGGGGAGTTGCAGAGAAGAAAAATGACCAGATGTGGTGGGAGGGGGAAGAGACCTTGAATAAGGATATACAGGGATGGAAAAAAAAATTCAGAAGGAAAGCTGAACACAAAGAAAATATATGTGTAGCAATCTTATTTGCATTTCTACCCTTGATAAGCCATGCTTATGATTCTTATCCTCTGTATAGTTATTGTTAACTCTTCCGCATTTTAAATTCTTTTTACTGTTTTTTTTTTGATAAATACGAAATAAAGAAGGAAAAAAAAAAGAAAATATGAAGTTATGAAGTGACTACTTATGCCTGAGCAGAAAAGAGTTAACTGTGAATGAGCTCTTGATTTAGTCTGAAGCATTCTGGTGGCCAAGGCAGATGAGAACCATAAAGAATTTTCTAACTTTTATATCGGAAAAGTGAACGCACTTAGCCTTTCAAAAAAGGACAAAAACAAAAAACCCCACAACAAAACTTTATTCAGAAACTATTGTAACCAAATTGCCTGGCTGCCTAGGTTACAGACTTGAAACGTTGAATTATTTGAGACAATTATTTTTCTTGTTTAAGATTCTTTCCGAAGTATCTCTATTAGTTATAGCAGGAAAAATAATGCTGGCAGGATGTACACATAAAAACAATAGCTCCAAATGGCTGAACAAAGCATCTAGTAAGCTGTCAGGATTAATTAATTGACATGAACAGAACTAGCCTCTCACAGAGCTTCAAAAAGTGGGGAGTCTCTGTTTCGAAAGGGCTAGCTTTCACTTTAGGAGAGCAAATCGTGTAAGTCAAGAATTCCTGGATCTGTTAGGTTGTCGTTGCAAGATGAAAGAAAAATGGTTTGAAATACTAAGCACCATGGGAGTATTAAAAGTATTTGCCCACAGAACACAAATGAATATCTACTTTTTCTTAGTGTATCTATCAGAATATTTTCATTAGCTATATTCAAATTTATATCCTTACCGTGCTATTAACTTGGGAAGCATCTCTGAAAAGAAAACCTATATAGATAGAAAATAAATCACTAATTTTTGATTTACTGTGGGTGGAAAAAAGGAGCAGCTATTTTCAGGCCTCAGTGTTTTAAACCTATTGAAATATTGAAACATTAAAAAGTAGAAAAGTTTTTTTTTCCACTCTAGACATGACTAAATTTGCTCTACCAGCTAAGACTTTGACTAGTCCTTGGCAGTTTGTGTCTCCTGATATGACGCATCCAAATCATTTAATAGCTTGATAATATATTGGGAATGATAGACTAACATTTTTAATAGATAGATCTGATGTTCAGTAATAGGCCATTGTATTTCTAGAAAATAAATACTTTAAAGAAAATAACAGTTTGTTGAGGGCAATGACACTGTCAGTAGAATTTCGTGCTACTTCACAGACAGCTCTAAACTCAGCAGCAACATGGAAAACAGCAGGGCACTAAGCCTCGAATATGCAAGAAAGGTACACTGTGTGTTTCCATGGCACTTTATTGGAGAACATTATTAAGGTATGAATAAAGCTCCTAGCACTCAGGACTTTCTGGTCCAAGATGGCTGATAGACCAACAGGAAGATTTGAAAGCCTGGCGAACAGAAGACAAAATGTTACTAAAAATATACAAATGATATGTGTGGATATGGATGTATAAGTCTACCAATACAAGAATCTACACACCCATGTGGCACAAAATTAAAAGTTTTAAAATTGATAGCATTTGGAAGGCTATGGTAACACAAATGCAAACAGGTAGCTCAAATCTGAGAGGAGATGCTTTATCGTTGACCATCAATTGTACAATGGAATTTACAGGGTTTATGTATTTGGTAGGATACTCGTTTTTTTTTTTAACCTCATTTGTCATTTTAGACTCTGTAATTAACTTATCTTTTGTCTACTCTATCACCTACATTTTAAGGCAGTTTCTTCATGCCATTTTTAAAATGAAGAACCTTAGGAAAACAGAGCTTAGTAGTTTGTGCTTCTCAATGTAGTGGGAATAAAATTGTTATGTTACAGGGCTAGAAGGTGAAGGGGATCTCCCTGGTGTTCAAATGGTGTCCCTGGAAAATGTTGGGATTAATGACATGTTGCTAAATTATGTTGAAGTGCATTGACTCTGGTTGGGACAATGAATTGAACAAAATTTTAAAGTTCTAACCATAAGCCAGGTAGGGGCAGCTGCTTTAATCTCAGCACTTGGGAGGCAGAGGCAGATGAATCTCTTGAGTTCAAGGCCAGCCTGGTCTACAAACTGAGTTCTAGGACAGCCAGGGCTACACAGAGAAACCCTATCTCAAAAACAATAACAAAAAGTCTAAGCATAAATTATTTTTGAGGCACCAATTCAGGAAAGAATATTCATATTTTAATTTTAACTATGAAATTAAAAGCACAGTAAGGACTAGGTAGATGGAGCTATGTATGTGTGGGTCACTGCTGGTGGTGGTAAGGAACAATCTAAAGATGAAACTGAAGAGTTATGGATCAGATTACTAGTAGAACTGTAGGTTATTCACTGAGAGTAGACAAACTAACCGTTCTTAATCATTGCAGGATTTTTAGACAGTACCTCTCTCCATTTGTTCATTTCCATTTCCTGGCCAATAAAAGATTGAATAGCTGCTCTGAGCCATGTTCCACTGAGCAATGTGGGTGAGGTATGGTGAACTAGATTCAATTCTTCCTCTCTGGAAATAGGAGGAAAAATAATATCAAACTCTGCACAAACAACTCTTAAATAAAGTGAGACAAAGACAAGGCCAAAGTAAACAGAATAGTGCATGCCATGCACACAAAGATAGAAAAGATTCATTGGAAAAGGGGATTTCAGTAGCAGAGGCTCCAGTCTAGAGAAAGGGAGACTTCTAAGGGTAGAGATGAACTAATAACCTTTGTTTTAAAGAACCATTGATATTAAAAGTGCATTGCTTTTAATTCGTTAGCTTATTGGGGTGTCCTTACAATGCTCTTAAATTTTCTGTAAGGTCCGTTATCTACCCCCCAGAGCCCTTGTGAGGTCTAAAAGAAAGCATGCCATCTGAGCAGGGCCTTGAAAGATGTACATAAAAGCCACAACTTCATAACTCACTGTTTTATTTTCTTTTTTGAAATTAAAATGTAACTGGATCATTTCTCTTCTTCTCCTTTGTCTCCCTAAGTCCTCATTTCTCTTCACGCAGTCCCTCCTAAATTCCTATATTTATCTATGAGTATAAGAATAAATATTTAAAATGCAGTTAGGAATCATTTTAGTTTAGTAAAGTGGTGAGTAGTAGGCTACCCTATGAGATCTGCGACCTCACTGGACCAGGGAATTTGGGTAGGTTTCCCATACCAAGCATTTCTCCTCCTCTTGTTAAACAGGCCTTACATTCAATTAGACAGTTGTTGGTTACCAGCAAGATATGAATGCCATTATTGCCCCCTTAGGATATCTTGGCATACTGATCTTTGCTGGGATTCACAAGTGGTGGACAATTCTTTTCTTTCTTCCCTTTGTAGCTTGCATAGAAACCTCTGGTACCATAAAAGTTTGTCCTTACTAAGGAGATAGAAAGCTATTAATTAAAATGATGCTCTGGAAGAGAGACCAGAGTTTGCCAAGTTATATGAAGGTAAAAGAATACAAATGATTCTTAAAGAAAGGTGGAGGGAGGAAAATAGAAAGAAGGTCTTGAGAGGAGATACTTGTCTTGGGAAATTAGTTAGGCTATAGGCAAATCATGACAGAACTGGCCTAAAAAGCTGAGTTCTGTACTGACTGGAGGGCCAGCCTCCAGCAGCTCAGGGCAGTATTGGTGCCTACCAAGATTTTTCTGTCTGAGGGGGTTAAGGAAAAAACACTCACATCCTCTCTTGATAACATTCTTCTTTATTTTCTGTTCTTCCATATTCTTCCTGTGTTCTTTCATTGTTGGTCGAAAAAAGAAGGCACCCTAAGATGAAATTTTAAGGTTCTTGTGACAGCAGGAAAATCCAGCCTCTTCTGATGGACTGGAATGGACTAGGACCTTGAACAAAGGAATACTTATTCATTGTTCCTCAAAGTATTTCCTCACACCAAGGTCTCTAATTTTAATTTACATGTCTTACTGAAGGAGAGCATCACATGCTTCCATGATTTCTGTCCTTTATTATGTATCGTGTGCAATACACAATAATACAAGAGCCCTAGGTGTTCCTGAGCCATCTTGTGACCAAAGTCATGGAATGACTGTAAAGCCCTTTCAGCAAGACAATACCAGTTTTCTACAAGAACTCACAAGATCAAAGTACTAAAAAACAGCTGTTCTATTATGTACCCCATACAGTCTTAAAGGAATTACAAACTTAAACTTTTATACATGTAAAACAGTCAGCTGCTGTACTTCAGATATTTAGGGTGCATAGCCATTCATTAATAGTTTTTATATATCAGGAGATTGAGGGCAGGAATGAGTTCAAAAAATTATTTATCACCTTTGCTCATCAACCCTAGCAAGAAAATATGTCAGCCAGTAACAGTTGAACTGTTTTGTATTTTTGACCTCAGTTATGTGCCCTTGTGATGTTTAGATTGTTTTCTGGTTTTTTTTTATTTTAAGGATATTATCAAAACATCTGATTTAGCCTAAAGTTATTATAAGGCTTTGCTTCAGCTAATGATGCACACCAAAATCTGTAAATGTGTCTTTCAACATTAAGATTAAAGAAATTTGAGCCAGCCCAGCTCCTGGGACTCAACTGCTCCTCCTAATCATCAACTTGAGCTATGATCCATGCAGCTCCCTAAGTGAAATCTTAGATCCAGCTGTGCAACACTGACCTATATCCTCCTCCACTCACTAAAACTCTGTATAAGCCAACACAACCACTATCAATCAAATAGTATAGCTTAGAGTGAAAGCTGTTCCCACAATTACAATCCACAGGCCAAAATACATTCCAGAGTCTGTGGTCCTGGGGCTCCACCCAACAGAGATTCAGGGGATTTGCTTTCTGGTGGGATGACATCTCAACCTTAAATGCCAACCTTCACTTCTCTGACATGGCCACCAGCAGCTGAGTATCTTCCCAAAGTTCTAGAGAGCCACTAAGGTTCATAGTACATTCAGCTATTATTTAATCTTGCCAAGTATCTTTCTTGTGATTGTCACTAGTTGGTATTAAAAAATATTCGAATTAAAAAGAAAAAAATAAAAGAAATGTGTCTTGGCAAATGAGATCTCTCTGTCTCTGTCTCTCTGTCTTTGTCTCTCTGTCACCCTGTCTCTGTGTGTGTGTGTGTGTGTTTATGAGTGCTTAATGCCCAGTTATGTGCATGGGAGGCCAGAGAAGGAATCAATATCTTATTTTATTCACTTATTACCTTGAGTGAGGGTCTCTTGCTGGACTGGAAGTTTACTGTTTTGGCTAGACAAAGTGCCCAGTGAGCTCCCATGATCAGCCTGTCTCTCCCTATGCCCTCATCCCAATATTGGAGTTTAAGACCTGTGAAGGCATGCTTGGCTTTTTATATGGGTGCTGAGGATTAAACTTACATCTTCATACTTACACAGCAAGCATTTTTACCTGGCATGCCATCTTCCCAGCCTCAGAAATGAGATTTTTAATTAATTTATTTTTATATGTTTTATTTATTTTTATTTTATGTGTGTGAGCATTTTGTCTACAGGTTTGTGCACCATATGTGTGCAGTGCCCAATGATGTCAAAATAGGGTGTCAGAACCCCTGGAGCTGATGGATGGCTGTGCTGGGTCATCTGTAAGAGCAATAAGCAACTCCTGAGCCATCACTCCAGTTCTGGAAAATGGGGTTTTTGATTGAATTGTTTCTCAGTGCATTTTACTGTTGAGTTTTCTACAGCATGGGCTTTGAATGTCTCCAAAGGCTCATGTGCTGAAAGTTTAATACTCATCCCATGGCACAATTGGGAAGTCTTGAGACAATTAGGAAATGGGGCATTATGGAAGAAAGTTAGGTCCTTGAAAGCTTATGACTTTGAATGGGATATGATACCCAAACTTTTCCTGTCTCTTTTTTATTCCTGATTTCCATCAGGTGAACAGATCTCCTTTACCACATGCTCCCACCATGCCACCATGGATCCAAAGCAACAGGCCGAGTGACCATGGGTTTAAACCAATGAACCTGTGATTTTTAATATACCTCTCCTACTCATGAACTGCTCATGTCAGGTATTTGTTACAACAATGAGAAAACTAACATGGAAGAGTATTGTTAAGTAAAACTCTGCACTTGGGAAACATTGCTTTTAATTGTGTTCTTTGATTTTCTTTACTATAATCACACACACACACACACACACACACACACACACTTTTACTACCTGCTAAGTAGAATACTCACATAACTATGTCAGGACTTGCATATGAGTGTTTACAGATTTGTTTTTAAATCCATCATGCCATAATTAAAACCAGAACATGGTTAGACCCTCAATGATTAAGAGAACTTTCTAAAGTAAGATTTTAAGCTTCATTGACTTCAAAGTAACATAAAGAACAGGAACACAGTTAGCTATCCCTGGATTTGTCCAGCTTAAATACTCTAAGAGAAAGGCTGAGCTATGAATCTTTCTTGCTACTTCTTGCAGAGAGATATTTTTAGACAACACCCCCTTACATCCTTTTATCTAAAGGCCTTGCTAAAATGGATGTTACTTGTATTTAAATATTGACTAGTTGAAAAGCAGCCATAATGCTCAAAAATAAAATGCAAGGCATTCTTAAAGATTTCTTTTTGTCACCTGAGAGCAGATAAACAAGAACAGTGTTTCTATTACCAGACAGAGGCAAGCAAGGTAATGCTTGTCAAAGCAGGCATGGGCATTTGCAGCACTGAGACCTTTTCTTCACAAATTACTTTATTCTAAGTTTTACTTTGCTAATGAGGCATTTAGTGAGCTCTTTGGGACATTTGAGAACACACAGCCTGCGATTCCTGTCCCTGAGGAATTCACTATTCTGAGATTATAGTAGCAAGAATCATGACCACTTCTGTTTACCCATCAATATATTTTTGTTTTTCCTGATTTAAAAACTTTATTCAACTTGAAATTCATTGTGCCATATTTTATATGTAGGAGTAAATATTAGTCCATTCACCCACAAAACACTAACTAGATACTCATGATGTCCCAGGTAAAGCATTCTTAGGTAAGTGATTGATAAATGGCAGTGTCAGAATTTATGCCTTCAATAAGCCACTGAGCTTTCAAATGGTCCTGGACTTCTGTTGACCAAGTGTAGTTCTTATGGACCTGAATGCCTACTTCACTATGTACATTGCATCTGCTTGCTTATTTCTTACTTGATTCCATCTATTTGTTCTTTTACATATGTCAGCACTCAAATTGTTATAATCTTAAAGCGATACATTTTAATAAGTAATAGTAAGACAAGAATGAACTTTATTACCGAGACTTCAAGTGTGTGCCAATACATCTGGCTCAATATATTGGAATCCTATAGAACATCAAATCTTTACCATTTTAGCCTGTGCATTGGTTACAAACTTTTGGGATTAGAGTTGACTTTTGTATTGGCTATTTATACACAGTTTCTAAAACCATGCTTGTTTTTTTTTTCTCATTTTTACTGGTGAATGTACAAGTTTTCTTTATTTTTAGGACTTTTCCCTTGGTAATGATGTTTGTGGCACCTGTGTTGAGGAAAGGCTAGTTGATGTGTTGTATGATTCACAGTATGAGTCACTTACTATCTTAGAATGGAGATTTCTTGTGAATGAACAAATGCTAATTCTATATACACAATTCAGATATGGAAGGGGGAACTGAAAGCTGGTTTGGAAAACCTATTTTTTTTTTTTATTTTGTGCTCTGTAAATGGTAAAGGTAAGGATAAAATCCTTGAAGAAAGAAACCACTATTAAATTTGTGGCCTTTGTACTTCCAGTTGGTGTATACTGGAAAGAACATAAACTTTGGAATTATGGACACCCAGGTTAAATCCTTCCCTCTGTCCTTAGTAGCATGTGTAATTTAAGCCAGATTAATTTTCCATTTAGTTTTCCATCTGAAAATTGTATCCCACTGATTTGACTTAAAGATCAATTAAGTTAAATGTGAAACTCCTAGCATTACCTAGTTCAGTATCAATTTTCTTTTCCTTTTATCCCTAAGTGATAACTAAAGCTGTCTGTTCAGAGAAATCTTGTAGTACTGGGTCCCCTTTCTTTCTGGGCTAATGGCTTATCATAAAGCTAATCTCTTAGTTTTCACAATGCTTGATTTTTTTTGTATGGCATTTACTTCATGCTTCATTAAATGATAGTGCTTGCAAAGAACCTTAAACTTCTTTAGCACGAAGTACACACCAAGATGAACTCAATGCTGCCTTATTTTCTTGGTGTCCTTTATCTAATACTCTTTCTGCTTCTTCTTCTTCTGCAGAGTTCCTCAAAGCCTGAGGCAGGGATTTGATGGAGAAATCCATTCACAGGACAAGTGTTCCAGTTTTTCACTCTCTGCATATTGAATGGCTATGGGTCTCTGTATTTGTTTCCATCTGCTATAGGAGGAAGCTTTTCTGATGATGGCTGAGCAAGGCATGGATCTATGAGTTAACAGAATGCTGCCAAGAGTCATTTTATTGCTTTGTTCTTTTAGCCCAACAGTAGTATTTAGTTTTCCTCTAGGTCTCTGGACTATCAAGTCTTATGATTTTGGCCACATAGTAGTGTCAGAGATAGGTTCCATATCAAGATGTGGTCCTTAAATTCAACCAGATATTGGTTGGTTACTCCCACAAGCTTCGTTCTACTATTAATCAGCATTTCTTGTAGGCAGGACACCACTGTAGATGAAGGGTTTGTAGCTGTTTGCTTTTTCCCTTTGGTAGCACGTAAGTCCCTTTCAGTACCATGAATTCTAATCATTAGAGATGAAGGTTCTAAGTAGATAGCATCTTGAAATCTTCATGTTCAGTGAGTTTTGTAGGTGTTGTCTTCAGCAATAGGTCTTACCTTTCAGTTTGTAGAAAATAACCAATAGCCTGGTCTGGGTCAGTTGGAGTTCTCATGGGACCCCTTTGGCCAAGAAATCAATTAGATGTAATCTATTCTCAGTACTAGAAGCTTCATTTGGTGGCAAGAGATGTCCAATTGTGGCTGTTAGTATTTTGAGCATGAAAAGAACAGCATGCCGCCAAGGGAGCCATATTAGGTTTATTAAGGAGGTGGGAGAAAGAGGAGGGAGAGAAAGAGAGTAGGGAGCAGAGAAGAAGAGAAAAAGAGAAAGTCTTCCTCGTGGTAGGAGATTTTAAAGGGTAGGCACAGGCTTACGTCAGAGGCTTTGGAGAGAGCTCCTGTAGGTGGGGGCGTGGCCACAGTAACAACCTAACAGTGGCTCTGTCTACCTCATTACTTGGCAATTTCATTTAGGTTGCCTTCATACACTATATATAACACAAAACTTCCATTGTATTAGGTTTCTGTACAAACCCCTAAATGTTCCTTAGTTTTAGATGTCACTTCCTTCGCCCGTTTTCTCTCCTCATCCTTGCTTGATCCCCATTCCAGTCCACGCTTCCTCTTCTGTCCATAACTATCTGTTGTATTTTTCCTTTCAGGAAAGAGCCATCATCTCCAGGAGTATTCTTTAGCTTTACCTAACCCCTATGGTTATCTCGATTGCAGCTTGTTTATCAGTGGCCTTTCTGGCATCTAATGTAATAATCATGTGATTTTTATCTTTCGGTCTCTTTATATAGTGGATTACATTTATCAGTTTGGTCAAGTTGAACCAGCCCTATATTAAGTTCCTTGATCATAGTGAGTAATCTTTTTGATGTATTCTTGGGTTCAGTTTGCTAGTGTTTTAGTGAGAATTTTTGCCTCAGTGTTCATAATTTTCTATTTTTGTTGTATTTTTATGTGGTTTGGGTATCAGGATAACCAATCTCATAAAAAGACCTGGGCAACAATCCTCTTGTTTCTATTGTGTGGAATAATCTGAGGAGTATTGGTATTAGCTCTTCTTTGAATGTCTTGTAGAATTCTGAGCCAAAACTGTCAGGTCTTGGGCTTTTTTTGTTGTTCTTGTTGGTAGACTGTTTTTTTCTGTGTAACAGTAAAAACTCACTGTTAACCAGAAGTTGGTAGACTTTTAATGACTAGTTCTATTTCATTGTGGGTTATAGATCTTTTCAAATTGCATATTGTGGTCTCTAACTTCGGTAGGTGGTGTTAGTATTTTGCCCGTGGAAAGACAAAACATGCTGCCAGATGCCATTTAGAGTCTATTGGGAAATCTGGATATCCAGGGTGTGGCGAGCCGCTTCTGGCCTGCAGAACGACGAGTCACCACACGCACGATTCTTCTCGGATCACACTTTATTGGAGTACAGCTCAGTTGTGAAATGGTGGAAAGAAGACCCCGAGCCTGAGATTCAGCCTGCTTATATAGGGAAGCCTGGCGCGTGATTGGTGCCCATCAAATGCCTCATTAACATATGGCTGGTGAT
>PVIH01000867.1:10760-286729 GCA_004025045.1 Sigmodon hispidus | reverse complement strand
TACGAAAACTCTACCTCTTCATGTTTCATCTCTTCCATCATTTGCATGATGCTTATAAAATGGTGGCAACGATCTGAATGGTCAACTTGATGTGTAGGAAGTGGATGATCTTGCCACAAACTCCATTCAGAGAGGGAAAGCTGATGAATTCCAGTAGCTGGTTCTTTCATCTTAATTAGGATTCAAAAAAAAAAAAAAACAAAACAAAAAGATTTCACAAGCCAATTTTAAAAACATGCTTAGTTTCAAATAACAAGATTAATTCACATAGGCACTCTCAACTGAAATTCTCAAAGAAAAATGAAGATAATTTTATAAAATATAAAGTTGCTCTTCTAAATACATTTAAAATGAACTGTCCTTTGAATTATGATTTACCATATTCCTGTAACTATAAAACATGTTAAGAAAAAATACTTTTGGTTTTAAAATCACTACTTTGTGGGGCTAGAGAGATGGCTCAGAGGTTAAGAGCACTGACTGTTCTTCCAGAAGTCCTGAGTTCAATTCCCAGCAACCACATGGTGGCTCACAACCATCTATGAGGACATCTAGTACCATCTTCTGTATACTGTATGCATAATAAATAGATCTTTAAGGAAAAAAAAACCTTGAAAAGCTGAAGGCAACAACTCTGCCCACTGCCATTCATCATTCTCCATGCTAGAGATTAAAACATGTCATAGCCAGATTAGGAAATCATCCCTAAGCATCCACCAGCTTTCCCACAGTACATGCAACCTGGGTCAGTTCTCGCCATTATAACTATGCTCACCCTCACTGTGTCTGTTCTTAGAAGCAATAGCATCCAACAATAGCATCAACTATTGATTAAAATTCCAAATAGACATACAAATTAAAACCAGGTTGCAAAGGTACATGGGATGGTATAATTCATGCTAGTAAAATATTGAGAATCCTAAGACACAGCAGGGAAAGAGTCATGCACACAGTGCTATACTGCAGGATGATGATAACTAAGTCACAGGAAGGCAAAGTACAACCTACATAAGAAGCAGTCACGTGAAAGCAAATAAGAGAAATCGTAGCTCTTAACAGTCTGAAGTTAATCATTTGCATTGACATTCCAATGACAAATGTGTCCCAAACCCACTGCATAAGCAAGCCCTGCACACAGATAACACACCACTCTGTCCTCCTGTAAAGATGGGAAGTGAGACTGAGGTAACGGCACTCCTCTCACGGGGTCACTGTCTCCCAACCGATAGAGTCTGCTCCATAGGTTAAATTCCTCTTCTGATAAGAGCCCATCTTTATTTGAGTTACTAGCTTTCATTCCTGGAAGTCGAAACAAGAGTTGAAAAGAGATTTATATTAATCTAGAAGACAAACATAAAACACATAGTACCAACTGAACTCTGTGTAAAAATTAACTTGTGGTTCTACCAAACCGAGATAATACTGTGAAAACTAGGATGGAGCAGATGAAGCACTGCACATGACTTCTCCTTCTTCTCTGGCCTAGGCTACCCCGCACTCTCCGTTGTTTTCAGCTAAGTGCTAACCATAGCAATGGGGTTGTGAAACAGTTAGGAAAACTTACAAATGAAAACCATCACTGGCATAGCAGTGCTAAAAGGCGGGAGAAGAGCATTTAAGGACCAAAAGGGTGTTGTTAGCCTTGAGTTCTAAGTAGGGGACAGATGAGAGGAGAAAAAGGTCAGGGGGACGGAGAGTGTGAAGCAGAACTCCTGCCCAACTCAGGTAGAAACAACTCAGAGGTTACTAAACTAGGAACTCAGAAACTTTAGTCTGCACTATTTCTCATTACTGTATAGAAAATTATATAAAAGTGAGTTTTCTAAAAATGTTTCCCTATCTGTAAAATTAAGAGCTTGAGCTAAATGATCTTAGGGGGCTCTATGTCTTATTTTAAGTTTTAAAGATTTTTTATTTCTTTTTATTTTACATGTACATGTGTATATGAACCACATATATGTGCAGTTCCGGAGGAGGCCAGAAGAGGGCATCAGATCCCCAGGGAAAGGGAATAACAGTTGTGAGTCACCATGTGGGTGCTCAGAATAGAAACCAGGTCCCTAAAGAGCAGCCAGTGTTCTTTATTCCTGGGCCATCTCACCATAGCCCTCTCTCCATGTCTTTAAATAGGAAGAAACTACAATATTTCAGTTACTTAAAAGAACCTCAAGCCTTTACATCTTGATGAATTATATTCAGTGAACAAGCATGATGATCTATGAAAAACTGTGGAACATAGTGACATAATTTGAATCACCAACACTAGAAAAGCCAGGAGGAGGAGTAGAAAAATAAACACTAGCAAATATTATATCAATTTTGTTTTGCTTTGGTTTTCAGATAGTCTGAAAAGTGACCTAGAGCTGGCCACACAGTCCAGACTGGCATCTAAATGTAATACATTAGTACAGATGGCTGTGAGATTACCAGATGACTGAGGAAAGGCTGTGTGGCTAATGGGGGCAATAGCGGTGTCCTTCTCTATGAAGACAAGTTACCATCAATCCTGGGAATGTGCATGGAAGGGCTGGACCTACAAGTATGTACACATGAAGGAGAGCATCCTTCTCTTTGGTTATGCTGGAGACTGTGTAAAATGCACTCAGTCTAACTTAATGCTTACTCTGCAGCTGTTTTCTTTTTGAACTTTGAAAAGAGGACCTCTCTGGCTTAGTAAGATTGTTTCAGTTTCCCTACTAGGTAAGTTTCTGTTGCTCTATACCAGCATCTTCCCCTTGTCACATCAATAATTTCTTATCTTTCCTAAGAGAACACTCAAACCATCTTAGAACATACACTGAGTTTTTCAAAAAAAGAAATACTGTATCAAGATAGGGAAAGCGAGTTTAATCCCAGGACTCAGGGGGCAGAGGCAGGTTCATCTCTTGAGTTCGAAGCTAGCATGGTGTACAAAGCAAATTCCAGGATAGCCAACGCTACACAAAAAAAAAATCCTGTCTCAACAAAACAAACAAACAAAAAAAGGGTGGTGATGGGTGGAGGGTGGGTGTTGTGGTCCTTTCAGGTGGAATCAACATTCTTCAGTAACTCTCCAAAATGACAAACAACAGGAAGGAGGGAGCCCTAATGCATGTTTTCCAAAGGAGTATATGTGGATTCACAAGAATGACAGTACAGATAGTAAGGGATCAGGTAGTATCCACAAAGGAATGCCTCGGAATTGCTACCATGACAAAACGGGGAGCGTCCACATTACCACTCAGCACGTTGTTGGCGTTGCTATAAACAAGCATGTTAAGAAAAGATTCCTGTCAAGAGTTTCTGTGCATAGTGAGCGAGGTCCGAATGGTAAGAGTCATGATGGCTTCCTGGAACGGATGAAGGAAAAGGACCAGGGAAGAAACAAAGCCCGGGAAGGCACTGGGTTCAACTGAAGACTGTTCATCCAGAGAAGCACTTTGTGAGAAGTAACAGAAAGGAGCCTGAGCTAAAGGAGCCAGTGCCCCATGATTCCTGACCTAGGAGATGTACAAATGAAAGACCTAGAGTGTAAAACAAAATAGGGCATACCAACAACAAGGTAGCGGGTGGGGAGGTGTTGATAAAGAATGTGTTTAGTGCAAAAGCTTTATTTACCACCCCTCGATGAAAATGGCTTTCGCTTCACATTTCGAGACTTCTCTGGTTCATAGACACCATGTGTGATGAACATCTTGTGTAATTCTGGATTGATGTTATCAGGAACCATTCGTGGACTTCCTTGGTAAAAATGAAGGACTTTTCCATTACCTGAAATAGCTTTATAAATATTTCTTTTGTTGGACTGGCTCTGATTATATGTCTACAAAACAAATACAAAATATAAATTTTCATTGTTTTTATAATAATCATTTAGCTATAAGTAATTACTATGTTTGAGATTACTTTAAACATAAAATCAAACTTTGATTCATTTAAGTACTAGAGAATAGAATTTCTTAGACCTTGGGTGTGAAAACAGCTCAAGAAACTGTTAGATACTTGAAAAAATATTTTAAAATTCATTATTACATAAATTTAGCAACTATTTGCAAAAGGGAAATATATATACATGTATGTGAGAATGTCAGGGAACTATTTATTTATATTGGCTTACTGCTTTTGATGTGTCTGTCATTTGGACCTAAGTATACAGTTAGTTATACTTATTGCAAGGAAGAGGACTTATTGAAGGAAGCAATACCTTTATTTCCCCAACAACAAAAGCACCACTTTGCTCACAGGAATGGACCAGAACAGATAATACAATCTAGAACACTTGAGACACTGCACAGTGCTCATTAAATGTGAGTCATTACTACTATTTTACAGATAAAACACAGACCTAAGTAACGATGTTAAGTGGCTTGGCTAGGTAATAAACTCAGAATGTGGATCTATTTTGACTTGACACTCAAACATTACATTATTAGGATCATTTTATGGGTATCACACACATTGTAATGAGCATGCCCTACTGAATGGAATTAATTTTTCAGGTTAAACTGAAGGGTAAATAAAACATTTTAAATCAATTTTTAAAAATGATCATAGATGATGAGAGAATGTGTAATGTGAAACTATGTATTTGCTCACTGAATTTGTCCTAATGTAAAATTAGCAGGTATTCTACTGTAATAAAGTATAATGTCATGTTTTAGAAAGTTCTGCCACCCATATTGTTAGCTAATTCTGAAAGATGCAAAACTCCTGTTTTATATAGGTCCAAGGGAATAACCTAGACACCTAGATGTCTGGAAGTCACAGGGAGGACCTGCATCTACCGCTGGGAGGTAGGCTACAGGAGTCACATTGCTCAAGGGGGTAGGCAGAAAGATCAGAGGTTCTAGGTCATTCTTGGCTATAAAGTGAATTAGAAACTAGACTGGGAGGGGATGGAGAAATGGCTCAGGGGTTAAGAGCACTGACTGTTCTGCCGGAGGACCTGAGTTCAATTCCCAGCATCCACATGGCAGCTAACAACTGTCTGTAATTCCAAGATCTGACACCACTACACAGTTATACATGCAGGCAAAACACCAATTCACATAAAAATAAATATAAAAAAGAGGGGGAGGGTTGAAAGGTGGCTCAGAGGTTAAGAGCACTTACCAGAGGTCCTGAGTTTAATTCCCAGCAACCACATGGTGGCTCACAACCATCTATGATGACATCTGGTACCCTCTTCTGTACACTGTATATATAATAAATAAATAAATCAAAACTAGCCTGGGGCAAAACAAGCCTTTAATTCCAGTACTTGAGAGGCAGAAACAGGCAGAGCTCTGTGGGTTTAAGATCAACCTGATCTACAAAGTGAGTTCCAGGGCAGACAAACAGACAAACTCTGTCTTCAAAAACAAAAACAAAAATGTAGGGAAACAGTAAAACAAAGTCATACATATTAGTTGTTTAAACAAAGGTGCTGACTTATGCTGAAGCACCAAAATGTATTTCTTTGAGTGAGTAAAAATTAGGAAAGTGAATTTTGCCAAAAACTCTTATAATCAGACAAAACAATTAAGAATCAGATAAAAATGGGGGAAAATGAGCCACATTTACCTAGAGTGCCTGGATTTTGGATGCTAAAAGACTGGCAGTTGTGTTTGGGTTATTTCTGAAATGTCAATGTCAATCCAGTTTACACAATCCACTTACACGCTCTTCCCGTCCCTCCGAGAGGATGACAACAATCCTGCCTTGCCGTCTGCGGCCAGTTCTGCCCATGCGCTGTATGAGGCGAATTGGACTCTTCTGCGCATCAAAGCAAATTATAAGATCGACTTCCCCTATATCCAAGCCTTCTTCACCAACACAGGTGGAAACCAGAGTGTTGTAACCGCCATCTCGGAACCGTCTCACCACCTCAAACACAAAGGACTCAAAGTCACATCACAGAAGAGCAGATTTTGCAGGCTTTCTTTTTCATGTTGAAAAGGTGAAATCAGATTTTAAAGTATTAAAGAGAACGAGGGTAGAGGGTGGGGGGGCCGAATGTGTGTGTCATAAAATGCTAAAATAAGCCAACAATACAGATAAAATGGAAAGAACAGTCCTACTTCTTTTGTTTTAATAATTACTATGATGCCAAGTGAATCTGTCAATTGCTTTATGTTTCTCAGTCTAAGAAGAGAAGCCCAGGTTTTTCTTTTTGCTTCATTGAAAGAATAGGGTGGGTAAAAAGCCTGAGGCAATTACTCCTATTTATCACTTCTTAGAACCTTGGAACTCAGGAGGCTGATGGATCTATGAGCTGCAAGCCAGCCAGGGTTACAAAGACCCTGGCTATAAATAAACAAACAAATGAGAAAGAACAGCTCAGGCCAGAAGGATGGCTCCACATGTAAGGACATTTGTCAGCATAGCCAGAGTGTGATCGCTGGGATGGTAGATGCAGAGAACTGACATCCTCAACTTGTCCTCTGACTTCCACACGCTTGCTGTGACATATATGCACCCCCAACAAACATACACAGAATAGCTAAAGGTAATACAAAGTTTACAATAAGGACTGGAGAGATGAATCAGCAGCTAAAAGCACTTACGGTTTCTGCAGAAAGCCCAGGTTGGGTTTCCAGCACCCACATCAAGCTGCCTTACAGCCACCTATGACTCCAAGGGACCTGACACCCACCTTTGGCCTCTATTGTGCACAACTCTCCCTCACCAGCCCCCATAAACATAAAAATAAAAACCCTCGTAAAAAGTTAAGTAATGTTTCATTCCTCCTGGAACTCTACCACCTGGGGAGTGCACACTGGTGGGAAGCTAGAGATATAAGAATAGACACATTCAACATTAGCCAGGTGTTTCGGAGACATCGGAAATTCTAGCACATGGGAGGTAGAGAATGGAGCATCAGCAGTTCTGGGTCAGCCTCAACTATATGAACTTCTATCTCAAAACACCAAAAATAATTAAATGATTAGATAAAAAAGTTCCGAAACTACATAGGACACATTATTTGATCTTCCAAACATGCTTATCTTTACTTGCATATTAATTATAAAATTATCTTTTTTGTTGTTGCTGGGTTTTTTTTTTGGTTTTGATTTTGTTGTTTGTTTTGTCTTTGAGATAGTCTTACAATATAGTTCTGGTTGGCCTGGAACATGCTATGTAAACAAGACTAGCCCTGAACTCAAGAGAAGGTCTGTTTCTGTCTCCTGAGTGTTGGGATTAAAGCCATTCACCACCATGACCTGCTTATAAAATCATCTGTAAGTAACCAGTTAGAAATGGGTTATAACACAGATAATGCATTCTATTTTTATTTCATTACCTTCAAAGTCAATAATTAATTACCTCTAGCTGTTCCTTCTGGGTAAAACCTTTTGTGTTTTTCCCTGAAGCATGGCCGACAAATGTCATCACTCTAATGACTGGCTGATGCTGTAAAAGCATTTCTGCAATTTCTTCCACGCTATCTCGGAATGAGGAGAAGATCATAACCCTGGTCTCATGGCATTTCTTTTCAGTGGTGTTTTTAGCTGTGGAACAGAAAATACTTCAGTACTAGATCGCCTAGAATGTACATGGCCTTGTGTCCAATGTCCAGGATCACATCCAAAGAACACAAAACAGTGTTTGGGGAGGAAGTCCTAGCAAGCACTAGCCTGAAACTACGGACTCATGAGTAACACTTCCAAAAGACTTTTTCAACCCCCTATTTCTTATTGGTTCTCAAAATAATAATGGTCAAGAAATCAAATCAGTACTTGGATCAATACCTGACTAATCCATCAATTCCAACACATGCATGTTACTTCCCTTTACAAACTTTGCAGTAACAAAGACCCTGTAGGACTCCAAGTGTCCTCATCTACCTTCACTACAGGCCCTGTCTCATCAGGCCGGGAGCTCTAAACCTGCTAATCCTTCAAGTTTACAATGATTATCACATGCTGCAGACCACGGACATTCAGCATCCCAGTGCTTCGAAGCGGGGGAAGAACCTGATAAGAAAAACGCTGTCCTGACCGTACCACTTGCTGTCCTGGTGTCTCCCAGGGACCCAGAACCACAGCAGTTAGTAAACCCGCTAAAGCTGTTCGATTATCTATTTTCCTTATATTGTCCCCAAACTAAACTTTTCATGTAAAACCTTACTTTTCACTTCCCATCATTTCTTTTGCTCCTAACCATTCAAATTTTCTCAGAAATTCTAAATATCTTTATCCAGAGTAACGGCAATCCACTTACTCCATTGAATTTTAGTTTTTTCCAGTAACTACTTGGCCTTGAAACTAATTGTTACTCACCATTCCATGACCTGAAATGTTCAAGTATAACTTCTTCCAGTTTCTTTAACTTTGGATGACTATAGAAGAATTTTTTCTCTTTCTTTCCTAAAAAGGGGAGGGGGAAAAAAAAAAACAAAAAAAAACACTTTTTTTTTTCTATTTTTTTCCCATATCAATTATGGCCTTAAACTCAGAGATCTGCCTGCCTTTGTCTCCAGAATATTGGGACTAAAGGTATATGCTCAGCTCACAGCAATTATCTTACTGTGGAGTGACATCTTTTGAACATACATGTTAGGGTTGGAGATACCAGTAGGTAAAAGCAGACCCGGGTTTAGTTCCTGGCACTCATATGAGGTGACTCATAACTACCTGTAACATAACTCCAGCTCCAAAGAAATCCTACATCTCTGAATTCAGGCAAGCTTGAGGCCACATAGCAAAGAGCCTATGATACACATACACACACACACAAAACTAAAAGTAATAAAATAAAACTAAAGAAAAAACACATGAAAACTTAAAATTGTTGAGCCAGACAGTGGTGGCACATGCCTTTAACCCCAGCACTTGGGAGGCAGAGGCAGGAAGATCTCTGTGAGCTCAAAATCAGCCAGGTTTATAGACCAAGTTCCAGGACAGTCAGGGCTATAAAGAAACCCTTCCTTGGGGGGAAAAAAATTAAAATTTTCATTCAGACGTGTAGGTACACCATTGTCATTTCAGCACTTTAAAAGCAGAAGAAAGAGAATTAATTAGGTCTCTGAGGTTAGCTTCAAAGTGCTCAAGGCTAGCCCTAACTACATTGAGACCCTGTCTCAAAAAAGGCTCAAATCACAAAAAAAAACTTACTTATTGCCTGTCAAATGTAAGGGCCATCTTGATAACAGGTAAGTGTAAACAAAAAATATATTTTCATGAAGCTATCATTCTGAGAGAGAATTCAAGTCGGCTCAGGATAGTAAAAGAGAAAAAATATTTTTGGTTAAACCATATTTCAAAGTATTGAGAATTTTCATGACCAGTAACTTACTACTGTTGATTTTTTTAATTTGAAGATTATTAGCCTTATACAAATTTGTATTAAATCTTAATATCCTAACTTACTGAACAAAACAAGTATGTATTTACCACTCCACAGTAAGATAATTGCTGTGGGCTGAGCATATACCTTTAGTTATACAAAGTAGAAGAAAACGTAGACAGATGTGTACATGGACAGAAGTTTCAACATTAATCTTAATCAAGAAAAACCATGAATAGCATCCATTTTTTTCGAGGAGTCTCTTGTTACGCTGCCTAGGCTGAGCTGACCTCTGTTGACCTCCCAAGCAGCCATAACTGTACTCAGCTAAAATAAGCACAGCCTTCCCAGTGAAGATCGGACCTTTCTGGAAAGCAGGACCATCACTGGCTGAAGAACTTCCTTCTTGAGCAAACACGGTCTCCAGGTGAGTGTAGAGATTCATGAAGTCCTCATTTCGGCCCAGCTCATTTTTTGCCCGTGTCATTCCTTCAGAAAGTGTGGAAAGGTTTCATAAGTAAACAAGATCACAGCTGTCAATACTTATTGCTTGCTTATTTTAAGAAAGTCAAATTTTAACTATGAAGGCAAAATTATCAAATTTTACCATGAAAGTCATCAATTTGTTCTAGTTCAACATTTTTGTTTGTTTGTTTCTCTGTGTAGCCCTGGCTGTCCTGGGCCAGGATGGCCTTGAACTCAGAGATCCACCTGCCTCTGTCTCCCAAGCATTGGACTGAAGACATGTGTTATCATTATCTGGCCTAGTTCCACATTTATAATGTGCCATTTTCTAGCAAGCTATGAAAAATAATGAAACATACACTTTACTACATCAGTCTATTACTTTTAAAAAAAAATATTTAAAGTTAATTCAAATTGCATAATAATAAAATGACTCCTAAGGACACTCTGGTATACCCATAAGTCAGAGCATTGCTCAGCAATCATCATGGAAGCTTCTCCTTATAGTAGATGGGAACTGACACAGAGACCCACAACTGTGCAAAGAGAAAATGAAAGACCTTGGAATAGTCTGCAGTAAATGAGATCACCCTCAGGGGGAAGAAGACGCAAAAGGAGCATAAGAGCCAGAGAGGGCGGAGGATACTAAGGACACAGGGCCATTTGAACACAACAGGACTAGCACAGGCACAGGCACATGGTGCTGAGGAGAAGCGGACACATGTCCCATCCCTCGTCTAGAAGCCATCCCCAACAGCTTGCAAAGGGAAAATGGTATACAACCATACTTGCTAGGCCCCATGTCCAATGACAGATGACCATCACAAAATGTACTCAAAGGTATTTTTAGAGATTTTTGTCTCAAGTGATTTTGTCTGGGTATTTTTTTGCTTCACTGGTCTTAGTTTGTTTACTGCTTCTGATTTTGTGTTCTTATGGGTTTTTTTTTTTTTTTGTGTGTGTGTGTGTGTGTGTATGTGTGTTTCTCATACTTTTTTGTTTTTTTAAATTTAAGTATTCTGTGTGTTGGATCTGTTTTTGTCTGTTGGTTTTCTAAAGAGAGAGAGAGAAGAAGTGGAGGTGAATCAGTGGGGAGGATCTGGGAAGGAGATGAAGCTGTGACCAGAACATATTACACGAAAAATTTATTTTCAATGAAAAAAGAAAGTTAACTAAAGTTTAAGTTACTGCTCAGTGCATCTCACAATAACACATCTCACTATTCCTTTAAAATCATTTTATAAAACTTACCTTTAGTTCCATCCATGATTCCAGACAGGAAGAAGTATAATGATCGCATTCCCATTTGCTGCAACAACTCATACCCATGATATAAACTAATACAGAGAGCAAACTCTCCCTCAATTATGCCCTGCTGAATTCCCTGGAAGAAACATATGTCAAATTTAATCAGAGAAGAAAATGAAGATACACCCTCCATGCCAGTTGTTACTGTGACACAACATGTTTCACATGTCCAGAATAAATAACCCTTTACACTGGTTATAACTTGATGGTTCTACTGAGTGTCATGTTTCAGGGTGGGGCTATGGAAATATCATGTAGTTTCTATATAAACTCCACTCTTTAAAAAAAAATCAGGAAGCCAGCATTTATCATTTTTCTTCATAGTAAAATTATTTGCATTGTATAGGCTCAAGTGTTCTTTCAAAGCCATCAATAATTATTTATCACAGGTCAAACATTGAGGCAAATAGGTATGATGGAAACAGAAAACAACTGAATAGACAGCCTCATTGTAAGGATTCCTGGCACACCTAGTGGTGGATCCAACTTGGCTGGGGTGAGATAGAATTCCTGGTATGTACAGGCCAGTGATAAAGCTAATATGGCTCCAGCTGAACAAGGTGTAACCTAGGTGTGGCTACGTAAATCCTTGTCTACCCATTCTCTTAAAAGAAGCCGCCTCAGCATCTCAAGCAACAACTCTCAAACCAACAACTCTCAAACCAACACTCATGAAGGGCACATATTTTGTTTTGTTAATATCTCTGTGTGTGTGTGTGTGTGTGTGTGTGTGTGTGTGTGTGTGTATCACAGGCTCTTGCTATGTCGCCTCAAGCTGGCCTGGAACTCAGTATATAGCCCAGTCTGGCTTCAAACTCAAGGAAATCCTCCTGTCTTTGTCTAACAAGTGCTGGGATGGTAGATATGTGCCACTCAGATAGGACAGGTGCTCAATCAGACTGTTTAATGCCAGTTCCAAAGGCCAGGTAACACTGGGCAGTGCTCTAAGTCTATTCCCATACAAAGCCATTCCGTCTTTGCACCACAAACAGGTACTGCTATGACCATGTTACAGAAATGAAGAAGGACATCTGTAGGAGCTTTCAAAGCTCAGAGACGTATTTTTTAATATTTGATAAAGACATAATTTCCTCCTTCCCTGTCCCTCACCCTCTTTCCTTTCTTCCTTCTGCTTATCCACCTTGTTTGTTTGAGACTGGGCTCCCCAACTGTAGCCTAGGCTGCCTTAAAACTCTGGGAAACCTGCTCTCAATCTTCCTGCCTCAACTTCCCCAGTGATGAAATATGGGCATCAGTTACCATGTCCAGAATAAATTCATTCCACCCCCACTAGTTTCTTACCTAACATTGCAAAGTAGTCCCATCTACATTAGTGACCCCGCCCTGTCTCAGCCACATTGGTTTCTGCCCTCTTTCAATTGTCCCTGGCCTTCTGTATGCAGATGTATTCTCAGTTCAAAGGACTTAGAACCTGTATGTATAGTGAACATCTCTTCTAACTTTAGACACAGTCTGACAGAAATTTTCCTATCCATCCATTATTTTTCTAGTAAAATTAAACAAGCATAAAGGCCAGCATGATGGCTCAGCAGGTAATCTCGTCATCAAGACTAATGCCCTGGGTTCAATCTCCAAACCTAGACAGTAGAAGAGAACTTATTCTCACAAGGTGTCCTCTGACGTCCACACATGTCATAGCATACACATGCTCATATAATCAATACATAAACACACAGCAAACAAATGAATGTAATTTTCTCTCTCTCTCTCTCTCTCTTTTTTTTTTAAGGAAGCTTTCTAAAATGCTTCCTATGACTTGTGGTGTCAAGAACTAGACTAAACTGTCTGGCCATGCTGGTGCACACCCTTAATGCCAGCATCCAAAAAGGCCAAGGCAGGAGATAAGTTTGAGATCAGCCTGGTCTACAGAGCTAGTTCCAAGATAGCCAGGGCTAAACAGAAAAATCCTGTCTTGAAAAAAAAAAAACACAACAAACCAACAAGCGCTGTTAGCTGCTGAGCCATCCCCTGACTCTGCTCCTTTTTTTTTTAAGCTGTTCTTAAACTCACAGCCATTCTCTCACCTCAGCCTCCCAAATACAAGAATTACAAATGTGAACCTACACACAACCTGCAACAAATGGTATGTAAATTCTTACCGAAATAATTAATTTATACCTAAGAATTTATCATTTACCTTTTACCAGGTGCTCAGTAAAGATTTAGTCATAAATACATACCACAATATTTGGGGATGGGTTTTTCCTAAACTGATCTCTTGCCAGAATTATCTGGTATTTTGTTAGATTGGGGATGTCTCTTTTCATCAAAACATTTCTCTGAATCAAAGAACTGGCAAATGTTTCCAAAATCTGCAAATTAAAAAAAAAAAAATTTAGTTCAAGCTTACTTTTTTTTTTTTTTAATGTGAATTGGTGTTTCATCTGCATGTATAACTGTGTAAGGGTGTCAGATCTTGGAATTACAGTTGTTAGCATCCATATGGATGCTGGGAATCGAACTCAGGTCCTCCGGAAGAGCGGTTAAGAAGTCAGTGCTCTTAACTGCTGAGCCATCTCTCCAGCCCTCAAGCTTACTTTCAAATACAACGACTTTGTCATATATTAAAAATTTCTTATTTAATAAAGTATATCATAAAATTTATTTTTTAAATAAACACAAGATTATCAAAATTCCAAAGCACTGGCGTTTATATCTAGACACCATCCACCTAAGAGTTAGCAGAAGCATATATTCAATTTTATTTAATCACAATTTATTTATTTATTTTTTTAAAAAACCTTATTTATTATTTATTTATTTATTTGTCTGGAACTGGAACTACAGACAGTTGTTAGCTGCCATGTGGGTGCTGGGAATCGAACCCGGGTCCTCTGGAAGAGCAGACGGTGCTCTTAACCGCTGAGCCATCTCTCCAGCCCCTAATCACAATTTATTTAATATCATATTTACTTCTTTAGTTTTCTTTTCAGCACAAGGGGTTGAACTCAAAGTCTTGCACAAGACAGGCAGGCAAGTGCTTTACCACTGAACAACACCCTTGACTCTGTTTCCCTCTTTTTCTTCCTTCCTTTCCTCCCTACTCCCTCCCCTACCCTCCTAGATGAGATTCTCACTGCATAACCCTGGCTGGCCCGAAACATGTTATACAGACTAAGTTGGACTCGAACTCACAGATCTACCTATCTTTGCCTCCCAAGTGCTGGGGTGAGTCAAGCTATGTGCAACACGCCTGGTCTACTAGCTTATTTCTAAATCAGGGCAAGCCCAAATTTGAAAAAAGGAAAATTTTACCCCATCTCTCAGTTGGCTAAGTGGGGGAGAAGTGGAAGCCATCTTTAACTTGAAAATACACAGTTCTCTCCTATGAGAGACAGACAGAACTGCCTCAAAAGTCAAACTCGAGCAGTCTCTCAATGGCTACAATACTTGTAACTGGGCCAGAGAATCCCTTGTTGTGAGATGGCTAGTGTGTTCACTGTAGGATGTCAGTCACTTTCTGGTCTCTAGACACTAAGCACCACTCTAGACCCTTTTCCCCACTGTGCTTCTGCTTCCCGTTCAAAACAACAGGGTGTCAAGATACTATCAGATAACATCTGCTGAGGAAAATCACTTCCATTTGAGAGCATTGGAAGAAGAATGTTATAAAGAAACTTCTGCCAGCACCCAGAGGCAGAAACAGGTAGATTTCTGTGAATTCAAGGCCAGCCTGATCTACATAGCAAGTCCTTGGATAGCCAGGGCTATATAAAGAGACTATGTCTCAAAAACAAAAAGAAACTTCTGGTTGAATGATGGATATGTTCACTCTGTGAAAACTCAAGAGTCACAGTTTGTGGACATATATATCTATGCATGTGTCCAATCACTCAAAAAAAATATACAATCAAGCTGGGCACAGTAGCACACACCTTTAATTCTAGCACTGTTAGTCCTAGAAGAGGCAGGCAGATCTCTGAGTCCAAGGTCAGCCTGGTTTACTTTATCACTGTAATTTTGCTACCATTTTAAATCGGAATATAAATATTTGATATAAAACCAGTAGAGGGGTCACAACCCAGAGGTTGAGAATCGATGCCATAGACCCTTAGATTGAGCATAACTTCTAAGTCAACAAGAACCCATCTTTCAGACAAAGCAGTATGTGCTTTGTAAAGAACTTCAATGCAAACATGCTGTAAGCTTTGTTGTACTCACGGGACTGCATTAACTATTATCTGAAAACTTTTTTCTAAAATTGTGCTGTGCTTAAATATTGCAAAAATAAATGAGCTGATGTCAGACTCTAGAACTAGGCCTAGAACCAGTTTCCTAAAATCAGGCTGAACTAAGTTTCATTCTTTACTCACCAGGACGATTTCCCTGTGGGCTGTTTATTCCTATAAACTTAATACTCAAGAGGATGAGGCAAGAAGGTCACAAGTTCAAGTCCAGCCTAGGCTACATAGTGAAACTTATCTCACTGAAGGGAGAAAAACAAAGCCCAGAATCGTTTAAATATATGTTCATTGGCCAGACAGTACCAACTCCAGCATCACCATGTACAAATGCACATTGTTTAAATACAAAATGGTTTAGTGCACATAAAAATAGGGCTGACTGACCCCAAGTTTCAATTTCAGAGATGTTTTTGAAGTTCATAATTATACAAAATGAAATACTGCATATACACTCGACTATATTCTACTCAAATAATTCCATGCCCAGTTCATTTCCCAGAACCCTCAACTGATAAAGACGGCTTACCTGGATGTACGTCTTTTGGAGAGCTCCAAGTTCTTCCCCGAGGGGGACGACCAGCTTCTCAACTCGTCTTTCATGAGAATAAGGCAAAATATCTGGGGAATCCTCAGAACGAAGCTCTATCTTCCCAATGAGTAGGTTGGTGATCACCTGCTGCACAGCCTATGCAGAATCACAGAGGGATGGGTATAAGTTAGACAGCATGCTACATTATAAATCCGAAGCTAGCCTGGGCTCACAAGACCCTGCATCAAAGACATGATACAATGATAAATAAATATATGATGTAATACCTTTCGCAGATAAATTTTACTCACTTAAAAAACTTACAGTGAGACTTAAAAGCTATTATAACAGAAGACTACAGTAGTTAAAAAGAAGAGGAATAAGTCCGGTCCTGTGGGATGCAACTGCTTTCCTGTGGGATGTAACTGTGCTTGGGAGAGTCAATGCTAAGGCCCGCCTGGGCTTTGTACTAAGTTTCAACCGAGACTTGAGCTACAACAAAATGAAAGGGATTCTGACTTAGCTTAACTCAAAAACTACTCAGTAACTCAATAACTGCAGCTTAGTATCTGGAGAGATGGTTCAGTGGGTAAGAGTACTGTCTGCACTTCCAAAGGATGCAGGTTCAGTTCCCAGCACCAACAGAGCAACTCACAACTGTCTATTAACTATAGTTCCAGGGGATCCAACACCATCTTCTGGCCTCCGTGAGCATCAGGTATGTACATGCTATATAGGCATAAATGGAGGCAAAACATTCACACATATAAAACGATAAGGTAACTTTGCAAAACAAGAATTATTACATTTCTATCACCTGTGTACACCCACCCACACTCTACTTACTATATGGATCTCAGCATGACATTTACAACCATTACATAAAATTAAGGCTTTCATGAACTGTTCTTGATTTATTTGAGTCTTATTATGTAGTTCTGGATGGCCTGAACTCACCACATAGATCAATTTGGTCTCAGACTCATGGAGATCTGCCTGCTTCTACTTCCTCAGTGCTGGAACAATATTTCATTCATTCAATAATTTTCTTGTTGTTGCTCCATATTTTTTTTGTTTTTTCCTTTCAAAATTTTTTGAGACCATCTCACTGCAGCTCAAATTGGCCTAGATCTCACTGTATAACCCAAAAGCATGAGGACCTCCATTTGGACCCCAGTGCCATATTAAAAAGTAAAATGCTGGGTGTGACTACATGTGCATTATTACAAACCAATACAGTGGGGGCACACAGCAACTAGTGGAGCCCAGGGGCTGGATAGCCACTAGCCTAGCAGGTTCAGTGACAGGTCCTGTTTCAGAGGAATAAGGAGGAGGGTCGTAGAGATGACTGTCATCCTCCTCTGGGTGTGTTAGAGCATGAGCAGGAACACACACACATACACACGCTTACACACACACACACACACACACACACACACACACACACACACACATAATTTAAAAAAGTCAGGAAAGATGACTTTTGATAATTTAGTTAAAACATCTTTTTTTAAAAACATTTATTTATTATATATACAGTATACAGAAGAGGATACCAGATGTTATCATAGATGGTTATGAGCCACCATGTGGTTGCTGGAAATTGAACTCAGGTCCTCTGGAAGAACAGTCAGTGCTCTTAACCTCTGAGCCATCTCTCCAGCCCCAAAACAGATCTTTTATAAGGGGTTATTTAAACAGTGATTTAATACCTGACAGAAAAATTAAGCATGTTTAAATAAGAATAAAGAGGAAAAGAGATGAGAGAAATTTCTACCTATCATGAAGACAGTGTATGATGTATGGAATTCTCAAAGAATGAACACAAGATGATTATGTCCAGAAAACAGAAGAGCCTTGCAGCTTGGGAGAGGTAAAACATTGTTAAAAGGCATCAGCAGAGAAAGACCACACCACAAAGAAGGCAGGGCATTATGCAGTCGAACTCAGAATCTGACTTGGGGACTGAGTGTTGTAGTAGTTTTTTTCGGCCTGTTTGGGTCTGGAGATTTGTGACCTGGCACACGTGTGGCGCCGGATTGGAACCTGGTTCGCGCGCCCGCGGCTTTTGTCCCCCAAAAGAAATGAATTATACGCTTATATACTTTAACACTGTTTGGCCCATGTCTTACGCCCATTACTAGCTAACTCTTTCTTCTTAAATTAACCCATTTCTATTAATCTTTCCGCCACGTGGCTCAGCCCGTGGCTGGATGGTACCTCTTACATGTCTGCTCCTCTTGGGGGTCCGATGTAGAGTGACTAACTCTACCCTCTTTCTATCTGGCTGCCTCTAATTCTCCACCCACATCTATGGTGCCCTGCATGGGTCCAAACAGTTATTTATTTACATCGTACAGAGATCACTCCACCACATTTTTTTTTGTCTAATTAAAAAGGAAGGTTTTAATTTTTATATAGTAAAATTATATATAATAGAACAGCTTTTAAGCAAGAATTATAGTTACAATATTTAGTTTATTTGAATTTTAAAATTAAAGAGAATATTTTATTATCTACTTTATTATTGTGAGTCTAAAGTTTTATATCTAATATATCTTTTAAACTAAAAAGAACTATATTTATAATTATTAAACCTTTAACTACATCAAAGACCACAGAAGGATATAATATTATGTAAATAAACAGGAAGTGTAAGCAACTTTTAAAGTCTAGAAAATGACATGACAGAGATGACATTTATCTGTCTGGACAGTCATTTAAAGTTTTTTTGTAACGTTGGAGCATTTATCTTTAGTTATTAGGCCCAAAGTCTTTGGCAAACTTTTTAGTGATGTAGGAAATCTGACACAGTTTATTAGTTGGTTTTTTTGTGTCTTGAAGAATGTTTGGTAATGTTTTTTGTAAAGCAGGAACTTGAAGGACCATTTTGGCTTGTTTTGTCTACATTTAGAGGTCACTTTTTTATGGAACTTGCATGTCTAGTTTATATAGCATATTATCAAGCAGTCAATATTAGAATAGTTTTTTGTCTAGTGGCTAACTGTTGCCACAAAGTAAATTTTATATGAAGTTTTTTTAATGTCTATTTTTTTTTTGAAATATATTGGTGCTGTCAGGAATAGACCTGTCTTACTGTCTAAAAAAGTATAAGTTTTTAAAATATCTTAAATGCCATATTTTGTATGTCTTTGAGGTGTTTGAAAACTACTTATCTAACTGAAATATATCTTTGTATACCTACAAAAACCTAACTAACATAACTATAAGTTTGCTTATCATAGATGACTACGAATTTGCACTTCTCAATTACACATTATAATTTTAAATGAGTTACATCAGCATCATACCTTAATCAAGAGCAGAAAAATACATACAGCATAACAAAATTGACCTTAAGTTTGTATCAATAGAGGCAGACTGCATGCACAGCATGAAGCCGAGGTTCAATTACCTGCACCAATTGGAACAAAGTGCATTTTTACTGTTCCCCAGAGATCCTTGGAGAAATGGTTAATTCCATGATGAGAATAGAAAAGACACTAAATGAACAAAAATATGTTGTGATATATATAAGAATATATATATATTATAAAAAAGCCAAGAGGTGGTGTGGTGTAGTGATACATGACTAACACACACAGAAGCCATTATAAAAGGTTTCCAATGGCAAAGCAGGGTCAACTAACAACAAAACAATGCCTAATTTAGTCTACAGAAACAATAAATATACATTAGTGCATGTGGATACAAAGAATGAATAAGTAAATAGGATTTAGAGGGAACAAGGGTCTTTATTGCAGAAGTCACACGACACATGCAAAATTAGACTAGGAATGTACTGCAGAGGTAGAGCGCTTTCCCTGGCATGCATAGTGACTTGGGTTCATCCCTAGCTCAGCATGGAAATAGGACTGGTGAGACACATCTATACTCTCGGGTCTACAATACTCGGGAGAATAAAACAAGGACAGAGCCTGCTTACTTATCAAGACCATAGCTCAATAAATATTAAAAAGATATTGGGAACACAACTGGGCAGAAAAGCACGGATAAAGCATGCTTATGGTTCTGAGTTCAAGGTTCAGGCCACCTGTTATAGTTGGGGCTCAAACTTGCAGTACTGATTGGTTAAGTTGGAGGCTGAGGCTGAATGATCCCTTGAGTAAGAAGTTGAAGGCCTTCCTGGCAACATGACCAGACTCTGTCTCACAAAGAATGAAATAAGACAAGGGAAAGATGCTATTAATATAAAGAAACTTCTGCAATTGCAGAAATGCCACAGTCCTTACATCAAACCAGGTAATGCTAAAATGGAAAACTATGGTTCCATATAAAAAATGTGCATTTTCTTACATGTATTAATAGAAGCTCATAGTACTTACCTTGATATCACTACCTGGTGTGGCACTAAGAGCCAAGATTCGAAAGTGATTTGTGTATTTGACCAATTCCCTTACAACCTTAAAAAAAAAAAAAAAAAAAAGGTTCTTTAATTTCATCTGCTCAATGTGAAAATAGAAACAAAGCACTATGTCTGGTGTGTTATGGTTAATCTTCCACTGATACATGGATGTTCTGGTGCACGGAACTACCATCAATCATTTCATTCCATAAACAAATGATTCTCACACTGAATCTTGACTAGTGCTCAAAACATATTATTTAAGATTTTTTAAAAAATATTTATTTTTTGCCTGCATGTATAAGTGTGTAAGGGTGTCAGATCTTGGAATTACAGATAGTTGTTAGCTGCCATGTGGATGCTGGGAATCAAACTCAGGTCCTCCGGAAGAACGGTCAGTGCTCTCAACTGCTGCGCCATCTCTCCAGCCCCAAGATATTTTATTAAAGATGCTAGGCATCACATATGAGGAATAACATGATACACAAGGCAGACTGTAATCGAATTATACTGATTAAAAACTAATAAACTAGACACAGTGGGGCACATCAATAATCGCAGCACTCAGGAGGCTGACATAGGAGAATTGCCTGGGTTATACAATGAGTTCTATGCCAGCCTGAGCTACAGACTGAGGTCCAGAAAATGGAGGGAACACCAGAACTAATAAAAAGCCTGAGGATGTAACTTAAAAAAGAAGTGATTGCACATACAAAGAAGACCCTAAGGCTCATCTCCAGCACTACAGAAACAAAAGCTTTTAAGCAAAATAAAAGATCCTCAATAAGTGATTTTGTTTTAGTGTTTATTCGAGTTTGCTTTTTGTTGCTGTGATGAAATACCAACTAAAAAGCAACTTTATGGAGGAAAGAGTTTATTTCCTTTTACAAGTTACAGTTCATGGTTGAAATGATGGAAGTCAGGACAGGAACTGAAGCACACACCATGGAAGAATCCTGCATACTAGCTTGCCAAGCTTGTTTTCTCATACACTTTAGAGCTGCCTGCCAGAGGTGCTGGCACTCACAGGGACATAATCATTAATCAAGAAAATGACCCGCAGACATGTCCATAGGCCCATCTGATGGAGGCAATTCCTCAATTCACCCTCTCCAGGTGACTCTACTTTGTGTCACGTTGACAAAAACCAACCAGCAATAGGCTAGAAGTGAATGCCTGGGGTACTGAGGGATGAGAAGCAAAGGCTTGGCTACAGTAAGGGAGATGCAAACAGACCACTCTTTGGGTTGGTACCTTAAAAACATCCCTTTTAGGATAGATGTTGCAGGAGCCTGCAACCCCAGCTCTCAGAAAACTCAAGGACAGTCTAGACCACACAGAGAGCCTTGTCTCTAAAAAGCAAACAACAACAACAACAAAAATTTAAATAAAATTTATTGGGGGTGAGGATGGAGTTCAGTAGTGGGCTGCCTGTCCAGCATGCTGAGCCCAGAGCTCCATCCATAGTATTTCAAGTAAAAAAGAAACTGCTGTGTGAGAATCAGGATTCAGAGTTCTTTCAGACAATGAAGAAAAATTTGGTCCAGTAGTCCTCTGCATTACACACCCTCAGTATACCTAGCAAACTGTCATACATGAGAAGTGAGCCAATGTCTTGCTAATGGCTATAATACCAGCACTTGGGTGCCTAAGGCAAGAGGATTGCCAAGAGTCTAAGGCCGGCCTAGCTACACAGTGAGTTTCTTCCCATGCTACACTATGAGGTAACAGCACTGTATTCTGTGACTCAGTCTGTGGTTACTTGTATTTAGAATGATTCAGGGCTGTTATTAAGTCAATACATGTTCAATTGTATTCATTAAAAGCACAATGCCTAGTTTTTGAAAACCCGATTTGTGTGATTCTCCACTGAGGAGCCTATACCCACTGTACTTGCATATGCCTCACTTCCTGACATTTCTCAGAGAAGCCTGTACCCAGACTCTCACGTGTGTCTGTCTTACTTTCTTCTGGATGCTTTCCTTAATCCTTGTACTGAAGACTCCATTAAAATATCATTATTAAATTCCAACTCAGCTTCAAAAAAAAAAATCATGTGATGCATAGACACTTTTTGAAAATAAAATGGGTTAAACAGAAGCTAACTCTACAAAATGAATTCCCACATAGCTGGAATAAGTTTAAAGTATCTCTCAAGAAGGGTGCAGTGGTAAGTGATGTAACCTAGCACCGGGGAAAGAGGAGAAAGAAGGACAGGACTTCCCGGTCATCTTTGGCTACAGTGAGCTCAAAGCCAGTTCTGGCTCAAAAAACAGAACAAACAAACAAAAAACAATAATTAAATATCTTTCTCACATGTAGATTTCAACACAATCTGTATTAATCTGGAAAAATAACAAAAAAAATGAAATAAGTATATTTCCTACCTATAGCTAAAGTGGTAACAGTAAGAAAGATAATTCTCCCTGGAGACTATCAATAACATTACTTATCTCCAAGGAAACCACCAATCCTAAACTGGCCACGAACCTTGGATCTTTCCTTCCTTCTCCCACTTCTATTCCCACTGTCCCCAACCTACTACCTACCAGCACTTTTGCTGAGACCACCATCTTTAACTGCTGTTTTCCACACTACATAGATTTCAAAAGTCCACTGTAAGCTCCTCCTCCCCTTACTACCGAGCACATAATGGATATTACAATCTACAGTCACCAGCTATGATGGCAGATACACACAATCCCAGCACTCTAGAGGTCAACAAGGATTCACAAGGAGAGCCTGTCTCAACAGCAACAGCAAGCAATCCCTCCAAACTGGACGCAGAGAAAGGTTACTTGGGCTGTAGAGACAGCCCAAGTTAAGGGCATATACTGCTCTTATACAAAGCTTGAGTTCTGTCCCAACACCCATGTCAGCTACCTCAAATTCTAGCTCCGGGGTATTGGACAACCTATTCACTCACAGAGAGGGGCACAGACCCACTGACTCATGCAACTAGAAAAAAAATTTTAAAAATCTTAAAAATAAAATGTCGTTATGATAAATCCTCATACACAAATCTCATACAGAGGGCAAGAGAGGATCATCAGTACTTGGCGTGAAGACCACACCCAACTGAGTGCCCTTCAGAGTCCTCAGATGGAAGTTGCAGTTAGCAATGCTGCACATACCATGTCACTCATTCCTTAGAACCCTGACAACTGTTTGTCATCTTACCCAAATGCCAAATAATGGCAATATATATCTGCTTCCTAAATCCTATCTCCTTTAAATTACTGCCTAAACTAAGAGTAGGCTTGTCTATAATAAACAAATAGCCTTGCCTACTTTAAGAATGCTTTTGTGCCAGGCACTCTGCATAAGGGGAGAACAATTTGACAAGTCATTGGAATTTTTACATTTTGGAGCTGTGATGAGGCCTGAGGGTTAAAGTAAATTCTTGTGTAAGAATGAAAATATACTGTCTTGAGGTAATCACTATGGAAGAGCATAAGATATGAGGAGAAGCAGATTCTTCAAGTTCTTATTGATAAGGAAGCCAAGAAACAGGATCCACACCTGATATTAATGGTCTTGCTAAGGTTGGAGGTGGGGGGACAGCAGAGGGCTAGGTGTAGTGGAATACACTGTTAGTCCTAGCAGAGGCAGACAGAACTCTGTGAGGCCTGCCTGTTCTACAGAATAACTTCAAGCCCAGCAAAGCTACAAGATGAGATCCTGTCTCAAAAAAGAAAAAAGCAGCGGACAGATCTGGATGGGCAAAGGGAATGTATTCCCCATCACCATGCATTTTGACTCAGTGACTGTAAAGTTTTTATAATTACACTAGCAATATTTTCTATCACTTAGACCTATTCCCCCAAATGTTCCTCTACAAAATACCATGTAACAAAAACACTTGCCTGGCAGTAGGCATAATTCCCAAGAGCCTTATGAGCTTCATCGACCACGAGACACTTTATATGGGAAGCAGGACAAGCCCCTCTGGTCAGGTCATTTATCATGACCTGAGGAGTGAGAAAAAGGATCCTTTTGCTGCACCATATCTCTTTCCTGTTCACAGCTTGAGTGGAACCTGTGAACAGAAGTTGACAAGTGGAGTAGGCTGTGGTGTCAGTCGTCTGTAATCCTGTCACTCTAAAGGTTGAGGAGGAAGGACAACCGTAAATTCAAGGCTACACATCGAGTTCCAGGCCAGCCAGGGCTATACAACAAGACCGTGTCTCACAACAAAACAGAAGAAACACCAACAAAGCGAACATCCGGAAACTTCAGACTGTCGTCAGTAGACTATACAGTCTGCCCTGGTTTCTCAATATGTTCATGCTCTGGCCCTCAAGTAAGGAGAACAAGTGGACAATGTTACATTTTGGGGCTCTCATGCAACCCAAGGGTTGAAATAGGTTCTTATCCAAGGTTGCAATTACAATGTCTTTAGATAATTCCTACAGAAGAGCATAGATCTTAGGAGAAGCAAATTCTTCAAGGGGAAAATCCTTCTTGAATGGCATTCTAAGAAATATGTTCAGCACACTCACACAATTGTTTCCAAATACTGGCAATTTACAAGATAACTCTGAAAGTAACTAAAAGCAAGCCAGTGCGCCGAGTCTTGGCCTCGCTACCTACAGGAGGTGTTTTTATGGGAAAGAATGTAAGATGAACACATTTGCACTGGGGAATTTTTCGGCCTGGATAGTAATTACCATAAGAGCCAGCCTTTCCCTGGGAGCAGAGTTTTTCTCAGGTACCTGTCATTTCAGCCATGTGAGACTGTGGAATACCCATCACGTGGAAGCAGGCCTCCATCTGCTGTGTCACCAGGGGTTTCGTGGGTGCCATGAAAACTACCTTGCCGGAAGGGAACCAGCGGTAGAAATTATACATGACGACGGCAGCGATAAAGGTCTTCCCCAGCCCGGTGGGCAGGCACACCAGGGTATTGCAAAACAGCGCGGTCCGGGAGATCTGCAGCTGGTAGTCGCGCACCGGGCAATTGGTGGGATAAATCCACAGGGCACCTGCAGCCGCGCAGAAGCTGCCGTCCTTGGGATCTAGCTGCCGCTCGGCCTCGTAAGCTGCTACCAGCATCACCTCGTCATCCTCCTCTTCCTCCTGCAGCGCCTCTGCCACGGCGGGCGAGCGCGCCTGGCTGCAGCCCGGAGCCCCGATGCCTCGCACGAGGCTCGGGCCCCAGGTCTGGAAGAGCGTTCTTTGCCGTCCGCTCATGATGCCCAGCAGCAGAGGGGATCGGCTGAAGCACCCGCTGGACTGGCAGCGCAACTGCCGCCGCCCGGACTCCCATCAGTCTCCAGCGGGCGACACCGTGGAACCCGAGGGCGGGACTGGACGCAGACCGACCGCTCGAAAAAGCCGCCGCCTAGTTTGCGGGGGAATATGATTGGCTGTCATTCCGGAAACCTGCTGAAACGCGTGCGTATCCCGCGCGTTGGGCGTGGAGGTGGAGGTGGAGGTTCCTTTGCAAATTTTTGGTTTGGGAAGGAATTGAGAAGGTTAATGGTCCTTTGCGAGGTTTGGAGTTTTTCTTTCTTTCTTTCTTTTTTTTTTTTTTTTTGGGGGGGGGGGAGTTCCTTTGCAAGATTTTGTTTTGTGGGACGTAAGGGCTCCTTTGCAAACTTTTGGTTTTTGTTTTAGTTTTGTTATCCCCTTCCTCCCTCGCCACGGTGTTTGAATAAAAACCAGGCATGGTTGCACTTGCCTGGAGGCTGGAGGATCTGCAGGTCAAGGTCATCCTTGGCTTCAAAGAGTTCCAAGCCAAAAGTACTTAAGTAAATAGAATCTAGTTTTTACTTTGCTTCCAATGATGAGGTGTCACTGCTAACGTAGGTAGTACCATTTATTATGGTAAAATATGTAACTTTGAGATTTCATGGAAAGTCTATATTCATAATTTCTGACTTTAACATTATTGAATATTTAAACCTCAAGATGTGAGTAAAAGCAAAAGATAGAGTTATGCAGGCAAAACACCAATTCACATAAAATAAAAATCAATATTAAGGGGCTGGAGAGATGGCTCAGCGGTTAAGAGCACCATCTGCTCTTCCAAAGGACCCGAGTTCGATTCCCAGCACCCACATGGCAGCTAACAACTGTCTGTAGTTCCAGTTCCAGGCAAACACCAAGGCAAATAAATAAATAAATAAAGTTTTAAAAAAATCAATATTAAAAAAGAAATGGCAACCCGTTATTTTAATATTTTGCCTGTCTAAAGAAAAATGAATTGCTCCGACTCTGCTGTATTTATTGAAAAAGTAAAACAAGATTTTGTCTTGGGATTTCATTTTCTTTTCCTCTATCTGTTTTTGTTTCACATATAATCTTACTCTGGCGCGCATTCTGGCCTGGAACTTACCATGTAGACCTGTAGAACATACCAAATGGCCCTGAACTGTCCAATGTCCTGCTTCAGCTTGCCAGGGGGCTATACAGGCTCCCAAGTACTATAGGCATGCACTGTGTGTCTGCATTATTACGTAATAATTACAGGCTTATAGTCGTAAGCGCCCTTGTGCAGTTGTTAGCCATGGCTTTCTACTTCAGACTTGGGTTACTAATACAAGTCAGTCACTGAAGCAAAGTGCAAACACATCATATAACTCTTGCTGTACACCACTCTATCTGAAAGAGGTAATTAAATGGAGCGTCATCAGTGTTTTATCCAAGTTTCTAAATTTGTTTGTACTTAAACATCTGTCCACTCCTTTGGGGGTTTGCAGTAGTTTTGTGTAAATAAAGATTTGATGGTTACGGATTAAACCAATTCAGATGAGATTACAGTAGAACTAGATAAAATGATATGGAAACCCAATGCATTCATTTTCTTTAACCAATTTACTATGTGTACTTCTTAAGATATGGTAGGCCATAAATAATAAACAAGTGTGGGTAGTGACTGTCCAAAGAAGGTCTCACAAAGCATCAAACTAAGGAGGTTTGCATTCAGTTGGCAAAGCCACCTCCACTGATTTTCCATTCTATTCAACAGAGTTCTCATAGCCCAGCCTTGATGTCAATCAAGTCCCATTCCTGCCTGCAGACCCATGGCCAGGCCGCGACAGACGTTCGGAAAATCAGGAAGGCGGAAGCCCCGCCCTCCACACATAGCGCATGCTCTGGACAAGCCTCGGGGCGGGGCTACACTGGACTGGCCAGGGTGACTCAGAAAGGCGAAGGCCCACCCCCTAGAGCGTGGCGCAAACCCAGGCCACGCCCCGGAGGCGGGGCGCCGCTCCACCGAGGCGGGCTGGCTCAGTGCAGCTGCGGCAGCGGGGGAAGATGGCGGCTGCTGTTCCCCAGCGTGCTTGGACCGTGGAGCAGCTGCGCAGCGAGCAGCTGCCCAAGAAGGATATTATCAAGTTTCTGCAGGATCACGGTTCAGATTCGGTACCAGAGGCATCTGGGAGGCCGGGCCGGGGCAACTCAGGGCTACTTTACTCCCCCCTCGGAGAAGCCTTACATCCCAGATTCCTCGGTGCCCCCGCCCTCGCCTTCTGTGGCCGGAGCTGGCCAGGCCCGAGAGGCCCGCGTGAGCTCCCACCCTCCCGCCCCTACTTCCACGGGGATCGGCCTCGTTTCCTAGGGCAGGCGAGGGAGCTGCAGTCGTAGATTTAAATCCCAGTTCCGATCTGTGAGGCCGAGCACCTCAGAAGGGAACCTGAGATGTTAGTGTCTGAGGCGGGGGCGAGGAATCGGGAATGCAGGATTCCCGGGCGAAGAGTGCTGAAATGGGGGCGTATAAAGATTTGGGGAGTCGTGTGTGCATCTTTCTTGTCTTAACAATTTACTAAATACTGAACTGTAATATGTGATTTTTCAAAAGCCCTTAATATTACGGTTTAACTTTTTTGTTAGAAAATCCTTTTACCTTTATCCTTACGAGAATTAAATGTGAAAATTTTATACTGTGGTCTCCTGTGATATGAAAAATTGTAGTTTTCGAATGCAGTTTTCAGCCCTGTCTCCATCTTGGCCACTCATTTGTCGTCACAGGTTATTTTTGTCAGACTTGGCTTTTTGTCCTTCAGAAACGATAATTCCGGCCATCACCACCACCATCCCTTTTAATGTTTTTTTGGGGTCGACGTCTGATGTAGCCCAGATTGTCCACAAACTCCTGAAACCCTTTCCTTCACCTCCTAAATGCTAGGGATAACAGTCATGCGCCACCATGTCGTTGTGTTCCCTATCTCTTTAAATTGTTGAATGATGGCACACGTTCTTCATCTTATCTACCACTTAAAATCAGAAGGTGCAGCCTGAAATGTGATTTCCTTACAGTTTTTCAAATTCTAAAATGTCAAAATATCGCGTGTTCTGTGATTCCAAAGTATGAAAATGCTTTTGGTGACAGACATTTAAATGCATATTTTCCAGTGATCATTCACATACCCAGGCCTATGTTTTTCCAGTCATAGTATTATCACAATTTTAAAAGCTTCTAGGTTCTTTTGAAAAGGATTGTATTTTCACTTACAATCTTGTTGGGGAGATTCAAGAACTCTTACACTTCCAATACCTTGAACATGCATAATTATTTTAGCATCAGAATATAGTTCAGTCAGTATTTATATAATGTGTAGTAAGAATAAGAACTGTGCTTCATTTTTGACATGCAAGGGTGAACCGAGAAAGACACCTTACAGATAGACCCTTATGCCATTTTAATGGGATTGTTTTTCTGATTTTCAACAGTAGATTTAGGCATTTAAACTTCAATACTGTACTTCTTTAAGCTTTCTTTAAACAGCTTATCCCAATGTAGACCTTAAAGGTTTCATCATAATATTTTGTAATAAAACATCGTCCCCAGTAATTATTCTTACATTAATTAGTGGGTGCTCATTACTTCTGTTAATTGTAAAATATTAGATAGTTGTAGTTTAGATATTTTCCTGGAGTTTTTCAAAGAAATCCCAAGAGAGATGAAGTAACTCATTACTTCTGTGTAACCAGCTTTTAACTCCTTTCACCAGTCTTTTTATCATTTAAAATATTTCTTTTTAATGCAGTTTTCAGCCTTGTCACCATTTTAGCCACTCATTTGTAGCATAGGCTGTGGTGCACACCTTTAATCCCAGAGGTATAAGTAGGTGGGTCTCTGAATTTTAGGTCACCCTGGATTGCTTAGTAAATTGTAGGCTGGCCAGGGTTACATATTGAGACCCCATTTCAAAGTGGGGAGGGAAACAAAGAAGAGAAAATGCAGTAATGATAAAAGGTAGTTTAAAAAATAAAAGCTCTTAGGTGCTAAAAGTAACTATAATATAATTCGGAGCCCAGGAACTTCCAACTCCAGTAAAGGAAGCAGACTAGAATAAAGAGAAATGGCTTAGTGGGTAAAGTATTTGCCACACAGGTATGATGTTGTGAGTTAGGATGCTTAGAACTGATCTGAAGCTACAGGAGGTAGTGCTGCTTGTAATCAGTGTTGCATGGGAAGGAGAGGCTAGGCTCTCTTAGGGTCTCTAGCCTGTAAAAGAGACCCTTTCTCAAACAAGGTGGAAAGTGAAGACCTTGATGATTTTTGTATTGTCCACACAAACACATACACCAACACATTAACAAACACAATAATTTTTTAAAATTTTTAACACAAGATTTCTAGCCCTCACCGGATTTTAAGATAAACATACTATGAATTGATTTTATTATTATTGTTGTTGCTTTTGTCGTTTCTTGAGACAGTCTTACTATGTAGTAGCATAAAATGGCCTAGAGCCCTCCATTCTGGCTTTGCCTCACAGGTGCTTTGTTATTTTACATTTATTTATTGGCTTAATGTGAGTGGGCTTGAGTACCATGGTACTAGTGGAAGTCAGGGGAGAACTTGGAGGCTTCTAAAGGCATGCCAAGTAGCTACCATTCTACAGGAGCAGCTGCTTAGAGCGTGCTTAATGTCTAGGTAATCTTTTCTATGTATTTTGTAATAGAGGAAAGGTCAGAATAAATTTCTGTCTCCCATAATACTGTAGTTCCAACTTTTTAATACCTGATATTTCAAAACAGGCCTTTTAAGAATGAGGTATAAAATACACTGTTTATTTCTTCATTATTAGTATTGAAAACATAGCTAGCACAAAAAGATTGTTTCTAAGTTTCTTGGTTTTGAGATAGGATCTTACTGTTTGTGCAGACTGGTCTTGAATTCCTGAGTTCAGAGGATCCTTCTGCCTCAGACTATAACTCCATCACACCAGGCTCTGATTTCTTTGTTTTCTTTTTTTGAGACAAGGTCTCATATAACTCAGCCTTGAACTCACTATGTAACTGGCCATGGCCTTGATACCTCTCTCTGCTGGGATTTCAGGTGTGCATCCCCAAACTCAGTTTATGTGGTATGTGGAATGGATCCCAGGGTTTTGGGTACCAGCCAAGCACTCTCCCTACTGAGCTACATCCTTAACTCCAGGCTCCATTTTCTAACTTTTAAATCCTTCCTACTCCAGGGAAATTGTTTTAACTAATGAGCTTTGTTTTTCCTTTGTAGTTTCTGGCAGAGCATAAACTATTGGGAAACATTAAAAATGTAGCTAAGACTGCTAATAAGGACCATTTGGTTACAGCCTATAACCATCTTTTTGAAAGTAAGGTAAGTGATAACATCCTATTAGTAGAACTTTATTTAGAAATTTTATTTCTACACACAAATTTTAAATACATTTTTTTTTAAACTTTATTTATTTATTTATTTGCCTTGGTGTTTGCCTGGAACTGGAACTACAGACAGTTGTCAGCTGCCATGTGGGTGCTGGGAATCGAACTCGGGTCCTCTGGAAGAGCAGATGGTGCTCTTAACCACTGAGCCATCTCTCCAGCCCCTAAATGCATTTTTAAAGAAGAATTAAGTTGGAGTTTTTCCACCTGCATTTTTTTTAATTGATCAAGTTTACAACTTAGTTGTAACTGACTTCCTTGTCTGAAGGTCATTGTGCTTATTTAGAATTCATATCACGAAATTGTTTGAGAGTCATAATTTATTGACTATATATTTAAATCAGTCTTTGTTTTTAGATGGTCCCTTTGGACCCTTTTGTTTGAGCTGTAGATACAAATATGTGTCTTCACTGTACACATGTTCATTTATTCAAAGGGTGGAACTAGATGCTTTTCCTGGTTACTAGCCTATCCTCAGTACTCACGTTAGAATGTCTTTATAGCGTTTCAAGGGTACTGAAACTGTAAGTAAAGTGTCGGAGCAAGTGAAGAATGTGAAGCTTAATGATGAGAAACCCAAAGAAACCAAGGTTGAAGAGACTTTTGATGAGGTTTGTATATGATAGTTTTTTTCTTTCTTCATCTTTTAGTACCGGGGATTGAACCTAGGGCCTCATGCATGGTAGGCAAGTGCTCTGTCACGAAATTAATTCCAAGTACTTGTTTTGATTTTGAGAAGGGCTTCACTAAATTGTGCAGGCTGGCCTCCATCACCCAAATGACAGGTATTAGCCCAGGCCCAGCTACCATTTACTTTATAGCTCTAAATAAAATAGGCATGGTTGAAGGCAGCTACTTTTCAGGGTGAAGCTGTGATTTGGAGTGTACTGACTCCTTAGCCTTAGTATAGAAATAAACTAAAGAGCTAGTAGCTTCTGGCCAGAGCACCCAGGCTTTCTGGACTATTTTAAGAACATGATTCTGTGGCCAAGTTGGGCTGAATAAAGAAACTTCCTTTTAAGTTATTTTTAGTTTTTTTTTTTTTTTTTTTTTAATGAACATGATATGCAGGTTATGGAGATAGTCCATGCTTGGCTTCAGGGTATGGGTTCATGTCTCATCTTCCCAGCCAAGACTTTACATTCTTACATAAAAAGAATATGATAAATCATTTGGGGCGGGGGTTGTTTGTTTTGGAGACAGGGTTTTGCTTTTTAGTCTAAGTTGGCTTCAAACTCTTGATTTTTTTTTTTTCCCCCTGCATCACCCACCTAAGTACAGGAATTGTAGGCCCAGCTGTGAGCTCATTCATTGCAAGCAGGCAATATCAATGATAATAATCTGTTTTATTGCATTTGGGCATGTATTCACAGACTATAAGTTAAGGTGTAGTGAAGACTGATAGTTATGTGGTTAAAGCCAGTTAATTTTGGGTAATCTTTTTCAGAAGTACAAATTAATGTTTGTGGGTATATACACACAGAATAATTTGGAGTTTTATTATAACTATGTTTGAACTAATAAATATTAAATACCTTTAATCCTAATCCTCAAGAGGCAAAGGAAGGCAAATCTCTGTGACTTCAAGGCAAGCCTGGTCTACCTAATGAACCAAGTCAGTGAGGGCTATATAGTACAACCCTGTCTCAAAAAGAAAGAAAAAAAGTTAAGAAAAAGGATTTCTAGTAAAACACAATTTCTCAAATGCTAGAATCAATCCAGAGAATTTTAAAGGGCAATTTTTTTAAAGACCTAAAGCTTTACCATTATTTGTTGGTTAGAAGTCCTGTGAATACTTAACTCTCCTTTTACTCTTCCTGTGTCATTAGGACTAACACTGTCATTTAAAATTTTTATTAAATTGGGAACACTGAAGTCAATGTCTTCTTAGATCTGGTAGTCTCTTACTCATCCCTATTGTTAGTTTCTATGCTTGTACTTTGGAACTACAGAGAAAAATTGTGAAGAAACAAGCAGAAAGTGTTCATTAGACCTGGTCTGGATTTACGTTAGTTTGGTTAATTTAATAAACAAAATTCTAAAAATCAGAATTCAATTCATTGATCTCATGGATATTCATGTGGCTCACAGGATACATTTCTCTAAAGACAATGATGGTCTTGGGCAATGGTTCAGTTGGTAAAAATATTTGCATTACAGGAGAGAGGATTCTAAAATCCCTAAAACCCATGTTAAGCCAGGTAGAGTAGTAGATTATCTGTAATTTTATCCCTTCAAGGAGATAGGAAGCAGGGACAGAATCCCCAGAAGTTTGTTGCAACCCAGGCTACCCTCAAACACATGATGACCCTTCTTCCTCAGTCTCCCAAATGCTGGGATTTGCACAGGCTACCATACCCAAATTAGGCTTTTTTGCTTATTTGTTTTGTGTGTGTGTGTGTTTGTTGGGAAGAAAGGGAGCTCTGAGGCTCAATTTATCCCTTGATGGATGTTTTCTATCCTGATCTGTAGGATGTTTAGTAGTATCAGTGCTATTAGTTTTGTCAGCATGAGCCACCACTGAAGTTTTGCTGCCATCATACTGGCCTGTGGGCATGTCTGTAGGGGCATTCTCTTAATTGATGTGGGAGGGCCCAGCTCACCCTAGATAAGTAGTCTAAGGACAAGTGGTCTAAAGTTATATAAGAAAGCAAACAGAGCAAGCCAGTAACCTTTCCTTTCGGTTCCTGCCTTTGCAACTGCCTCAAGTTCCAAAATAAACTCTTTTCCCAAGTGTCATTGGTTATTTTTACTCTTTTGGTCTTAGCTCTTTTGGGGAGCCCACCACCCAGTTTCCATATAAATCATACAGAGGCTTATTTTTACTTATGACTAGTTTACTTCTAGCCAGCTTTTCTTAAATTATCCTGTCCACCTTTTGCCTCTGGGCTTTATCTTTCTCTATTTTTGTATACCTTTTTAACATCTTACTAATACCTTGTCTTGCTGTGTGCTGGGTGGCTGGGTCCTGGAGTCCTCCTTCTCAGTCTTTCCTCCCAGGTTTCTCCTATTGATTCTTTCTGCCTTCCAGCTCCACCTATCCTTTCTCCTGCCTTGCTGTTTGACCATTCAGCTCTTTATTAGACCAACTGAGTGTTTTATATGGGCAAAGTAATACAGCTTCACAGAGTTAAACAAATGCAATTTAAAACGCAACACATCATTGCATCAAACAAATGTCTCAATTTTTTTTTTTTTTTAAAAATTACTTTTATTTTATGTGAATTGGTGTTTTGCCTGTATGCATAACTGTGTAAGGATGTCAGATCTTGGAATTACAGACAGTTGTTAGCTGCCATGTAGATGCTGGGAATCGAACTCAGGTTTTCCAGAAGAACAGTCAGTGCTCTCAACTGCTGAGCCATCTCTGTAGCTCCTGAGATGGTTTTTTAATTCGTGTTGGCTACAAGCAGTTTGTTACTCTGATCTAACTTTGGTAACCATTATTTATAAGTATTTTGTCATCTTTTTAAAACAACAGAAATAACTATTTGCATTTTATTTTTAGGGTCCACCAAAATACACAAAATCTGTTCTAAAAAAAGGAGATAAAACCAACTTTCCCAAAAAGGGAGACGTCGTTCATTGCTGGTATACAGGAACACTCCCGGATGGAACTGTTTTTGATACTAATATTCAAACAAGTAAGTCTTCAGATGAACAAAAGGCCATTATCTTTTCTTTGCTATTACTTTTCCTTGACGTCTTTTGTACCAAGATTTTCTTGGTGGTGGTCTACCATTCATGAATTGTTGGCCGGCTAAATCTTGATCATTTGGGAACCAAAGGATGTGGAATTTGAGGAAATCTTTTAGAACCTTTGAGACTATTAAAGGGGCTTAGCTTGGCTATTAGCTGTGGCATTTCAAGAACACAGTGGAAATGGCATCTGCTTCACTTCCAGTGTCATGTGCTGTCTGTCCTAAGAAAAGTAGGGACCACATGAAGAGAATCTTATGTGGACATGATTAAGGGAGGTCAGTGCTCTGCTTGATTTGCTAATAGTCCATTCTTCATTTAACTACTAAGCCCTTCCAGAGTGAGGAACTTGTTCCTATCAAAAAAGCATTCACACTTTTTATGCATCTAATCACCTCTTATAGGTTCCCTTAAACTCACAACACTGAAGCATTGGGATCAAGAGTCAGTATTATATTATTACAGAAAAGCAATATTCAAACTTCCCAATGTCTCAGAATGCTTTAGGATTTTAATATGAAAGAAAAAACCCCAGCACTCTGGAGACAAAAGGCAGGAGATGTAAATTCAGTGTCTAAGTAGTGAGTTCTAGGCCAGCTACACAGTGGGAGTCTGCCCCAAAGGAAGAAAGCAATATGGATGTTATATAGTGGCCCTGATCCTCTCCTTTCAAGGGTGTGTTCATCTTTAGGCTATAGGCAACTGTAGGTAGCTATGTATGTATTTATGTATGCGGCACAGCAATCACATACTTTAAACATGTTTTAAGATTACTCTTGGGCTGGATAGATGGCTCGGAGGTTAAGAGCGCTGACTGTTCTTCCAGAGGTTTTGAGTTCAATTCCAAGCAACCACAAAGTGGCTCACAACCATTTATATTGAGATCTGGTACCCTCTTTTGTACACTGTATACATAACCTCAAAAAGTACCAGTATCTTAAAAAAAAAAGTTACTCTTAACTTTTGTTGGGAAGTTCTTAAATATTTAATACTAGAATTTAGAAGGCTATTAAAACCATAGTATGTGATTAAAGGATAAATCTGTTTTGCAGGTTCAAAGAAGAAGAAAAATGCCAAGCCTTTAAGCTTCAAGGTCGGAATAGGCAAGGTTATCAGAGGAGTAAGTAAATAAAGATGGCAAATGAATCCCTAGGTATTCTAACAGATGTTGTTTATGGTGTAAGGCTCTTAAAAAGTTTGAATTGAACTTTGTGATAGAAAACTTGACTAGCATATGCAAGGTCCTAGCTAGGTTAGATTTGTCTTAGTTATTATTTTTTGGCTGTGAAGTGACACCATGACCAAAGCAGCTCTTATACTGGAGGCTTGCAGTTTCTGGCTTAGTCCGTTAATGTCATGTAAAGGCATGGTACTGGAAAAGTAGCTGAGAATTTTATATCCTGATCTACAGGCACCAGGCAGAGAGACAGACACTGGGTCTGGCATGAGCATTTGAAACCTCAGTGCCCACCTCCTCCAACAAGGCCACGCCTTTTGTTTTTTGAGACAGAGTTTCTCTTATCAGTCCTGGCTGTCCTAGAACTCACTTTGTATGCCAGCCTGGCCTCTAATTCACAGAAATCCACCTGCCTCTGCCTCTTAAATGCTGTGATTAAAGGTATGTGTGTACCACCATACCTGTTAAGGCCACACTTCTTGATCCTTCAAAGTAGTTTATCAACTGGGGACTAAGCACTCAAATATATGAGGCTATGGGTCATTATCATTCAGACCACCAAGATACACTAAAAACATTTTGTAAAAAAGTCCAAGAAAATATAAACAAAAGAATCTTTGATGTCAGCAAACTTTGTAATATCCTTGCTGGCTGACCTAGTACAAATTTTCTAGGTGTCAATTTTCCCATTTATAAAGTAAGGATCCAGGCATACTTGTTCACACCTTTCATCCCAGCATTCCAGGCAGATTCAGGCTCCTAAGTTGGGGGCTCCACTCATACTAAGTTCCAGCCCTCAGGGCTACATAGAGACCCTCACTAAAAAAAACAATACTGACAAGCTCCAGAGCCATAAGCTTTAGGGAGTATAGTTTCTATGTATAAACTTCAGCCTTCCACATCTAAGATTTTTTGTCACATTTCTTTTAAGAATCTTTGAGACACTGACATGCTTTTATTTTCCAAAGCATATGAGAAATAACAAATTAAGCCTTAAGAAGTTAGGCTTAAGTGAAATTAACTATTGTTATACTGTATTAAAGAAATTAGACATCTGGTTAATAATTTCCTCAAGCTATGTTTTGATGTTAGAGAGTACCTGTTGTTTAAATTGTAGATTCTTAGAAACTCAAATGGTGACATCTAAAATGTTTACTTAATAAAGCTGCAAGAATATGATACTGCTCTGTTAGTCTAAAATGAGGCTTAAAGATTCTTTAAAACAATGTAAAACATTAAATTGGAGGTTTTAGTAAAGATGTAGCTCAACTGGCATATGCAAGGTTTGATCTTCCTACCTAACAGGAAAAAAGTCTGAGCAGAGATTTGCTGTTAGTTTGTTGAGACTTCATGTTGAGGAAATTGAAGACAGATTTAGGAGTTCATCCAAGCCCATTACCTTAGGGCAATAATAAAATTTTTAAGGATTATTTTTATAGTTAGCCATGGTGGTACACTTTGATCCCAGCATTTGAGAGGCAGAAGCAAGTGGTTCTGTGTGAGTTCAAGACCAGCATGGCATACAAAGGGCACATAAGCCATGGCTGCATAAAAGGACCAGGATCCTTCTATTAAGAAAAAAATAATTGTAATTTTTTTTAAATGTGCATCTGAGTACCCATGAGGCCAGAACAGTGAGTTCCTCAGGAGCTGGAGTTACAGGCAGATAGGAGCTGCTTGATTGATGTGGGTTCTGAGAACTGAATGCTGTAAAAGTGTTAAGGCCCTTTAACTTTTTTTTGGTAATGCAAATAAGATTGCTACACATATATTTACTTTGTGTTCAGCTTTCCCTCTGAATTTTTTTTTTTTTTCCATCCCTGTATATCCTTATTCAAGGTCCCTTCCCCCTCCCACTACATCAGGTCATTTTACTTGGCCCTTTAACTTCTAAGCCATATCTCCAATACCAGAAGATTTAAAAAATTTTTATTTGCTATTCTGTAATTCCATATAATTCTTTCTTGCTTTTAGTGGGATGAAGCACTCCTGACTATGAGCAAAGGAGAAAAGGCTAGACTGGAGATTGAACCAGAATGGGCCTATGGAAAGAAAGGACAGCCTGATGCCAAGTATCCTTTTTCATTTATAGTTTAAGCACACACACATCAAAACAAACCCCCTACTTATTTAAGATCTGGGCTAGTGAAATAGTTGACAGCAGGTAAGGTGTTTGCTACAAGTGTTTCAACCTGAGTTAGATGCTTGGAATGCATACTAGTTCTTAGGCACAGACACACAAATATAGTAACTTTTTCTTTTTAAAGATTACCTGTACATGTGAAAAATATGGTGTAAGCAAGCTGTCAAATCAAGATTCCAGAAAGTTTTCCTGATAGATGATGTTTACTGAAGCCATAGGACTATGACACTACCTGGCAGATATTTTCTGTTAATGCAAAGTAGTCAAGCTTTGTACTGATTTGAAGTCGTAAAAATTAGGTTTCACCTACTAGAGGAAAATTTCTCCCTTTTTTTGGGGGGGGGGGAGAAAGGGTCTTTTACAGCTCTGGCTGACCCTAAATTTCTGATCCTCCAGGTGCAGGAGTCTCATCTATAGATAGTTTTGTGCTTCTATACCATTCAAAACTTAAAAATGGAAGAAACAATGGTTACCACATGTAAAATAAAGGAAACAGGACAAATAATGTTAGTAAGCATTTATTAATTACAGTACTTTTATGACAAACTGGTTTGTCAACATTTACAAAAAGCAGAAAGGCAATGATTCTAGACCATTTATACTTTTATCCCAATAGTAACTCAAATAATTTCTAGCTGTTGATTCTTGGCAAAAATCAGTTTTGATACTGGAATTGGTGGGCAATAACAAGTGAGGTTAAGATCAGAAGTCCTGTATATTTAAAAGTTAAATTCATTTCAGCTTGCCTACAGCTTCATATCATGTGAAACCAGCAAGACTAATCTGATGTGGATGAAGAAATTGTTATCTTTCTATTTTGTTTTTTGGAGATGGTGCCTCTGTATAGCCCTGGATATACTAAAACTCAAAGATCTTTGTACCTCTGAACTTTAATTCACAGTAGGTGCTATGTTCTGCCTTGTAAAAACTCTCTAAATCCACGATATGATACATTTAGGAAACTCAAGCTAGCTCAGAGTCAAATGCAACTCTCAAATTTATTGGGAGTCTCTCTGGGCTACATTGGAACTAACTGTATCTCTAGCACACAAATATTGAAACTGAAAAACTTCCTTTTCAGCTTAAATTACTAATAGCCAGATTCTACAATTTTTTATGCCTACGGTTTACTGGTTAGGGAGAGGCACTTTTGATCAAATTTACCTTGACCATTTTCCACAGAATTCCACCAAATGCCAAGCTCATTTTTGAAGTGGAATTAGTAGACATTGACTGAAAACAGTCAATAAATAAACAAAACTTGGCCTTGATACTTCATGTGACTAATTACAGCTTGTTACTGTTTGAAGGGAAGAAGAATCAACTGGAAATTCAAGGAGTTAAAGCTTGTTTACTTGATCTCAATTTTTGAGAAATGTAATCCCCTGGAAGTCCTTTTAAGTCTCAGATATTTTACTATAGCTGTGTAAAGTATTAAAGAGAACTGCTTTTCCTTTTACCTCATATTATAAACTAAAAAGCTCAATAAAAATGTCATGGATTGTCTTGATTTGACTAATTGCTGTATTAATATTTGGATTAGGTAAGCGGGACTCAGGTATTCACCCAGAAAGAGTCTGGGTCATAGAACTTGAAGCAAAAGTAACTAAAACATCTTGGTAGGAAGATAATAAAATTTAGAGAAAGCTTACTTCAAAACACTGTTAATCTGTATTTGATGTACCTCCCCCAAATGAATTCATGAACAATTGCTGCACAAGTCTTCATTTTTATTACAAAAATGACGATAAGTTTGATCAAAATGAAAGCTTGCTCACAGGTTATACATGAATATTCTAGATACAAAGTCTCCCAAAACATTGATATTTCATTTCTTAAGGGAATGCTGACATTATGCTTTATGATTCATAATCTATTCCAAGGCAGAACAAATTAACAGTTCATCTTTCTTGCAGTTAGAGCCAAATTTCCAAGTACAACTGAAACAGACTTTTAAGTCTTTTAAGGAGATAAAATTCTCAATAACCAGCCCTTATTTTATTTCCCCCAGAATCTTGTAACTGACATGATTTGCAGTCAGTTTCTTTCCCCTGCTCTTAAGGCTACAAATCTCTTGCATGAGCTGCAAAAGAATTCTAGACCAATAATGAAAAATAAAAAAAATAGTTCTCCAATAAAAAGTAAATTTTAAAAATGGTAGGAAAATTTCTATGGTACACTACTAGTTGACATTTTCTACCATTAACTAAACAAATGTTACACAGAAACTGGGAAGACAAATTATCAAATACAACAAGCTTATGCTATGTTTACAGCCTTCAAAAAAAATAATTCCACATTTCTCATATAACCAATCTGAAATACACAATTTTTTCATCAGGTTGGCGGTGGAGGATAATACTGTCCATAATTCCATGGATTCTGATAATTGTACTGAAAAGGTAAAAGTAAATATGTCAGCATACTAGAATTACAGCTATGTCCCACATAAACTGGTAACTACTAAATCAAAGGAAAGTATACAATATAGAACCACTACAAAGAATAAATTATACAGACCTACCTGATACCAGGCACTGTAATTATATGCAGCTTGATTTGCCTGTAAGTCCCCATCAATGATCTGTGCGGATGACATATCTTCTGTGTGTGCTTTCTTTTCTTCAGGTTCTTCTGAACTAAATAAAAAGTCAAAATAGAAACTCAAAATTCCCAGAGATAAGACCTTTCCTAGATGACTACAACATGTACATTTATTTTAGTTAATGCTTTCAACTATCTTTTGGGAGTAAGGTGCTGTTCAGAAGATGGCCAATGGGTGCTAGTGGGTGGGCTAGACAAATTCATGGTAAACAGCATGAAGATTAAGATCCGTTTACCTTTCTTTACCTCTTGTAGTGAGATTATGCTGGTAATGTAAATTATTTGTCTTGCCTATGGGTTTAATAAAAGCTGATTGGCCAAAGGCAAACAGGAAGTGTGGGCAGGGCTACTAGGCTAAGAAAACTCAGGAACATCTCAGAGCAGAGATAGACACAGATGCCAGAGTCATAGGAGATGCAGAGGGAAAAGGTACCGAGCTGAAAGGCTGAACAAGATGGACTGAGTTCAGACGAAGAAGATAGCAAGTTATATGCTTGGCCCCTAGGTCAATCAGCACAAAATAATATAAGCGTGTGTGTGATTATATGATGTTAAGCGAGGCTGAAGGTGGTACTAAACCTCTGGTAGAGGCCTGCAAAGTCCAGGCCAGAACAGTTTACAACAATCTCTGAAACTTCTCCATCCTAAGTTACCTACTATTTCTGCCAGGGAATGTGACCTCTAATGTATTTATGAGTTGCCATCTAGATTAGCTGCCAAGAGCATAAGTGGTACTGATCCTATCCTCAAAGGAACAACCGTAGCCTGCCACTCCAAAGAATGTTTCAGATTTTTCAACAAAGCAAAAACCCCTTTCCAATCTGGCCTTTAACTTTTTAGCTTTACTCCACAAATGTATAACTCTCCATTTATATAGGGTGACCTCTTGCTGAGAAATAACATGCTGTTCTTTATTCTAGGGGTGGCAAACTGGCCTATGGTCTAAATGTGATCTGTATTTCATCTGTCCTTGATCTTTAAAAAAGACTTGTAAATCTGGCATTGTGGTACATGCCTTTAATCCAACTAAGTAATAAAAACTAAAGACTGTTTCTGTATGACCTGTTACAGCTAAGCAGTTACATTGTGCATGAACAAACTTGGCAGCACAAACCTAACTCCAATTCTGTATAGCAACATAACCCCACTGTCACCAGATTGCCCTGAATTGTCATCCTAATTATAAGGATTTCCTTAACTACAACCCTCAACTTAGGCCCGACTCTAGTCATCCCAATGGCTTTCCGACTCTCAGTCTCATATCCAGGTTCTTAGAGAGTGGTAGGTTGAAAGTGGCCTTCATACTTGCTTTTAAACCCAACCATTCATGCTTTTTTCAAGCTATAAAAAGTATATATTACTTTTTCGCAATATAGAAGTAACACATTTTTAAAAGAATTTTCATGTTTCATCTTTCTGATTTATGAAGAAGTTACATACCCATTTTCAGCTTTCCTTTTTAAGGTATCCTGTTCTTTTAGGAGTGTTTGATGTTCATCATATGCATTCAGAAGCCTGAAGGAGAAGGAAAACAAAATCCTTTGGGATTTGTTTTTTAAAAACAGAAAACAGCTTATATACATTTCTTTTTTCTAAAAAAAAAAAAAAAAACCACTTTATTTATTTATTTGCTTTGGTGTTTGCCTGGAACTGAGAACTGGAACTGGAACTACAGACAGTTGTGAGCTGCCATGTGGGTGCTAGGAATTGAACTCAGGTCCTTTGGAAGAGCAGTCAGTGCTCCTAACCACTGAGCCATCTGTCCAGCCCGCTTATATACATTTCTAACCAGGCTCTTTGTCTTAAGTCTTAAACCTTAGTTGTGATAACTAGATGCTCTATACTTACATCCTGTTTAAGAGCCTACATAATTCAATATTACTACCAAATCAAAATGATAGTTGATTTAATTTTGTAGGTGCCATTTCTAAGAATTTGTTGCTTAATGCTTACAGTACAAGCTCTGAACTGCAAAGGCACAATGCAGTCAAGATCTTAGTCTGGCCAGGCAGGTGTGGTGTGTTAACCCTAACATTCAGAAGGCAGATAGATCTCTGAATTCAAGGCCAGCTTGAAAAGCTAGTATTACAGGCTGGAGAGATGGCTCAGTGGTTAAGAGCACTGATTGATCTACCAGAGGACCCAGCACCCACATGGCAGCTCACAACTGTAACTCCAAGATCTGACACCTTCACATAGACATAACATGCAGACAAACCACCAATGTACATAAAATAAGAATAAATAAATTTTAAAAAAGATTTAGAAAAATCTAATATTACATAAAGTCAGTTCTGTGTACCCTCTTCAGTGTAAAACACTGACTATATAGTATACAAGGTAGCTATGAGCAGAAACTATGAAATAGAGTCTAATTTCATCCTCATAGTACATGACTTGAAATATATAGCTGATTGAGCCTCTCCATTGACTAAAATATAGTACCTGTATTTATTTATGTCTATGAATTTTATGGTACCTAAATATAAAATACTTAGCAAGACTTCAAGAACTGAAATACTAGCTGCTGTGTCAAGCTGGAAACTTAGCATCAAAAACATACATAACATATAAACACTCAAGTTTAGAATGGTTTCAGTGGAAATCATTAGAAGTTATATAACAAAGGCACATACATGCCTTTTAGGCACTGGGGTACTTACTAGCAAGACAGAAAGATTGGAATTTTACCAATCTTAAGTTTAGATCTTATCCCCCCCAAATCTACAGCAACCCTTATCCATCCTCTACTTTCAGCCTTTTATGATTCAGGATGAGTCCAGTAAACAAGATCTGCATGACACATCTACCTTGAGATAAAATGCCATTTTTTTCTAGATTAATCCTATCCTAGCACATGACAGACACAAACTCCACCGAGCTTTATATCAACTACAGCCATCCCATCTACCTACTTTCAGTTCAGTTTTAATCTCATTTCTCTTAAAGTGGAGCCCATATAGTGGAAAGGATTGTTACAAATTGCCTTCTGACTTCCATGGCATATGCACACATATGCACACACACACACACACACACACACACACACACACAAAATTGATTTAAAAGAGGAAAATAGTTTTGAAGGGATAATAAAGCTTATAAGCATATACACTTTACAAAACTGAATTTACCTCCACTTGTCTCTGAAGGAAAAGTAGCCATGACAAATACTTTTAAATATAGTATTAGGTCCAACAAGGTAGTTCAGCACATAGCACATGTTCTGGGCAAGCCTGTTGACCTGTGTCTAATCCCTAGTGCCCATGAAAAGATAGGAGAAAACCCCATGAAGTTGTGACCTCCTCACATATATCTTGGAACACATGCACCCATACATATACATCATACACATAATAAGGTACTTTTAAATAATGTAACTGTGAAATTCTCATCACAAAATAACAATGCTCATGTACCAGTCAAAAATATGATGGATTTAAGATCTTACTTATTAACATCTGAACCAAAATCTTCAAGGAATTCCACTTTTCTTTGAGAAAATGTAATTCTCATTTTAATAGGCAATGAACCATGTATGGCTTTGTCAAAGCAATTGAGGATATTTTCTTCATTTTGTTTGAGGTCACAACTGTATTCCATTTCAAGTAAATTGAGGTATAACTTTGCATTCTCCTGAGTAAAAAGCAGTATCAATTAATAACATTCCTACAATGTTAATTAAAGCATAAATATTTAAGATTAAAATAGATCTCATGTCAATGTATTTACCATGTGTATAATGAAGGGAAACCTTCAGAAGATACTTTTCCCTGCCCCGTTGTCACTGGGAACAGTAGACAAGTACTCTATCACAAGGTCACAATCACTATACTTCTTTAACAATTTTGGTGGGTTGTGACACCACTGTTATTTGTGAAACTGTGCAGTGTGTTGGTACATGCTAGCAAATTAAAGCTCAATATCTTATGTTAGTTAACTGGACTTGGCCTAGCATGATATTGGAAACTAAAATACAAAAGGATAATCTGTATATTACACACTACTTGTGACTATAAATACTTAATTATAAACTTGTATATTCAAAAGGCCCAATAAAGCTTAAAATCCACAAAATGAAACACTGTTTTGTTTTTCAAGACAAGGTTTTTCTGTGTAACAGCTGTCTTGTCAACTGTCTTTGCAGACTAGGCTGACTGGAATTCCTCTTTCTTTCTTTTTTAAAGATTTATTTATTATGTATACAACATTCTGCCTTCACTTCTCTATGTGCCAGAAGAGGGCACCAGATCTCATTATAGATGGTTGTGAGCCACCATGTGGTTGCTGGGAATAGAACTCAGGACCTCTAGAAGAACAGTCGGTGCTCTTAACCTCTGAGCCATCTCTCCAGCAACCTGGAATTCCTAATAGTTCTGCTTGCCTCTGCTTCCTGTTTGCTGGGAATTAAAGTTATGTGCCATCCCTGTCTGATAAAAGTATTGTTCTGCAAAAGAAGATCACTATACTGCTTTGCTTGATACTGTTATGCTTTTGTCCTAAAGTCTTCTCTCAGGCTCTTTATTCACAATCATTGAGTTCTAAACTTTCTAAAAGTTAATCACAAAGATCACAATATTTGAAATTTTAACACCGTCAGTAATCATAACTTTCTCAATCTTTAAATTCAAAGTAATTAGAAAAAATGTTAAAATTGGCAAGAATGGGTGTTATTATATGATTCATCTTGTAGCTCTGATTAGACAAATTATGTTAGGGTAAGACATAGCTAAGGACATGGTTTCTAGATTGGGAAGGATATTAAAATGCCATTAGTTCTAAAGTAAGGAAATTCAATCTTTATTCATTAATATCTTAGAGATAGATGTTCCCTTTCCAAAATTTCACTTACAGGTTTTTGGATTTTATTGTTCATTAGCTTTAGTTTTATACTTTAAGTTGATGTAATTTCAATAGAGTAATATAATAGTTTGGTTTGGAATAAAAGCAAAGGATCCATAAGTTTGTCCTCAGATTACTGTTTGTTTCCCTTTTTGTGAAATGTAATAATAACAATGACATCAAAGTGAGCCATCATATATTAAAGACCAAAGAAGACAGGGGCAGAAAATATAGTAAAAAGTTTCTTGCATAAAAAAAATATTTTTTTCTAAGTTGGAGTCTCAGACAGAAATGAAAGCATTAATGACTAGCTGGAGGCAGTAAGTGTGATTCAATGCATTCTCCTGGTAGAACACACTTAATACTGGGATCAATTATATGACTTGCCACCTCCTAACAATCACAGTCTATAGAATCCATTTGTAAAGTGTTTCTGAGAGTCTCTCCTTCCTGATAATAAAATATATTTGTGGTTAGTGTAAAATCTCAAAATAAGATTAATGATATATACCGTTTTAACAAATACATTTAAAAAACCATTCTCTTGAATACAAAAAGGTTAAAAATGGCAACATCAGTTTAGAGGGACTGTTGTCCTCATTTAGTAATAAAATATATTACTGTATAGACCAAATCTTTTATCACAGTTGCCAAAGTGAAGCACTAGCTATTTTTAATTGTTTAAAATATGCATACCTTATCTCTTTCCATTGCTTCCAAAAGTACCTTTCTTGATTTTGGAAGATTTTTTTGTATTTTGAAAAGATGTCGGGCTAATTTAATAGCATAAAATGATGACTCATTATTTGATTTGGCATTCTTTATAGCATCCTGAAGCAAATGTTCAGCTTCTTCCATATTTCCATGTCGTCGTTCTAAACTTACTCTTCTCAACCGAACCATTGCCAATCCTAGAACACATTCTTCAAACGTTCTCAAGATAGTCCTGGCTTCATTAATGTTCCCTAAAATGGTAATTAAATATTTATACTTTTGTTTAAATTTCTAAAATACTAAAATAAACGCCACTTCTGTTTAAATTTCTAAAATAAACTTGATAACAAGAAATGAAAATTACTAGCCCACAGACTAAATCTAGCTCTATTTGAGGAACTGGGGGTAGTCAGTAGCCATGGTTACTTATTTTATACTATCTATGGCTGATCTTAAGATATGGCAAGGTTGAATTTTTAAAGAAACATCATATTTTTTTTTTGTAAAAGTAACTAACCAAATTCTTTATATATTCATTAGTACTAAGTTCCTGAAATTCCATACTGACAAAGGGCTAAAATATCATTGATGGGATGGAGATAACTGTGGTGGCCATTCAGCCCCCAGGAAAAAAAAACAAAACAAAAAAAGAACACATAAGGAGTCCAGGTGAGCCACAGGCTGGGCCACCTAACAAACAGATTACTAAAAATAAGTTAAATTAAGATAAAAGAGCTAGAGCTAGCTAGTAATGTGCTTGAGACATAGGCCAAACAATATAAAATATAAGCATCTAAATTATTAAAAAAAAAAAAAAAGGGAAAAAAAAAGCTGTCACAGACAAGGTCAAAACCTCTGGCCCAAATAGGCCCAAAAATCTTTGACAACGGTTAACATTCAACAGTTAGGAGCAGTAGCTGCTGTTGCAGAGAACCCAGGCCTATTTCTCAGCACCCACAAGCATCTGTTTGTTAAATGCAGTCCCAGAGGATCCCATGCCCTCTTCTGATCTCTACAAACACTTAAGCACAGTCATGCAATGCAGGCAAAATACTCATTCACATAAAATACATAAACTAATTAAAATAAATCAAGTGAAGAACATTCTCCCTCTTACCCTGCTGTTCCTCAAAAGCTGCCCAAAGCATATGTGCCATGGGTTTCTTTGGAAGATGAACAGTACAAGCTCTGCTGAAGACATGCCTCACTCCTTCAATGCTATGGTTTTCCATGTACTTGGCATACTACATACAGAAAAGAGGAAATACTGAATAATTTACAGTTGAACATGTTATTAAATATGTGACAGAACGATAAAATTCTATTTGTAAACCCATTCAGCACCTTTATTGAACCACTAGACTAGTTTCTGTAAGGAAGGACGAAGAGAGGCAACGAGGTTGGCATATGCAGCAGTCAAATCTGGTTGCAAGCAGACCATCTCCTAATGCAACAGATATAGTTATATGAACAACATTCAACAGAAGTACAAAAAAGGTTAGTCACTAGATCAATGCTTGTAATATACTCAAGTTAAACACTATTTAATTTTCTTACCTTAATCCAAAACTCCTCATAGAGGGCACAAGATATGACACATCTTTCAAAGAGAACCACAACTCTTTCATGAGTCCCATTTTCAATTTCGAATTCTAAGTATTCTTTCCAATTTTTTAGTTGGGCCTTTTCCAATGGTTTCACGTGAAAATAAGGTCTCTTAATCTGTTAAAAAAAATTATTTTATGACAATAAAAGTAAACCAAAACCCAAAATTAATTTCAGTACAATGATAGAAATAATTTTAAATTACAAAGAAAAATTTTAAATTCATTACTAATTTTTCAAGGTGGAAGGGGCTTGAGACAAGGTCTCTGTAGACCAAGGTAGCCTCCAACTCCCAGTGATCCATTTACCTCTGTCTCCCAAGTGTGGCATTAAGGGATTATTCCACTACACCTGGCATAAAATATATTTTTAATTAAAATAATTCAACCTCCATGAATGTGACAGTAGAAATGAACACATTTTTAATTTATTCAGTCTTTTCAAACAGTATTTTTACTTATGTGCATGTGTGTGTACCTATGAGTTTATGTGCACTACTTGCATGCAGGTACAGGTGCCCAAGTCCAGAGTCCAGAGAGTGTGAATCCTCTGAACTAGATTTACATTTGTGAACCCCTGCAACATGGGTGCTAGGAAACAAACTTGGATCCTTTACAAGAGCAGAAGCACTCTTAACCACTGAGACATCACACCAGTCCCATTTAGTCATTTTTATAAAATTAAATTTTTTTAAGGAAAATTTTATTTATTACATATTTTTAAATTGAATCATTTTAACATAGTTATATAAAGATAGAAATGACAGAGTGGCCAAGACCATGACAAGAATTATTTCTTTTTTTGAGTACTAAAGTAAACTATATTTATCACAACTATTTTACATCCAGAAACAACACAACAGACATATAACTCCATTCATAGGCTAGGCTATGATAGGGTAATTTACAAAAATAAAGTTACATTAAACTTAAGCCTAGGGCTAAGAAAGCTAAGCTGCAGATGAGTAGGGTAAAAACTTAAGAGGAAAGGCAAGAAAAATATAAGTTGACTATGACAAGGGTAATATATATCTGTGAATTGATTAAGTGCATACTTCAAATACGCAGATTGTTTGACATGTGACATATATCTTACAAAAGAGGTCAGAATAATGAATGGGTGTGTATTAATTTTTGACGTGGGCTTGATGTATTATAGGCTCACACAAAACTTACTAGATAAATGAAGATGACTTTTAATTTCTGTACCTTTTATCTCTAGCTTCCAAGTGATGAGTTATAAGATTTGGCACCAGACCTGGTATAAATGTGGTGCGAGAATTAAACCCAGAGATTCCTGCATGTTGTGCAAGCACTCTACATAATGAGCTTACTCCCCAGCACTTAGAACAGCTGTTTTGTGTCCATAAGTATGATTCAATACAGTTGATTTTTAAAAGTATTCACATTTATTAGGAATCTTTCATTTTAAATCTATATGAAGATTCTAAAACTGATAATGAAAAATGTTAAATAGAATTAAGATGCATACCTTGAGTTATTACACAAAAAGAAAAATTAAGTTTCACTGACATAAGAAATCTTTTTATATTTTGAAGACTTAGAAAACAAAATACTTACACCTTCTTCAAATGTCCACCTCTTACTAACTTCATGCTCATTATAATTAAACATTTCTTGATGAATTTCAATGATTCTATGTCTCATGTTTTCTATTTCAGTAATTAGCTTGGAAAAAAGAAATTAATTTTTTAAATTACATACTGAAAATTCTCAACAGCACACATTTATCTTCTACAGATATTTCAGTCTTCAGTAGGGAGTCTTTTTTAATTATTAGATGTTATTACTTTAGATATAATTTTTGTTTTGTTTGCTTTGGTTTTTGAGATAGGGCCTCTGTACATATAACCCTGGCTATCCTAGAACTTATATGGAGATTAGACTGTCCTAGAACGAACAAGAGATCCATCCACCTGACTCTATCTCCCAGAGACACCACACCCATCTTTAACATGATTATTATAAAAGAACTTCAAAAAGCCAATTTCCTATGTATTTTTAAAAATAGATATAGTAGATTAGAGTCTAAATAAAGTATTTTTTTTTCTTAACTAAGTTACTTCCAGTTGGCTCATGGTAAGACTTTCTCCTTTAAATTCATACATAAATCACATTGACCTAAATGCCAGAACTTATCACCCTTCCACATATGCTACATAGTTTCTTATATATTGAACATATGATTAAAAAGACTACCTTTGCTGGATCAGTTATGTCTTCAATTCCTGATGGAAGGTCATCACCAGGAGGTCCATCATCACCACTGTGTCCATTTACAGAAGCTAATTCCCTTCTCAGCTGAATGAACTGTTCACTAGTTAAAAGATCTCTAGGCAAATTATTCTGTACATGTTCTTTAAATCTAAAAGAATAATTTAAAAACGACATGTCAAATATTTCCTACATATTATTACTTGAAATAAGCATAGGAACAAATCAAAATATCCTAACATTTCCTTTATTCTGTATTAAAATCCTACCACTTGATGACATAATGATATGTATGTATGTATGTATGTATGTATTTTTAAAAACTTTATTTATTTATTTATTTATTTATTTATTTGCCTGGAACTGGAACTACAGACACTTGTTAGCTGCCATGTGGGTGCTGAGAATCAAACCCGGGTCCTCTGGAAGAGCAGACGGTGCTCCTAACTGCTGAGCCATCTCTCCAGCTCCGTATGTATGTATTTAACTTCCACTCTATCTTTGCAGTAGAATGTAGAAAACAGATACAAATATCAACTCTAGTATTCTTTTTGATTATCTGATTTTTCTCTTCTCCAAGTCTTAATCTATAAAACAGAACATATCTACTTTGCAAATTTAAATAAAACACAGCTAATTCACATTAAAACTGTAAAGAAATCATGAAAAGTTTACATTATCATCCCACCTACCAACTACTCCTCCATACATTCCTGTGTAACAACCTAATGACACTGGCTTCATTCAAGGTCACCAGTTGCCACACATACAAAATTAAATAGTATTTGTTCTCCAGTACACCTTCTGTCTTCAATATTTGAGGTTGCTATGTTTTCTTTCTTTCAAAAACATCTGCACAGCTTGGTTTCTGAGATATCATTTTCTTGGTTTTCCTCCAAGTCTCTTTCTGATTGCTGCTTAATCTTTTGTAAGTCAACCACTACTACCTATCCTTAAGGTTATATTCCCAAGAATTCTCTTAGTCTCATATTTTTATGTACTTTCTTTCAGTCATTAACAGAACTTCAAATTATTACTGTATTAATTAAACTCAAGGGCTGGGAGATGGCTCATTAGTTAAGAGCACATAGAAATAATTTCTAAAAGATACAAGAACAGAATACTTCAGCCTCTCAACCTCTGACAATCACATACACATCTTCCAACCAATCTGCAAATAATTAAATTAAAAACATTAATATTGCTAAGTATGGTAGTGTTTATCTTTAATCCCAGCCCTTGAGAGGCAGAGGCAGAGGCAGGCAGACCTCTGTTAAGTTCAAAGCCAGCATAATCTATAGATGAAGGTTCAGGCCAGCTAAGCCTACATGGTGAGACCGTATCTCAAGAAAAAGCAAAACAAAATCAACCAATTATTCAATCGAGCAAAAATTTACATTTATTGAGTTGGAAAGATGGCTCAGCAATTAAGAACACTTACTGGTCTTGAAGAGGACCCAAGTTCACTTCCTAGCACCCACATGGTAGCTCACAATTGTCTAACTCAAATTCCAGGGGATATGAAACCATGCCTCAGCAGGTACCAAGCATACATGGTACACATACATATGTGTAGGTAAAATATTCATACAATACACACAAAACCAAAAACTACATTTATTTATTTTGGCAGAGGCAGTGAGGGTACATTAATTTGAAGGTCAGGGAGCAACACTTCCACAATGTAGGTACTAAGAATTAAACTCAGGTCAGCAGGGAGGGTACAGGGTATAAAAACCTTTACCCACTAAGCCATCTTGCCAGGCTACATATATATTCAAGCTTCAAAAATCTAGCAGGTCCTGGCACTTGGGAGTCATAGGCAGGTGGATCTCTGAGTTCAAGTCCAGCCTGGTATAAAGAATGAGTTCCAGAGCAGCCAGGGCTACACAGAGAAACCCTGTCTTGAAAAAAACAAAACAAAACAAAAAGCCTAAATGGATACTGGTTATGCACTATTGTCACAGAGTATCAGAATTCAGTCCCTAGCACCAATGCTAGTTGGTTTACAACCACCTCTAATTCCAATTCCAAGGGATCCAATGTCTTCTTCTCAACTCCACAGACAACTGTATTTAACGTGCACATACCACCTTCTCAAGCCACAATTCGTGTGTGTGTGTGTGTGTCTGTCTGTCTGTCTGTCTTTACTCAGTGGTAAATAAAGACTTAGAAAACACAAAGGATGGTCTGAAGACATTATCACATTCACAGGCAATCGTGAAACGAGCAGTTTTGGAAACCATGTACTTTTCTCACCAGTATGTTCTGCTTCACCTAAGGCACTGAAGTAAAAGCCAAATGACCATGGGCTTCTTTAAAACTGCTGATATGGAAGGCAGAGGCACTCACAAGCCCCATCTCTGAAAAGCTATTGATAGCTAATGATTTCTGGGGAAGAGTCTGTGTTCTTTAAATATGGCTGGCCCCTAGTAGGTTGACCACACTCCAGTGGATTACTTCATAGGCCATGAGTGTATGGATATTTTAAAAAAGGAAAACCAATCAAAACAAATAAAACCAAATTCATATACATGTACACATACTGCAATTAGAAGGGGTAGGGAGCAATTAAGGGGTAAATATGACAGAAATACAATGTACAAAACTCTCAAACAATTTAAAAAGCAACTGTGTCAGCGACAGAAAGCTAACATTTTTTAATAAATGTCTTGTAAACATAAGTATCACCGAGTTGGTCTATGAAAAACCTTGTCTTTGGCCTTCATCAACACTAGTATTTATCTAGCACTGCCAAATATCAAATTTTATGTTAATAGTTTATTTCAGCAAATGTATGCTTACCTTATAATGTCCTAAAAAACCTGTCAACCTGCTCTAGGTCATCAATAAAGACAGGACATCTACCTACAATGTTTCTATTTATACGTTTTTTCCCTAGTTCTTACATGTCTGTGTAACTTCTATTTTTAGCAGATTTATCTATAAAGTTTCCAATATTTCATTATACTTACTGGTAAAATTCATGTCATGTAAAAATTTCAATATACAACATTATGTGAAACAAAAATCCACAAAATAGCCGATGTAGTGGTATACACATGTAATCTGAGCACCTAGATGGTAAGATGTGTGTGTGTGGGGGGAGGGATGGAGAGGTGGCTCAGGTTAAGAGCAACAGTCCTGAGTTCAACTTCCAACAACCACATGGTGGCTCACAACCATCTATAACATCTGGTGTCTGTTTCTGGAATGCAGGCATGTGTGCAGGTAGAACGCTGTATAATAAATATAAATAAATAAATAAAATCCTAGAGAAAAAAAAAAAGGTGAGACAGGAGAATCACAAATTCAAAGCTAGCTGAGATGCAGGAGTCTCAAAAGAAAACAACCTTAAACAAAGTACGTATGTTACATACACACCCACTATGGAGTTAAAAAAATGGCAAAGACACAATCTCACACTTATTCACTTTCTGAGTTCTGATCAGTTGGATACTTTGCAGCAGAAAAAGACACGTGGAGCTGAGCATTGTGGTACACACCCACAACCACAGGACTCAGGAAGCTTGGGAGGAAGAGATGCAAGGTCAAAGCACACCGGTGCCACACAGTAAGTTCTGGGCCAGCCAGAGCTACCTAGCAAGACCCTATCTCAAAAGAAAAAAAGAAAACAAAGCCAAAACTACACATGGAAACCACAGCACCGAAGATTTTTTTTGCAAATAGATATAACAACCCTGAAAAATTAGTTATATATATGACTTATAACCAAAAAGCCAGGGTATTGAATTTAAAAATAAAATAATACTTAATAATTTGAACAGAGACAAAAAGAAGTTAAGACCTAAACTGTAATATTTGCTGTTCTGGATATGCTTGTGAACATCAGGAATGTACATTTTTTAAATCATTAAGCTGTTAAAAAAAAAGAAAAAAGAAAAAAAAGCAGCAGCAGCAGCAGCCAAACAAAGTGTGTCTTTTCAGATCCTGGGATGTTTGAGTAAGAAGGACTAAATACTCTAGACCAGCATGGAAAACACACTGTCTCAAAAACTTTAGTAACATATATTTAAAAAGCACTTAATATTTGCCAAACACCATATAAATTCATTACTACAAATATTTATTAAACTTTTTTCTCATTTCTTTACTGTTCTAAAGTACCTCAGATATAAAACAGACAAGAAGACTAGTAAATTATTAATCATTTCATAAAATACAGGAAAAAATGTAAAAATTAACATAAATTTTGACTCTCTAGAAAATTAGTTTCTTCTAATAAGAACCTTTATAATATTCTAAAACAAACTGTAATGCTCAACATTGGAAATTGATCACTTAAAGTAAATAACCTAAGATATTTCAAAGAAAAGATCTTTCAACATACCTTTGAAAATGATGACTATACAGCTGTGTTGGAATACCAAGAATACGATCATATACAGCTGTAACTTCTCTCAGATTTCCTTGTTCATTCTCCCAGTTTATATACATTTCCCATAGTTTGTCAGATCGAAAATCTGTTCCTGCAGCTATAACAGCATGCTCAAAAGTTCTGAAAAATTAAATTGCTCTTCAGTTATCTTCTCCAAATAAAATCACTTTTAAGTACTATTACTAAACTTAGAAATATTGAAATCAAAGTTATTTTCAATTGTTTCCTAGACAAGCATGGATTAAAAAGTAGGACTTTGGGCTGGAGAGATGGCTCAGCAGTTAAGAGCACTGACTGTTCTTTGGAGGACCTAAGTTTGATTCCCAGCATCCACATGGCAGCTAACAATTGTCTGTAATTCCAAGATCTGACACCCTTACATAGTTATACATGTAGGAAAAACAGCAATTCACATAAAAATAAAAATTAAAAAAAAAGGCCTGACTTTAAAGGGGCAGCTGGCAGATCCACTCTTAAAAAAAAGAAAAAAGAGTAAGTGTGTGTGTGTGTGAGAGAGAGAAACGAGTATAATATAACTTATACATAATTATTATAATGTAAAATGTACACATTCCAAAGAGGAACATAGTAGATGAAGTACTAGTCATGACTTAAACAAAACTGAAAAATTTACAAACTATATCTCAATTTGAGAAATACTCTAGCAAAAATGACTATAACAAGAGACTCAAACTATTATATAAATTAATGAGAAGTACACATACTTTAGATTGTGATTATGAATTTGTTGATTGTGGAGGCAAATATTTTTTTTTTTGCAATATTTAGCTAATTTCAAGAGATATCTGTGTAATCAGTAGATATGATATTTAAAAAGTAAACTTCACAATTAGGGAGATAGCTCAACAAGTGCTAACTGTGTATGTGTGAAGATTAAAGTTCAAATGCCCAGAACTCTTGTAAATAGTTACTAAATGATAGATAGGCATGGTAGCCTGGCCATTAATTCCAGCAGTAGGAAAAGAGATTCAAGGGATCCTCAGAGCAAGATAGGGAGCTTAAATAACCTAAGTGCAAGCTTTCAGTTCAACTGAGAGATCCCATTTCAGTGAGTAAGTTGTCAAGTGACTGAGGAAACCACCTGAAAAGTCAGCTCTGGGATCCCACACATATACAACAAGGTACACATGAAATTTAAAGTAAGACAAAAAATCATTTTGGTATAGTCTCAAAATAAACACTTTAAATTCAACCAAGGGTTGCCAGTGAGCGAGCTACGCTAACAGGTAAAGTCACTTGCCAACAAACCTGAGGTCAACTGCCCAGACTCACATGGTAGAAGAGAACTAACTACAGTGAGCTCACTGACCAGCACATTACCTCATTCCTCACACATATACACACAGAGGTTTTAAAATATAAAAATTCAAGTGAAAACAGAACTAGGCTCTTTTACCCCAAACAGACCAAACTTCTTAAGTTATCTTACAGTTTTAACACAAACTCAAATTTTAGACAGAGCAGAAAATTCAAATCTGAATTTATGAACTATTATAAACTACGAATGTATTTATGTAAAGATAATAGAGTAAGCATTTCCTGAATTTTTTTTTTTAACTTTTATTTATTTATTTGCCTTGGTGTTTGCCTGGAACTGGAACTATAGACAGTTGTTAGCTGCCATGTGGGTGCTGGGAATTGAACCTGGGTCCTCTGGAAGAGCAGACGGTGCTCTTAACCGCTGAGCCATCTCTCCAGCCCCACATTTCCTGAAATTATAAGAAATTCAGACACAGTTTCCTGGGTACCTGGCAAAGCCTGGCAGAGATGTGGTATATGTACATGTATGCAAACAAGCATTTATTCACACAAAAATATAAATCGTTTTAAACAGATTAATGTCTAATAAAAAAGCAGAAAAATGAATATTTGAGAATTTAATGTATACAAAAGGCATTTTTAAAGACATTATTTTCTTTTTTGGTTTTTGGAGACAGAGTTTCTCTGTTAACAACTAAGCTATCCTAGAACCTGATTTGTAAACCTGACTGGCACTGAAATCCCAAAGATCTGTCTTCCTCTGCCTCCTGAGTGCTGGGATTAAAGGTGTGCTCAAAGAAGGCATTTTACTTTATTTATTCTTTTTAAAGATTTACTTACTATGTATATAGGGTTGTCTCTGTATGTATCCATATAGGCCGTATAGGCACCAGGTCTCACTACAGATTGCTGTGAGCCACCATGTGGTTGCAGAGAATTAAACTTAGACCTCTCAAAGAGTGGCCAGTGCTCTTAACCTCTGAGCCTAAGGAAGGCATTTTAAATCAACATAGAAAGATTGGACCATTTAGCAAAGGGAAGGGTATGTCACAGGAGCCAGATGACTGAAAGATAGGTATTTCAAAAAAAAAAAAAAAAAAAAAAAAAAAAAAAAAAAAAAAAAAAAAAAAAAAAAAAAAAAAAAAAAAAAAAAAAAAAAAGACCCTTTTTTTGTAAAAAAAAAAAAAAACTATTTATTTGCCTTGGTGTTTTGACTGGAACTGGAACTACAGACAGTTGTGAGCTGCCATGTGGGTGCTGGAAATTGAAGCCTGGTCTTCTGGAAGAGCAGTCAATGCTCTTAACTGCTGAGCCATTTCTCCAGACCCCAAACTTTTTTTTTTTTTTTTTTTTAAAGCTTTTATTTATTATGTATACAACATTCTGCCTCTGTCAGAAAAGGGCACCAGATCTCAAGACAGATGGCTGTGAGCCACCATGTGGTTGCTGGGAACTAAACTCAGGACCTCTGGAAGAACAGTGGATGCTTTTAACCTCTGAGCCATCACTCCAGCTAGTATTTAAAATTAAAGTACAGAGCTTAAGACATAGCAAGCAGTTAGGTTTAATTCTCATCACACACAGGTGGCTCAGTCATGAATGTGTAATTCTAGTTACAGGGGCTCCAAAATCTTTTTATGGCCTCCAAAAACACCAGGCACACAAATGTGGCACAGACATACATGCAAGCATAAACACCCATATACACAAAATACATTTTTAATTACAAATACAGAATTCATTCCAGGCAAGAAAGACAAAAAAAATTCAGGACTCAAGGACTTAATAGTTAAAGATAGGTCTTGTCATGTAGCCATGATTGACCTGGAATGCACTATGTAGACCAGGCCTCCTCCAAACTCAAGAGATCTCACCCTGTCCACTTCTAGAGCACCAGGATTAATTAAAGGTATGTGCCATCACAGCTGTCAGGACTGAATAATGGAACTTCTGGAAAAACACAAAGTATTTTTAACCAGTAAGCCACTTTACCATGTACAAAATAAAGTTAAAAGACATATTAGTACTAGAGAAAGGGTTTAATATAAAAAAACCAAAGTATCCAAGTGTGCATGTGCATGCATGGGCATATTTATATGTGAAAAGAAAGATGTTGGGCTGGAGAGATGGCTCAGTGGTTAAGAGCACTGACTGTTCTTCTGGAGGACCTGAGTTTGATTCCCAGCATCCACATGGCAACTAACAACTGTCTGTAATTCCAAGATCTGACACCCTTACACAGTTACACATGCAGGCAAAACACCAATTCACATAAAATAAAAGTAAATGTGAAAAAAAAAAAAGAAAGATGCTATTACCCTAGGACAATCTCAGTGAATCCACCAAATAACCAGACACTGAGAGAAGAAAAGGGAAAGAAAACATAATAGAGAAAGAAGGGTTAGATGAAGGTCTACTTAATCTATGGTAGGGAATCTTTAACTCTTGCCAATTGTAAAATTTCAGAATTTGGGTTTACATTCACCAGGCAGATCAGCTGCTTCCTCCTCTCAAGAAATTGCTTACTGTAAGGCTTAGACCAACAGGATTCCTCCAACAAAAACATGAATGTTTTTAAATTATTTATTTCAAACATCCTCTATGAAGAAGCTACTGGCTATATACTGCTCTAAGATAGGCATAAACAAGAAAGAAAGGGATCTATTAAACTCCAATAAACATCGTCTGAAAGTTAATAATAAAGACATTCCCTAAAACCTTGGTGATTAGAAAAATCCAAAAATTATATGACAGAATTAGATGACAACATGGAGTACAGACTGCAGAAGACGACAGACAGATATGAGAGTGTTAGTGGGAAACAAACAACAGGCCTGTTTGAAAAGCTATTTGAGGGGCTGGAGAGATGGCTCAGCGGTTAAGAGCACCGTCTGCTCTTCCAGAGGACCCGGGTTCGATTCCCAGCACCCACATGGCAGCTAACAACTGTCTGTAGTTCCAGTTCCAGGCAAACACCAAGGCAAATAAATAAATAATAAATAAATAAAGTTTTAAAAAAAAAAAAAAAAAAAAGAAAAGCTATTTGAAAAGCCTTTAATTAGACAAATGAGAACCATGATTGATTGAGTAGTAGTAACCTCAGGGAAAATAAGACTATTAAAGATAAGTATAATGAAAAACAGCCACAGATTCAAAATGACTAAAATACATACGCATAAACAGATTTACTGAAGCCTATCTCATAGCTATACTGAAAAGATAAGAAATGGGAAAAGAGGGTATATGCATGTATTCTCTTTAAAAGCTATTAAGTGCTCTGATCTGCTGAGCCCTCTCTCCAACTCTAATATACCCTTATTAAAAGAAAGTTATCATAGGGGAGAAAAGTGTGAAAAGGCCATGGAAAAGTGACTACTTTCATACAACCGTGAGAGTGGAAAGTTAATACCATTTTTTAAAAACACTTATTTATTGTGTATACAACTCTGCCTCCACTATGCCAGAAGTAATAATATATAACAATAATAATCAGATCTTATTATAGATGGTTGTAAGTCACATGTGGTTGCTGGGAATTGAACCTGGTACCTCTAGAACAGGCGGTACTCTTAACCTCTGAGCTATCTCTCCAGCCTGAAACCATTTTTTGAGGACCATTTGAAAAAATGTCTTTGCAAACAGATGATCCAATATGTATATATATTTCTGCCAAGCAATTGAGACCTTGGTTCATTAGTTTTAGAACTTTAAAAAAAAGTTCTATTTTTAACACATTCCATAAAAATATATGTTCAGATACATTGCTGCAGCACTATTTCCTATAATAAAAGTTTGGTCAAATGAAAACAGAACTTTGACATTATACTTTTCGAAGTTAAAAGAATGGGAGATATTAGAAAACACATAAATACATAAATTTTTTTATAAATAAAACAACATAAAGAACAGTATGTAAAATTCACATACAAATTTGTACACTACATAGTATCTGGAGGCACAGACATTAAGACATTAATCTTGGGGCTCAATGGTTAAAGCACTTGCTGCTCTTCCAGATAAGTACAGTTCAATTCCTGGTATCAACATTGAAATCCATTACTGTCCGTAATTCCAGTTCCAGGGGATCCAATACGTTCTTTTTTTCTTTTTTTTAAAGATTTATTTGGGTACCAGATCTCATCATAGATGAGCCACTAGGAACTGAACTCAGGACCTCTGGAAGAACAGTCAGTGTTCTTAACCTCTGAGCCATCTCTCCAGCCTGATTCAATACTTTCTATAGCCTCCTGGGGCACCAGGCACAAAGGTGATACATAGACATGCATACAGACATGAAAAAAGAAAGCTAACAAACTGCCCTAGTCAAGCAGTGGTGGCACATGCCTCTAGTCCCAGCACTCAGGCAGAGGCAAGAGGATATTTAAATTTAAGGACAGCTTGATCTACAGAGTGAGTTCCTGGACAGTCAGAGCTATAGAGAAAAACCCTATCTCAAAAAAAAAAAAAAAACAACCCAGAAAGAAAGAAAATGACCACAAGTGAGCAAAATGTAAATTTGAGACATAAAAGAGGGTGTGCAAAAGAGGAAGTTTCCTTTTTTAAGTAATAAAGTGCAAAATTATTTTATGCACTATTTTTAAATAATAGGAGTAAAGCAAATAAATATTAACTGCTAGTTTAGCATTCATGAACAGTTCTCTTGTCAACATCTGAACACTCAAATGTTATATTAAGTCTTCAAATATAATAAGTATCAAATATTTAACATACCCTCTTATTGTAGTGTTTGTCTCAGAATCACCAGGGTCCAATGTTTCTTTTAAGAAGTTTATATAATGTATCCAAAGATCAACACTAAGAGGTATTGCCTGAAGCCCCCGTCGATAAACCTAAGAAGAAAACAATAAACTGTACCTCAAATATTTAATTATTTCTGAAAAGAGAGGCAACACTGTGTTATCCGGTGAACCTTAGAAATACTAATTACTGGAATTTTGTTTAAATAATCTACCATTACCATTTGGGTGGAGGTTGGATAGAACATGGCAATGTTCTGATCCCCACGTGCAGAGTCTTGATCTTCAAAGCGCAGCAGTCCCTGCATTCTGACCGGGTTGTGTGGGCAGGCTTTGGGTTACAGACCATAGGGCACAGACCCATTAGAGCATCAATGACAGCGTCTGACCAAAAATGCAATAAGACGTAGCAAATGTGACTAGCAAACCAACTATATTGTTTGGAAATTGAGAAATCAATGTAAGTGAGAGAAAAGCCCTGCCCTACTTGTTAAGCTGCAGTGTAATACAGAGGCTTGCACTGCAAAGCTTGACAAACTGTAGAGGTTTAACGCACCTGCCAACAAAGAAAGAAAATATTAGCTACAAATGCCACAATAGTGACAAATGCAAATAAAATACCCTATAAAAAAATGTTTGATCATAAATGGTAGGTACTGCCAGCCAGAAAAAAAGAGTCTGTTGTTATTAATTGGCTTACAGTACCTAACAGAGAAAGTTGTATTCATTGATGTACGCACCTCATCTGATTGTTTAACGTTGTCATGTCGCTTCTCAAGGTCAGCATACTTTTTCCAGTAACCATAGCAATACGGGTAGTGTATGAAAAATTTGTCAAATGCTTTCCTGGCAGCCATCAAGTGGTTCTAATGAAAATAAAACAAGATATTTAAAAATCTCAGAAGCTTTTACCAAAGAAAGTACTTTGTCAAATACTGGGGTAGCCTTTTTTTTCTTTCAGATCAGGGTATCACATCCAGGCTCTCAGACACTAGGCCAGTGTACTCCACCTTATTTAAGTGTACTCCCATATCCCCAAGGCAACTATTTCACTAATTTTACATATCCACACACAAACCTCAATCATTACACAATATTCAGCATTCTCTCTTTTACTTTCCACAATGCATAATCCTATGTAATTTTCAAAGATAAAATATATGCTTCAAGTATTATTGAACTTAATGTGAAGATTATTTAAGAGGTTAAACTTTAATTACAAAACAAAAAGGCTTAAACTGATACTACTAGATTATTGTGTCCCTCTTACATATACCATTTAAATAGTTACTAACCTCCTGTTCTACGTACTGAAGCAAATATACCCAGCCTGTAAAATCCTGAGGATTAGTTTCTACTGTTTTCCAAAATTTTTCAAATTCTGGAGGGAAGTTTCCTTCTGTTTCTGTCACTGGAACGTCCACAGCACTTGCCATTTCACTTTCTTCTGTAGACGCGTTCACATTGGGAGAGCCATCAGGTGATTGTTCCATCTCCGTAACGTTCATAATCTCAGTACTAAAATCTGGATGCTCTACTACTACCTCTGAACTGTTGCCTGTGCTGCCATTATCAGCATTTCTGTACTCATCCATGTGAGAATTTTGCATAGCTACTTATTTGGTCTTCAGTTAATGATCTGCAGAAACACACACACACAAAAGAGAAACAGATTCCAAATGCTAGTAAACTTATTTGTCATGACCAAACATTTATTTCTGCAGATTTATTTTTCATTTTATGGGCAATGAATGTTTTGCATGCATGTACACCATATGCATACCAAATCCCCAAGGTCATAAGACAATGCTGGATCCCCTGGAACTAGAATTACTAATGGCTGTGAACCACCATGTGGGGGCCAGGAACTGAGGATCAGCTGTAAAAGCAGCAAGTTTTCTCAAACACTGACCCATGTCTTCAAGCCCACACTTTTTAAAGCATTGTCTGCCTACTAAAAACATAGAGAAATTAGTATATTTTATTGATTTATCTGTCTACAAATAATAGAAATTCTTTTGATAATAACTATCAGTCTTCCTGCCACAGTCTCTGGAATTACAAGCATGTGCCAGAAGGCCAGACATTACCTGGAAATAGTTTTGGTGTGCCTAACCTCTTGATATTGTAACACACCATTATTATCTACAAAGATAATGCTAGAGAACACAATGTTTTAAATAAGTCTACTATTTTGTGTTAGACTGCATTCATAGCTATCCCCAGACGCATATGGTCCTAAAGACCATACTCTGACACACAGAAGAAATTTATTTGCTCACATATTTCATTATATAACAGGAAGCTGGCACTATGTTAGCACAGTGGTTTTCAACCTGTGAGTTACAACTCCTTTTGGGGTTGAATGAACCTTTCACAGGGTTCATCTATGGAAAAACATAGGTATTTACACTATGATTCTTAGCAGTAGCAAAATTAATTATTAGGTAGCAACAAAAATAATTTTATGGTTGGGGTTACCACAACATGAGGAACTGTATTAAAGGGTCACAGAATTAGAAGGATTGAGAAGGACTGTGTTAGCAGTTTGCAATTGTCAATGTTGACAACTAATTTTCTTGGCTTAATCCCTACTGACTACTTCATAGACAGAAGTTGTTTAAAGAAATGTTCAAATTCAACATGGAAGAAAATGAATGGCAGAAGTACACTAGTTAATACTGTCCTTTTTTTTAATGAGAAAAGCTTTTCCTGAGCACTATAACATTTACAGTCTCCTAATCCCTTAACTGGAATTAAGTATACTGCTGCTTTGGGTAAAGTATTTGAGTATTCCACTAGTAAAGATAACGTAAGAGGAATAGTGAATAGGTAACTCTTGCCTACCAGAAATCACACAACTTTTCAAGAGATATTCAACATAATCTCAGATCTTTTCTTTCTTTTTTTTTTTACTCAGACATTCTAGTCAGTATTTGCCCTTATTTTTACACATATATGTATATACCTGAGTGTATATACAAGTACTATGTATATGCAGGTGCCTGAGATCAGAGAAGGCACTGAATATCCTGGAACTTTAGTTATAGTCAGCAGTGAGTCACCCAACATGGGTGCTAGAACCAAACTTGGCTCCCTTATAGGAACAGCAAGCACTCTCATTACACACTGATATTTTAATAATTACTTTCAAACTAAAGACTGCTTCAAGCTAACTTCTGATTCTTAAAACTGAAAAAGCAAAAAACAAAAAAACATTCAAGTCAGGCAGGTATGGTGTCACAAAAGCCTCTAATCTCAGCTTTTCGGAAATACATGGAGGAAGATCAAGTACTGGAAAGTCCTGACTGAAAAACATAATTGGGGTTGGAGAGATGGCTCAGCTGCTGGGAGCACTGGCTGCTCTTCTAGAGGACTGGGGTTCAATTCCCAGCACCCACATGGCAGCTAACAACTAACTATCTCTAACTTCAAGATCTGGCACCCTCACAGACATGCAAGCAAAATACCAATGCACATAATATAACAAAAATATTTTTTTAAAAAACAATCAACTGCAACTTCAGTGATGTGGGACTATGCTCTTGTACACTGTAAATATCTGTCACTGTAAATATTGATTTAATAAAACAATGATTAGCCAGAAGCTAGGCACACAGAAGAGAAAGAGTAGAGCAGATGCCAGTGAAGACACAGAGGAAGAAAGATGAGAATGATGTGCTGAGCAAAGGTACCAAGCCACGTGGTTAAACATAATAGAAATATGAGTTAACTTAAAGTGTAAGAGTTATAAAGTAATATGCCAGAGCCATAGGCCAAACAGCTTATAATTAATACAAGCCTTTATGTGATTATTTGGAACTACACGGTTGCAAAAACAGCTGGTTGGGACAGAGAAACTTCTGACTACACCTCAGTCCTCAGGAGACTTGACTCGGTTATATAACTCTAGCCAGCAAGACCCTGTATCTGGGCTGCAGAGGCTTTTCTTACTGCATCTACTGTTTGCATGGTAGGCTGCTCATAATTGCCTTCCACTCCATCTCCAGGGGTACTCCACACTTCTGACCTCCATAACCACCTGCATTGATATGTACACATACCACACAGACACACACAGAGGAAAAAGAAGTATATATACATATTAAGGGCCTATGCTGAAACACACACAATTCAACTCATATACACACTTTCTCTTTTGAGTATAGTAAAGGCAGTGAAAATATTGTACTGTATTATTGAAACAGATGAGCAGATCTTATTAGATTATTAAATTCAGGGAGAAAGGAACTTTGTTTTGCTCAATGTTGTACCCCTAGAAACGATTAAACAGATGACATATCCAGTCCTAACTTGGCAATATGCTATTCCTATAACAAAACTTTCTTCCCACAACTCATCACACTACGCACACTTCCATATCATATGACATTTTCTTATAAAATAATCAGGATGGCAAATATTTAAGGTTAAAAAAACCTAAGTATATATTACATGAATACACAGTCCCTCTATATTGTAAATTCAACATTTATTTTAAGACACATTAAACAACTGCCTAACAAGCATGCTTTTTTAAAAAATAAAAATTTAGAAAATGACTTAAAGGATGAAAACTCATTAAACATGGTGCATTGGACCTAACACTTTTTTTCCCTGATGCTTTACATGCCTCCTATGCTCACAGAGGCATATAAAACACTATATATCATTGATTGTTAGCATAAACCACGTAATATATATAAACTGAAGTCATTAGTTAACTCGCTAGCTAGCTTTACAATCCACAAATTACTCCATGTCTCAGCTACAGATGAGTCATCTTAATACCTAGGCTGTTAGAAGAAAAGGGGTTATTATAACAAGTGGTTTTTGGCAACTGGTTTTTAGAGACTAAGTAGGGTGTTCACAGACAGAACTTGTTTCCTCATTTTAAACAATTAGGTCCCAGAAACTGAACTTTGTTTACATATTTACAATGTCTGCATAATCTTCAGAGCTTAGGTTTTACACAGAATTCTTAACACGTAACAGGAAGATTCTGCTCCTCCTTGAAATGCAAATTCAGGTTTTATAACCTGATTTACAAAATCTTTTTTCTTAATTCAACTATAAGACACAAACAGCACTAAGTATTTGTCTTCTAAAAACTCTGGGTCCTGCAAAATGGTTCAGCAGGTAAAGGCACTAGCCACCAAGCCTCAGAGGGGACAATGGTAAGCTCTAAAATTTTAAACTCTAGAATGAGGTTATAAACAACGATGGGAGGAAGGGATATAACAATTGTTGCTTATTTTTCTCAAAAGACTTAATAGACTTCCTGGGAACCCAAAGCACTTAAATCACAACATAAGCTTTCTTGTATGAACCGTAAATTCTTAGCGCTACTGTTTCCAGAAGCTGAAAATTTTAAAGTATTTCTTAATACATTACATTGGTTTTCTAATGTAAGTTTTTGAACACGTCATATCCATATCAAACCATAAAGGGACATTTGAATCGGCATAAACTACACAGTATTACTACATCATTACTAATACCTTACACAGTACTGTGAGCTTCTAGTAGTATTTACTAACTTAAAGACAGTGCGGGCTCCTGATCAAGAAAAGGTAAAAATTTCTATAAGCGGACTGTTTATAAAAGGATTCTATCAGGCTCTTTCACGTGTCTGTCCGTCCGCCACCCCACCCCCGCTTCGCTTGCCTACGGTATCGGTTTTGCAGTGACCACTCTTCTGGCCCTAAAGAATCCTTCCTCCACTTCCCCTCGGCCGGGCCACGCGGGGTCCCAGGTCCCGGGAAGGACGGGATTTAGTCTTAACGCTAAGCGGGTTCGCCACGCCAGGCGGAGGCTCGCTCCCTCCCGCCGCACCCCTCGGGAGAAGTGCTGCTCAAGGCGCGGACCCCAGCCCGGCTCTTCCCAACAGGTGGGTCGGACAGGAAAGGCGCACGCCAGGCCTGAGCCGAACCAGCAGGCGAGGCTGCGGCCCGGTGAGGCCTGAGGCGGCGCAGGCCCTCCCCATCCCGGCGCCTCCCGTGCCACCCGCTTCAGGGCAACCGCCATAGCTACCTCTCGATGGAAGCCACTTGGTGCCATGAGCCGAAGCCTGGGCCAACCTAGTCAAAGATGGGGCTCCCAACGCCTCAGTCCACGCAGCTACCTCAGCCACCCACCACCAGCGCCGCAGCCTCTTCTGGGACACACTGCGCACGCGCGGGCGGAGCCAGAGGCTCAGCAGTCACGTGGTGCTCACATTAGGCCCCGCCCTCCGAGGGCTCTAGAGCTGACTGCTCTCCATATTCAGATAATGTTCCTGAAACCTCAAATACTCGCCGCCTAAATTCAGCTCCTAAGAAAACCTCTAAAATATTTTTCCCTAGCTGCCCAACATCTATCCATAAAATTTATCAGGAAATGGCCAGAAATTCAGCTTAAAACCTCCCAACATCGAGACACTATGAACTCTATCTAATTCACTGAAGTACTCTGAATGTAGAAACATCAAGGGCTTGAGAGTTTGAGACTCTGAGGGGATCTACGGATAAAGCTCTCCTCTGGGAAAGGAGAGGCAGCTTTGTGTTGACAATCTTAGCAGCCCCCTTCAGTTGTGCATACTTTAGTCCCCACTATTAAATATCACAAAAACAAAAAACCTTTCTCTCCCTACATGTAAGACTGTAGTAACTGAGCCAACACACCCTTAATGAATATCAGTCTTCTGTCTGGGGTTCAATAAAATCACCACTGGGTTAAAGTCCTTACCCCTAGAATCAGACTCCAGAAATGTTTCTTGTTAAAGTTGAAACTCTTGTTAGCTATAAATCATCACACTGCTCCTCTGCTCCCAAATAACTCTTTTCCCCACATTATGCATTTCATTTTCATTGAATTATCACACCTTTCCCTTTGCCTCTTCATTAGGCAGTTTTGGATTCTCTAAAAGTCAGCAGCTTTTAAGGATTTTCCACCTGAATGAACAATCAAGAAATGACATATTTCTTAAGATGTATTTATTTTCGCATGCATGTATGTATGTGAACCACATGCTTGCACTTCTTATGGAGGCCAAAAGAGGGCAGTATTTAATAATCACGCTAACTTTCTGTTTTCCCCAAGCTCCAAATAATTCACAGTACTAGAGCTTTTAAGTATCTAAAACATTCCATATGATTAGCCTAAAATGTGTTCTTCACCACTGAAAACATAAAATTACTGAAGCATTCGTGATTCATGCCTATAATCACACTTCACAGGTAGCAGAATCAAAAGTTGGAGATAATATTCAACTGCATGAGACTGAGGTGAGCCTAGGCTACACGAGACTCAAAACAGCAGCAGCAGCAGCAACAAAAGAAAACCAAATAAACCACTTTAAAAACAGATTGAGCCAGTTTACCTTAAAATAGTTTATTCCAATTATAAGCATTAGAAAAAAAAAGTATTACACCAAATTTTGTGGTTAGAGTCTAATGGTGTCTATAATACCCTTTAAAATCAACTGATCCTAGATGCAACGAACAAGATTGAAAGAGAAAAGAGGTTATTTATTACTGTAATACATTCCCCCCTCCTGATCAATTCTATGCCAGCAGGTTCTGTTCTCTGGAGACTGACTCTTACATACTGTATCAGTGAATTTCCTTGCTTCCTTGTTCCCTAGCTCCTTTTGGATCCAGCCAGTCATCTGTCCTTGACTGAATGCCATGGAGAAGTGAAGCAGGGTATTCATTTCTCCTTTTCTGCTTACAGGTCTCAGGTCTGATGAAAGTCTCTTTCCACATCAGCTGCTGTTGCTGTGGAAACCAGGTATTTTTTAAAGCCCACCTTTGCAAATAGTAACTTCTCAAATCCTGATTTTGGTATTCTATCTTCTAAGAACTAAACTGGTAAAAGAGCAAGAGGTTCTTTCTGGACTATTCAGTACAAGGTTTCTTTTTTATGCTTTCAAAACATAACATTGCCTAGATATGGTAGCACAGTCCTGTAATCACAGCATTCAGAAAGAGACTTCTCCTTTTCTCCTTCTTTTTCTTCTCTTTATTTTTCTTCTTCTAGCATATTATGGAATTCATAGATAGTAAAATGTTTCTATGGCAAATTAACACATCCGTTATCTCATATGGGTTTCTTTGGTGTCTGTGTGTATAGGGCAAAAGCAGCTGAAACATATTCATTCAACAAGAATCACAAATAATTTTACCAAAATATTAGCATACAGGCCCTTATGTTGTATATTAGCTATCTACATTTATTTGTGATATGTATCTGCTTTTTTCATATCTTCAACCCTATAACTACTGTTTTTCTAACAGCCAATTTCACTTTGTTGGCTTTGTTCTCTATCAATCCATCTTTGGGTTTTGGGGGTTTTTTGGTTTGGTTTTTCCTTCAGTGTGACATCATACAGTATTTGCCTTCTCAGTCTGGCTTATTTCACTTAGCATGATTTTCCAAGCTCTTCCACTTTCAAGTTTTCATGAGAAAAAATCTCATGAACATGAAGCTGGAGAGCTGGTGAAGAGTTTAAGAGCACTTGTTCTTACAAAAAACCTGGGTTCACTTCCTAGTACACATATAGTGACTAGTAACCATCTATAATTCTAGTTCCAGGGGATCTGATGATTCTTCTGGCCTACACAAGCACCACACACACAGTGCCAAGGCATACACAAAGGCAAAATGCTCATACAGATAAAATAAAAATAAATCTGTAAAAAATGCAAAGCCTTGGAGTTCTTTTTTTTAAATAACATGACCTCAAAACTACAGACATCAGAAACAAAAATACATGAACCAAACTGAAAAGCTTATGCACATGCCCATAATCTCAGCCCAATGAAGGATGAGGTAGAAGGATCACCATGAACTTAGGGTAACCTGAGCAACAGGCCAGTCTGGGCTAGGTATTAAAACACTCCCTCCCAAAAAGTTCTGCACTGAAAAGAAAATGAATAACAGAGTAAAGAGAGAACACATAAAATGAGATATTTCCAAAACATAATGCTCATAAAGAATTAATATCCAACTTTGATAGGGAATTCAATCAACTAGCAAGAAAACAAAGAACCCTATTTTTAAAATGTGCACATGACTCAAACAGCAAAAGAACATAAATGAAAGGGCAACATGAGGAGTCAAAAGGTAATTGTTTTAATGCTGGCAACTTGTGTTCCCAAATTGGAAGAATATTGACTTCTGGCTTCTGCAAGTTGTCCTCTGACTTCTATAGACATGCTTTAGCTTGTGTGCTTGTACACACATATACAACACACACACACACACACACACACACACACACACACACACACGAGAGAGAGAGAGAGAGAGAGAGAGAGAGAGAGAGAGAGTCAAAGATATAGAGCCAGAGGGAGAGAGAAAGAAAGAGAGAGAGATAGAGAGAGAAGTATAATTTTAAAAGGATAATTGGCCAAGAGGCATGTGAAAAAAAAAAATGTTCAACATCACTAGTCACCAAAGAAATACATTTTAAACACATGGAGAGTCAGGTGAAGTGGTTCAAACCTGTGAACCTTTCAACATGAAGAAGAAATTGGCAGGAGGATCATGGCTTCAAGGCTAGATCCTATCTCAAAATCAAACAAATAGACAACCAAACAAAGCCACACTAAATTGTCATACTAATGCTGTTAGCACTTTTCCCCAAAGACAAAGGATAGGAATAAAAAACTTGTATCTTATTGGTGAGATTTTAAATTATGCATACATGACAAAACTAACATTTTTCAAAAAATTAAAATTAGAACTCGTACAAGATACTTTCAAAATTTATAGTTGGGTATGTAAGTATTCGTCCCTGTCAAGCAGGTCCAGTTATTCTAGGGTTTCGGGGGGGGGCACCTGTGAAGCAAATGGGGGGAGAGAGAGAGAGAAAGCCAAGTGCATAAAGAACGACAAGAGTCTGAGTCACGTCAAGGCTTTGTTTATTGAATGAATGCTGAGGCTTTTTAAGCAGTGCTTTAGAAGGGGAGGGGGGAGCAGAGAGAGGGGAGTGCAAGGCTCTAGGCAGAGAGGGGAAGCAGAGAGAGGGGAGTTAACCGAAGAGGAGAGTGAAAAATTATCAGAGGAAGTCAGGGTGGGCAGGATCTCTTTGGTCCCATGATTCTGCAGCTGACTGATTACTGTTTGAAGCCCTATCTAAACGTACATTGTATGATGGGCCAAGGACATCTCATTTTTTGAAAGGCTTGCAGTTTATCGAAGAACACCTTATCATGGGAGACTCCATGAAGCTCACTTCTGTAACTAACCAAGGACACCTAATCTTGAAGGACTCCAAGAAGCCTGTTTTTACAAAGCTAGTAATTTACCAAGGACGCTTCATCCAAGAAGCAGGAAATTCTAAATAGTCCTGGGTCAGTCTCCAACAAGTATTCCTAGCACTCTATGTGTTTGAGCCAACATGGCTCTGTGGGATGCATTTCAGATGAAGACATGCCCCTGGGCGTGGCTGCGTAAACCCGTGCACACCCCTTTCCTTAAAAAGAGATGCCACATTTTGGTCCCTGTCTTCTCTCCTTCTGTCCTGCTTCTGTTTCTTTTTTCTTTCTTTCTTTCTTTCTTTATTTATTTATTTGCCTTGGTGTTTGCCTGGAACTGGAACTACAGACAGTTGTTAGCTGCCATGTGGGTACTGGGAATCGAACCCTGGTCCTCTGGAAGAGCAGATGGCGCTCTTAACCACTGAGCCATCTCTCCAGCCCCCCTACTTCTGTTTCTATACTCGCCTGGGAACTCTCTTTAAAAAAAACCCTCCTGTGGCCTTGGTAGTGCAAGTGTGTCTCTTCTCACTTGCGAAACCAACAGGGTATACAGCAAAAAGAAAAAAAATTGATACAATAAAAGATACTTCTTCATGTCCACATTCATTAAAGAATTATTGACAGTAGAAGAAATTTGAAATCCGTTGTGCTTAACGGTTTCCTGTCAACTTGAAACAAACTAAAGTCATCTGAAGAGGGAACCTCAATTAAGAGAACACCTCCATAAGATCAGGCTGTACAGAAGCCTGTCGGGCATTTTCTTAGTAATTGATGAGGGAGGACCCAAGCCATTTTGGGTGGTGCCATCCTGGACTGGTGTTCCCCCAGGATGGCAGGCTGACCACACTACAATTAAAAAGCCAGTAAGCAGCATCCCTCCATAGCCTCTGCATCAGCTCCTGCCTCCAGTCGTGCTTGAGTTCCTGTCTTGACTTCCTTCAGTTGGAGCTCCAATGTGGTGCCTGTACATCCACATAAAGCCATAAAAAGACATAAAGCGTAAAAAGACATAAAGGAATAGTTAAGCACCGGCTTCTTGGTAGTAGCATTTTCTTGAGAGGGTTCTGTTTGCTAGAGGCAAGCAGAAAGTTTGGCTCCTTTAAGAAAGGCTTCCTGACTCAGACTCTTCTCTGTATCATTCTGTAAAGAAGCTGTTTGGCCTGTGTGGAGCACCGTAGAAGTGGGTGGAGGAATCAGAAGATAGGTCTGAGGGTGGAGTCAGGCAGTGTCCATCCAGCCTCCAAAGAAGCATGTAGGACCCAGGTAAGCTAGGGGCCATTGGGCCACATGACAGGTAGATAAATGGAAATGGATTAAATTAAGATGAAAGAGCTAGCTAGTAATGTAAGCATCTGAGTCATTTTTTTTTCAGGGGGGCGGGGAGCCGCCCGGACAGGTCAGAATGGGGTCAGAAGTCATTTGCAACAAGACTTAGCAGCAAAATCCCTGAGGTTCTCTTAAGAGGCTTTGCTGCCAAACGCTTAAAAGGAGTTTATGAGCAGCAGGCAGCAGTGCTCTACTTGTTAGCAGTGTGGACCCTGCAATTCCCTCCAGTTGGGATAGTCTGTTGCACGCAACCTTGTCCCACAAGGAAGACGCGACACCCAGGCTCTTCTTTCAGCAGTTTTACTCAGGAACCTTGATTTCTGACTTCTGACTTACTTACTTATGATGGGGACTGACTGACTTGCTACATATTCTCTCTCATTCTGCTTCTGGGGAAAACCCGCCTGCAGCCTAAATAGCCTCTGGGCAGCCAACCACAGTACACCACGTGGGCACTCCCAATAGGTCCAGGTACGAGGAAGCAAGCCAGATCCTCAGCCTAGCCATCTAAGGAATTGTTTGTCACTAAGAGCACTCACCATGTGGAAGGTGGAGCCATCTTTAAGGCTTGGCTACACACAGCTCTCCACAATGGTCAATGTGGCTCCTGTCAGTGCTTCTACCATGAAGCTTAGCTCTTCACAGATAAAGGAGATAGATAGGTGGAGTCAGCCTCCAAAACCAAGGCTTTAATCCTAGCCACACCTTTTATAGTGTGTTGTAAAATATATGTAGGCTTGGGAGAGAAAAGAAAAAGGATAGAGAAAATCCTTAAAAGAGAAATACAGTAATAATAAAAAATAACTCACATAAAGGTGGAATATTCACAAAGACTCTGAACATTGTATGTTATTATGTTGTCTGGATTTTTTCTATTTTAAGTGCTACTAGATTAAACGAACCTTTATTTTGAAAATATCTTGACTTTAAAATTTAAGTCACAAGATAATGTTACTTGAGAGATTTTGTTTTTATTTCCACAAAAAAATGAGGCTGTGAATTCATTCCAAGTTAAAAAAAAAAAAAAAAAAAAAAAAAAAAAAAAAAAAAAAAAAAAAAAAAAAAAAAAAAAAAAAAAAAAAAAAAAAAAAAAAAAAAAAAAAAAAAAAAAAAAAAAAAAAAAAAAAAAAAAAAAAAAAAAAAAAAAGTAAAATTTGATGGAGGAAGATCCCTTGAAAAATCTCTGGTGGAAACAAATGACCCAGACGATCCAACATTTCAGAGCACCTCTGTTGCAGTTTCCTCTCAATTCTGCATCCAGAACAGCTTCAAGTCTGCTGGCTGAGATGATTTAGCCTCACAGACTACTCCACTCAAGACTTGTCCATAATTGTAAATTACCTTTGAGTCCCCTAAGATTACTATCACCCCCAATCAGCAGGAAGAAGTCTAGAGAACTATGGCCACCCCACTCCCAAATAAATTACAGATTTTGTCTTTGTTTAGTGTTGGTTACAAGTTATTATGAATAATGGTCAGGAAAAAAGCTAAATAAAAGATATTAGATTCAAGGTTCTTGCTTTAAAAAGAAAAAAAGGGGAGGAAGTTCTGTAAGATAATGCTCTTGTACACTGTAAAGATTTGCCACTCAAATTGGTTTAATAAAATACTGGTTGTCTAGCAGCCAGGCAGGAAGTATAGGTGAAGTGACCAGACTAGATTTCTAGGAAGAGAAACAACAGAGAAGCAGATACCAGCTTCTTTGTACAGGAAGCAAGATGAAAATACTAGACTGAAAAAATGTACCAAGCCAAGTGGCTAAACATAGATAAGAATTATGGGCTAATTTAAGAGCTAGTTAGTAATATGGTTGAATTATTGGCCAATCATTTACTACAATATTGAGCCCTCAAGTCAATTATTTGAGAAGCGTCTGCTGCGTATTTTGGAGTTGTTGGTGGGACAGAAACTTCCAGCTACATTCAGTGATGGATATTCAGTGTGAAAACGTAAACCAAATAAAGCCTTTCCTCCCCGACTTGCTTTTAGTCGTAGTGTTTAATCACAGCAATAGAAACCATGACTAAGACATTAAAACATCCATTTAATCATCCTTCAGTGGATCAAGAAAATATGATATACACATAATGAAACATTCTTCAGCCATAAAAGGAAACCCTATCATTTGCAGTAGTTTTGGTGTAAATGCAAATGGAAAAAATTATGCTAAGTGAAATAAACCAGGCACAGACACAAACATAATCTAACATGCAATGTAAAATGATCTAATGTGTAACCTAAAATGGCTGAACTCAAGAAAGTGAGGGTAAGCAGGACTCATGGGGGAATGGATTAAAAGAGACCAAGTTTCACTTGAAATAAAACTGCTTAAGAGACTTTAAATATTCTTACCACAAAAAAATATTACATGTGTTACCATGCTATAATATATTTACAGGAAAGCATCAGGTTGTGCTCCATATGTAAGTATAAATATATGCAATAAATATTCCTTTTCTTATGCAATTTCTAATTACTTGAATATAATCTTGGTCACAGAATAGGACAAAACTGAAATTTCAATCTAGAAGTTTTATCTTCAGAGTTGCTTAAAAATATTTATTTTCTGATCCTACTCAGAAAAAAAATCTGTAATTTAGAAACCCAAACTATAGCCCTATAGTTTACCTAAAAGAAAATATAAGGTCTATAAAAATATAAAGTAATGATAAGTCATCACTGTCCTTTTGCTTATCTTCAAATAGTTTCAAAATTCATTCTGCTTGTTTACTCAAAAGTTATAGATACACACAAACAGCACTACTTCAGAAACTGGCCAATAGCAGCTGTAGAGTGAATACTTGCCACCTGAAAGACCCCTGGTTCTTCCCAGAGAATACCCTCTCCCTAAAGACAGATAGGTTAGGAACTCACTGACACAGGAAGTAAAAAAATACAAGCAGAGAATCAGAAATTTAGAACAAGACCTTAGAATGGATCTAGTCTAGCTCTTAGAAACCAGGAAAGGAGCTCAGACTCACTCAATGTCATTGTAACTAATTTCCTGTAATTTGAGAATGGTAACTTGGGTCTATTCTTAGGTAACTAGTGATAGGGCAGATGAAATGAAAGAACAGGTCAGTACTAAAACATTTTTTTCATTTTAACATATATATATGAGAGCTAGAAAAACAGGACACCTGTCACACATCTACAGAAATAAATCCTTTTATTTTATAACATTCCTTTTCTTCTTTAAGATGCATACAGTACTTGTAAGCCCAAGAATTCTGAGAAAAACTATAAAGACCTGGCACTATTTTTGAGAATTACACAAATGGGCAGCAAAGTAACACCTTTATAAATGGACAGACATACAGAAATTAAAATTTTAGTGTTTGCACACAAAAATAAAGTTACATTTAACACGTTTCTTAAACGTGCATTCAAATGCTTAATGTTGTTTAAGCTTTGGTCATCATGCTTTATTATATTTGTTAAATTTCACAATTGTGTAGTTGATTAAACCCAAAAGTTTAGCAATATACCATAGTAACACAGCAGCAATAGCAAGCTAATACTGCATAATCATATTAGCAGAATGATTGAGAAATATGTTATTCACAAACAGCACAAACCTTATTTTGTGATAACATAGTTAAATAACTTTTCTTCCATTTCATAAAACAAGACAGAGTAATGAGACATAGCAGAACATGATTACATAATAAAAGTATATTTTTAATTACAAATCTAATTATACATATGGGGCAACACATTGCAGTTTCTATAGAATAGTGCAAATGAGCAAGATTTATCTCAAAAACATTAAAAATTTAGTTCATCCCAGATGCCATGGATTTCATGACTATTAGTCTAAATTAGTTATTTCATGTTTTCATTTGATGACTAGAAGGACAGATCTGTATTCACAGGTAGGCTGCAAATAAACATAGCCACTGACTTAATTTACTGGGCATGAAATGGAGGCACTCAAAATGCAAAACAGCTTTTAAAAGATTACATTTGTCATCATGTAAATTGATTATTATAACTATTTCATCAAAACTCATAATTCATTTAAAACTGTCATATCAAGCAATTCCTCTAAACTTTTTTTGATATGTGGTGGTTGAGATGCAGCCTGGTTTAATAAATTCTGACCCATTTGTGCAAAAAGTGCTTTTGACAATTTAGCTGTGGCTGTTCGTATATTTCCGCCAGCTCCAGGCAGGGAGCCACTATGTGTCATATTCCCTAAGAGGTGCCATAAAACCACCAGCACTTTCTGTTCTGTGGCATGAGGCTTCCTTTGATAAAGCTCCATGACAATATCTGAAATACAAAACATAAGCAACAGTCAGAGCTCCCCCAAAGTAAATTTAAGGTCTGTTAAATAATAAATACCTCAGATATGGGCTCCAATACCTGCCCTGGGCTATTTGTCCTAAAAAGTTAGGCCTTAAAAACAAACAAACAAACAAACAAACAAAAATAATGAGCAAAACTTGCAAAGACTGGGATCTTCATATGAAATAGTGCCATATGTATGGCTACTTCACAAAAAAAAAAAAATGCTAAAGAAAAACATTAGACCTATAGTAAATTTCAGTATTTTCTTTTTTTTAAATTTATTTTTATTTTATACGCATTGATTTTTTTTGCTGTGCGTGTCAGGTCCCCTGGAACTGGAATTACAGACAGTTGTGAGCTGCCATGTGGGTGCTGCTCCTCAGGAAGAACAGTCAGTGCTCTTAACCACTGAGCCATCTCTCCACCCCTAAATTTCAGTATTTTCTAAATGCAGCTAAATACAATTTAAAGAGCTTAATCCATGAACCTTTCATCAAACAAAACACTGAACTATCATTCTCCCATGAGCATCCACATTGACTCTGATGCCCATTTAACAAAGGACAGAACTCTTTATCTCCCTCTTTCTTTTAAAGAATCCACAGTGCTGAGCATCAAACCTAGGTGATTCACAGTGCTAAGCAATCAGTCTATTATAAAACTACACCCTCAATCCTAGAATTATTTTAAAGAATATTTTGAGTCTTAAAAGGTTCTTTTGTAGACTACTAATATGATTTATTTCTATTCCATACAGTAATGATACTGAATTGACACCTACAGAAAACTGAATGGACATTTCCATCGGATTATCATCATCTTAAGCAAAATAAGCCAGACTCAGAAAGCTAATTGTTGTAGGTTTTCCCTCATTTTTGAGTCATAAATTTCATGTCGATAACCATAATTACATATGCACAGAGAACATGTGAGTAGAATAGAAAGCCTGGCCTGAGAGACTGAATGGAAATAATGAGAAAGAGTCAGGGATGAAGGGGAAAGTGACATATGGTCAATGTATATAATATACTTGCATGAAGATGCCTGTCCATAAACTCTACAATGAATATATTCCTACAAATGTACATTATTTTAGAAATTACTTAAAACTATTTACCAGCAAGTTTTTCTGTCATATCTTGTTTTGCTTTTCCATTTAGAAACTGAGCTTTTGTACAAAATGGTTGTAGAAGTAAGTAGTTGTCTAAAATAGAAAAGAAGAGACATGTCTAAGAATGAACTCTCAATAATTTTGATTAAACATCATTAATAGGAAAAAGAAGTAATTTCTACAACGTAGATGTACTAACTTAAGAGGTCCACGTACTTGATCCCCACCTACAGTTCTCTATAACTATAAGAGTCACATCCTGTGGAAAAGATGAGATACAGCCCCCACAGAGCTTACAGAAATTACCACAGGGAGTAGGAGGGAGAGTGCCTTAAATCTCCTGGCTTCTTATTTCTAATAACAGTGGCATTATTATAAAACAGCAACAACAAAAATGCTTTCTATGGAGAAGTGATTTATACATTTAATTATTTTTTATAAAAACATTTTTATTATAATTACATAATTTGCCCCTTCCCTTTTTTCCCTCCAAAGGTAAAACGATTCACAGGAAATTGTAATGATAGCACTGGTAAGTCTTTTACATTAAAGGGCTACATCTTACATAATTATAAGAAAATATCAAGCAAGACTGTCTGGTGGTGGTGATGATGGTGGTAGTACACACCTTTAATCCAAGCACTCAGAAGACAGAAGCAGATAGATCTCTGAGTTCAAAGCCAGCCTGGTCTGAAGAGTGAGTTCCAATAGAGCCAGAACTATACAGAGAAACTCTATCTCAAAAAAAAAAAAAAAAAAAAAAAAAAAAAAAAAAAAAAAAAAAAAAAAAAAAAAAAAAAAAAATCAAAATATGGGATGAATACACTGCTCTATTCCATTTCTTCACATACTCTCATTTATACAACAAATAAGATAAAGAAAGCCTTCCTTACCAGAAACATCTTGCTAACTACTCCCTTTGTAGTGATAAAGCACAATAGAGAATGGATTAAAGGGAGAAAGGTTGCTTTGAGCTCAGGTTTAAAGATGAGTACATGCACATTCAACACTTACTTCAGGCCTATGCTAGCACAGGACATCATGAAGGAGGTTTACAGTGGTGTAAACAGCTCACCTCATGGAATCCAGGAAGAGGAGAAAGAGGAGAAGCTGGAGTCCTAACATTCACTTCAACGTGTGTCTCCAATGATCTAACCATTTTGGGGGAGGGGTTCTGCCTTCTAAAGTTGCTAAAACCTCAATCAGTGTCATGGACTAAAGACTTGCCTTCAAAAAGGGGGGCCTCTCCAGTACACCTAAGATGTAAATCATAAAAATACCAATTTTCCTTCACAGCTGACAACAACTAGAATGTTCATCACATAAGTGATTTTGTTCTATGGAACATATGAATGAATCAAACAGAATAGAGATGGCTTTAGTTTAGCTCTTTAAATAGCAACATGGCTATGTGATTCATACAGATTAATCTATTGCTAAATAGTATTCTCTGGATATGCTATGATTTGCATATGGTCTAAGTGATGTTTTATACTAAGTTTTTATTTTTTTAAAATATTTATTTTTATTTTATGTGAACTGGTGTTTTGTCTGCATGTATAACTGTGTAAGGCATCAAATCTTGGAATTACAGACAGTTGTTAGCCGCAAAGTGGATGCTAGGAATCAAACTCAGGTCCTCTGGAAGAACAGTCAGTGCTCTTAACTGCTGAGCCATCTCTCCAGCCCTTCTATTTTGTTTTTAAAGAAACTTAAAACTCTTCTAGAGTGGCTGTCCTATTTATACTCTCGTTAGAATATACTCAAGAGCTAGGTGGCAGTGGCCTACGACTTTAATCAGATCATTCAGGAGGCAAAGGCAGGCTGATCCCTGTGCCTATGAGGTCAGCAGAGCTTGTTCCAGGACAGTCAAGACTACACAAAGAAATTCTGTATCAAAAAAACCAAACCAAACCAAAACCAATAAAGATAGATAGATAGAGAGACAGATAGATATAGACACACACTCAATATTCATTGCTTCTGGACTCCACAAACATTAAGTTCTTTCTACTTCCTTCATTTTGGGGGGGGGGAAGGAGGGTGGGTCATGAGTGCTCTGTCTTCATTCATTCAACTTTTGTAAATTAAAAAAATTAATTTTGTACGTGTATATTACATAATGAGACATCTAAAAAAAAAAAGTTTTGCTACATCTGGTTCCTTCACACATGGGCTTTTTACCCTTTAGATTTTGTCTGGTATTTGACTTTGATTTAAATCTCAGTCATATGCAAGACTGCCTAAACATATAAAATGACTTATATAATAAAAGATTGCTTTCCTTCAGGGAGCCTAGAATTTTGTCATATCCTAGGCAGACACAATGAATATCCAGGGAAGAGTCTTTGTCTTTTATGAGCTTCCTTGTTAGACAACATTTCACATTGATGTGTTCTGTGCAGTGCTACTGGGAAAGGTCCCTTAAAAGCTTGGATCTATGGGGCTGGAGAGATGGCTCAGCGGTTAAGAGCACCGTCTGCTCTTCCAGAGGACCGGGGTTCGATTCCCAGCACCCACATGGCAGCTAACAGCTGTCTGTAGTTCCAGTTCCAGGCAAACACCAAGGCAAATAAATAAAATAAATAAATAAAGTTTAAAAAAAAAAAAAAAAAAAAAAAAAAGCTTGGATCTATTCAGATATGGTGGCACATGCTTTTAATCCCAGCAATGGGGAGGCAGAGGCAGGTGGATCTCTGTTAGAGGTCAGCCTGATTTACATAGCAATTTCCAAGCAAGCCAAAGACTTCGGTAAAGGCTAGAGAGGGTCTCTCCTTCCATCATGTGAGTCCCAGGGATAGAACTCACATTATCATACCTGACAAAAAAAACATCTTTACTTGCTGAGATATCTCATCATCACAATCTGCTCTTCCAGAGGACCCGGGTTCGATTCCCAGCACCCACATGGCAGCTAACAACTGTCTGTAGTTCCAGTTCCAGGCAAACACCAAGGCAAATAAATAAAGTTTTTTTAAAAAAAAATTTTTTTTTGAACATTTTTTTTGAGGATTTCATGTATAAGTATTATCTTTAGATTATTTCAATCACGTATTCTCCTCACCCCGACTCCTTATACATAACCTTTCTGGTGAACTTCATGACTAAGTATTCCTGGCATTCCACGTAGCTGAGCCCCTCGGCTCAGGTGGCATGCTGTTGGGAGCTAAAATCTAACTTAGCCATATTTTATAAGTTGGCTCCTACAGCTAGCCAGCAGTCTTTACCCCAGATAGCCAAATACCAGAGACTACACACCCTAATTGTTAAGCTAAACCATGACTTCAGGCTTTCTCTTTGACCTTCCCAGATCAGCAAGGTGCCCTTCCCCAGACCCTCAACTGATAACAGATAGATTTCCATATCAATTCTACCTTGTCTGTTACTTCCTCTCACATTCTTTTGAACATCCCACCCCTTTCCTCCCAGCTACCTGCATGGCAGAGATTCTGTATAAATATTTGGCTGTAATAATAAAGCTTTAAAAGACTTAAACAGAGAGATTTGTCTTGTCCTTCTGTTCCTTGTGTTCCTGCCTTCCATTTGCTTCCTTCTCAGGTCTAGGTCCACGCTAAAGACCCTGCTGGCCGGGGCAGCATGCCCCTGGGCGTAGCTACGTAAACCCTGTGGCACTGCCTACAGGGAAGCACCTCCCTGGACCCATGATGCATACCCGTGCACGCCCCTTCCCTTAAAAGCAGCTGTGAGCACGTGCTCTGGTCCTTTTCCTTCTCTGTCCCCTGACTTCTTTCTCGCTCCTCTGTTTCTTTATGTCCTGGGACTCTTCTCTTAAATAAACTCTAGTGTGTGGCCTTGTTAGTGTGTACTTGCTCTCAGGCATGGAACTAACAATGACCTCTTCATTATTATTACATATATAATTCTGTGTATATATAAATACAACAAGTTGAGTCCATGTAGTGCTACTCATATGCATATATGTTTTGGGTTGACCATTTAGAATTGTATAACCTATCGGGCTGTCCTTGGAAAAAATGGATTCTCCCTCTCACAGCAGTCAATAATTGCCTGTTGCTCTTCGTCTAAGAAGGCCTTGTGAGACTCCCTTATTTATATTGGCATGTAAACTGGTAATAACACTGTTCCAGTTTTTCTTGTGTACCCATATTGTATTGCACAAACTCCACTTAGTATATAATGAAAACCCAGAGTCAGATATTGGGGAAAAGCTGAAATATCAGAAACAAACCACAGCCTTCTCAGGCCTGACTCCAGGCATCCTCCAACTAAATGCCTCTGCATCCTCAGCCTAAAAGTAAAGAAAAAGTTTCGGGGAAAGCTGAAGATCCCTCTTCTCTTGTTCTACCCAGCTCTCTTAACTTCCCTTAACTTTCCACATTCCTAAAACTAGGACTAAAGGTGTGGGTCACCCCCTCCCTGACCTGGCTTGGTTCTGTGGCTGACTCTGATATTCCAGATTAATTTTATTAAATATATATCAGCATGTATCCCCTTTTGTGTCAAAATAAAAAAGGTTATAATTAATATAAGAAAAACTATTAGAATAGGTACAATAACTATATACAACATATATAAGCAATAATTACATCAGTAATGTCCAGAAGCAATTGACAAATTCAAAGAAAATATTCCATTATTTATCCTATTTTGGAGAGTCCAAAGGACTATACCTAATCGACTTTCTATCTGACTTGTATTAATAACTGAAAACTATCTTTTGATGTCTCAGAAGCAAGCTAAGAAAACTACACCCCCTCTTCCAATGAGTTTTAAGGGTTATGGATAATTATTATTCTATTAGGGTGGTTGTAAGTTATATTTGAGTTGAGGGTAGAACAATAAAATTAGACTCAGGAATTTGTTTTGAAGAAGAAAAAAGGGGAATAGATAGGTAGATATAGGTAGATTATTGTATCTACCTGTAAACAAATTTAGCCAAATATCAGCCATAGACAGTTTGCACTGGTAAGGATTCTTATATACTGATACAAATTTGAAATTATTTTATGTCTTTTTAAGAAAATTTTTTATATTGATACAAATTTAAATCTTATTGTGCACATGCTTCTACCTTTATTTAAAATATTATTGTCATTTACAGTATACAAATTCTACATCTGTTTAATTATATTTGTCATGATATATATGTATATTCTTTTTCTACCTGTTTAATATATTTTGTATATTGATATATATTAAAGATACTATTGTCATTTTGCACTATACATCTCTATCTCTACCAAACCACCATAGCTGAGCCTTTAATCCTAGCCATACCTTAGTAGATTAAAGGTGTGACCAGAAACAGAAAGATCAGTAAAGAAATATCACTAGAGATAGATTTAAAATCAAAACAAAAACAAAATCCTTTAAATATAGTTTAAAGTGTGTTTAAAAATATACGTAGGCTTGGGGGAGAAAAAAGGAAAATAATAGAGAAATTTTTTTTTAAAAAGACAAGAGCTAGCCTCAGGGCCCCAACTGGAAAGTCAACTGAAATATTTCATCACTAAAGTAATTTATAAAAAAAAGTTTAAAATATACTAGTAAGTTAAAAATATGACTTAACATATAAATAATAAAGGATAAAAAAAAGCATAGAAGTAAAATTAAAATAACCTGAATAACAATTGAGATTTCTTACCTACATACTGACTCAGTGCATGAACAACATTTGTGGCAGCAGCATAGATGCCTGGATTCTTGGAATTCAGATTGTTATCTACAATTGCAGGAATTAGCATGTTGATTATAGGAGACAAGTTGTCTCGAAGTAAAGGGATCATTTTATGCATTGTTTCTAGAGCCACCAGATTCACTTTGCTATTAGAATCATGAAGTCGAGATTTAAAAGCATCAAAGATCTGAAAATAAATTGATAAATTATTTAAAGTAAAACAATGCTTATATCTATTATATTATCCTAGTTTGCCATTTATTTCTCCTATTTACACACCCGCCCGTTCACATGCACACTCGAGTGCACATACACACTGCACATACACACACATACTATTTGTTTTTCAAGGCAGGGTTTCTCTATATAACAGTCCTGGCTGTCCTGGAACTTGCTTTGTAGACCAGGGGGCTTTGAACTCACAAAAATCTGCCTGCCTCTAGCTCCTGAGTACTGGGATTAAAGGAATCCACCACTATACCTGGCCATTATACACAGGTACCCATTTAAACTACTCAAATGTGGCTTGACAGGAGGCTGACTTACTACAAATATGATTAATGTACTGTTTCCTAGAAGATGCAGGTCTGCCTCATTTGATGCTAAAAACTGGGGGAAAGTTTCTATAATCTTTTTTTATTCAGAACAGATGACAAAGAAATTTTACTGTAGATATTTGACATCATTTTGGTTTAAGTTTAGAAGAACAATTAGATGTAATGTCACCTCCCTCCCTTGAACTACAGTAAGAATCAAACCCTAGCTAGCTTCCATGCTAGGTAGGTTAAGTGCTCTACCATTAAGCTGTATCTCTAGCTCCTAAGTTTTTTAGGGGTCCCCCACCATGCCCTCCCAGGCTTGCCTTTGAATTTACAATGTAGCTGAGGATCACCTAGACTACAAACATGCATCATACTCTAGGTCCTGTGGTGCTGGGGATCTAACCTTTGTGTGCATTAGGCAAGCACTCTACAAAAGGTACAGCCCCAGTCTCCTCAGAGTAAACTTTTATGATTTTTAATATGATACTTTAATAATTATTCCTGTTTCTTCAGACTGCTTAACTTTCATAAATCTCAACACATAATGCAATAGATGTTAAATAAGCTTTTAGTCAGGTGATACAATCAAGAGCTACTCCATGAAGCTTATGCCATTAATTAATCATTCTTTATGCTTACTTGTTTTTAATTTTTCATGTTAAAATAATTTAACCAAGAGATTTACTTTTACTTAACATATATTAGAAATGACTCCTTGGAACTAAGAAGTAATTACAGTACGCTTTTCAAGTTTAATGTAGTTATGCTAACTTAAAATGGAATATAAGAAATAAATCACTAATAGAAATAACTGAACTAAGTTTTAGTAGAAACAGAAATAACTTGTACTCTCATACCAATGTTTATTAAGCTCCATGTCCTGTGTTTATCTAAAATCCATAAAAATAAAAACTGTGTAAATATATTAAGTATAAATCCTATTTTTATATACTGAGATCTAAAACATAAGTTTCAACATCTGTAAAAAAGCAAATACTAAGTCTCTTAAATTTTTACTAGTGGACTGAAGAGATGGCTCAGTGGTTAAAAGTACTGATTGCTCTACAAGAGGACCCTGGTTCAATTGCCAGCACTCACATGAGAGCTCACAACTGTCTGTAACTCCAAGATCTGACACCCTCACACAGACATACAAGCACGTAAAACATCAATGTACATAAAATAAGAATAAATAAATTAGTAAAAAAAATTTTTTTTACTAGTTAAGAGTTTGTATTGACTCTCTCAGAATATATTTATTGAGGCCAGATTGAGACCTTTCAAAATACTAAGCCTATTAATGCGTGAGAAGTTTCAGAGAAATACTACCTTTTCTTCCTAAGATTTATTATTCATTATGCATATGTGTGTGTGCCTGGGTATGTGCATGTAGTAGCTGTCCCTCAAATCTAGAGGTTTTGGAGTTACAGGCAGGTATGAGCTACCAGAAGTGGGTGCTGGGAACCCAAGTTAGGTCATTTGGAAGAACAAGCACTCTGAACTTAAAGCTATCTCTCCAGCCTCCTACATGATCATTTTCTTATTTTTTTCCTATTAAATTTTAGTGTTCTTGCATGTGTTTAACATAGCAAATTCTACGTAATCCATTCTTGTCATTAAACTTATTTTTAATACTTTTAAATATTATAAATAAAGCAACATGGTTTTGGGTAACTTGATGCATTTTTTTTTGCCATTTATATTACAAATGAAAAGTAATCTTGGAATGACCTGATGTGTTGGGAGGGGGAAAGGACCTTGAATAAGGATATACAGGACAGAAAGTTGACTTCTTTGTTCATAATGATAATAAAATAAATAAATAAATAAATATTACTTGGGCATATCTGTCATTTGATAGTTAAAAAAAAAAAAAAGAAAAGTAATCTTGAAGGGCTAAGAACGTAAATTTGATCCTTATGTCACATGTATAAAAGGAGTGAACTACCTTCCCAATCTGTCCTCTGAATTCTACAAATGCAGGATTTTCTCTCTCTCTCTCTCTCTCTCTCTCTCTCTCTCACACACACACACACACACACACACAAACAATGCTTAACAAAATTAACTTTGAATCTCTTACCTTCACAATGTTGCCAACAACAAGTTCTTGGTTGTTTTCAGTATCTGATAGAAGTTGTTTAATGCCATTAATACGATCACGAAAGTCTTTTGCATTTAATAAACCTGTTATGACTTTAATGTACTCAGCACTTTCTAAGGAATTTCGAGGAGCTGGTTTTCTGGGGACTTCTCGAACATCAGTTACCTCCCTAAAATGAAAGAAAGATTTTCATCTTCACTTCCCTACAAAACCTAAAATTAACTGTCTATATTAGACATAACTTACTTTAACTTCAATTTTTAACTTTAAGAAGTGATGTAGCATACCTGTGTTGGTAACTCCTAAGATAGAAGGTGATTTGCTAGAAGGACTCACGAACTTAGCATAGTTTTACTAATGGCTGAGATTTACAAAGACAGACACCAAACAAAATCTGTAGAGGAAAGGCCCATGAGTCCAAGTCTAAAGAAAACCAGACACAAGCTTGTTGTTGTTGTTGAGACATGGTCCCACTATAGCTCCTGGATGGCTGGAAATTACAGACAAGGCTGGTCTGAAACTCAAAAGATCCACCTGCCTCTGCCTCTTCAATGCTGGGATTAACGGCATGTGCCACCATATCTGGATAGATGCAAGCTTTTAAGGGACCTTTCCCAGTAGCCCTGCACAGAACACATCCAGTGTGAGATGCTGTCTAACAAGAAATCCTATTAAAGACAAAGGTTCTTTCCTGGATATTCATTGTGTCTGCCCAGGACGTGACAAAATTCCACTCTTGCTGAAGTAAAGTAGTCTTCTATATAAGTCATTTATGTTTCAACAATTTATGCACAATAAACAGCCTGACAAATTAAAGAACAGTACACTGCTTTTCAAATTCTATTTTCTTTTAAAGATTTATATATTTATTATGTATACAGTATACAGAAGAGGGTACCAGATGTCATCATAGATGGTTGTGAGCCACCATGTGGTTACTGGGAATTGAACTCAGGACCTCTGGAAGAACAGTCAGTGCTCTCAACCTCCGAGCCATCTCTCTAGCCCCAAATTCTATTTTCTAATACTAATAAAAGATTAACTTTGCAGGCAAGTTAAAAACACATTTTTCTCCCAATCAATTCATTTATTTTGTGATCTTGTTAATTTTTTTTCTTTTGAGACAGGGTCTCTCTAATAGCCCTGGCTGTCCTCCAAATCATAGAGATCGACCTGCCTATTCCTCCCTAGTGAGTGATGTGATTAAAGGTGTGGACCAGGCTAAGAACAGCTGTTTTAAACTGAATGTGGTAGCATACATCTTTTAATCCCAGCACTTAGGAGGCAGAGTCAGATGGATCTCTATAAATTGGACAACACCCAGGGCTACATAGAAAAACCCTGTTTGAAATAAACAAACCAATAAATATAATAAGTGGAGTAAAAGAGAGGGACCAAATGTCAACTCTGGCCTGTGCATGTACATGCACACACAGACACAACAAGAATCATTATATAAAACAGGATGTGAAGCTGTGGTACTTGAAAGGCCTCTTTCTAGGCCATCTGCTATCTCAACCCATTCAGACCACAGTCTAGCATGACACATAGACTCATCTGGATAGCATCCTCTTGATGCAGAAAAACAAATACTATTCCCTGACTCAAGGATCATTTACCTGACCATGGGACAAAAAAGGGAGACTTTATCTTAGTTCCTATAGTACTCTAACTTCAAAAGGAAATAAGAAGTCATTCCCATAAATTCCTTGGGCCTATCTCCCTCTAATCTGTTACATAAAGTTCTTTTTCTTTTTTACAAAAGCAAAGAGGCTGGAATCCTCTGTCATAAATGCTGCACCTATGGCATTAGCCATGGCTTTTATCATATCTAGTATTTTCCCTGAGCTCCTAAATTCCTATCATGTAGCAGTTTCAAAACAAGTAAAACAATAGGGTTCACTGTCAAAATTGCTATCTTATATCTTACCTAATACCTTTACTAATCTGCTAAGGTCAGAGACCCCGACCTTCTAACTTCAGTCACCTTCCCTCCAATCTCTCTACACAAAAGGAATTTCCATTTTTCTGCGGGTTGCTGTTAGAACCCATAGCTTCTATCCCAGCTTCTATGCTATAAGTAGCCAGCATTATGAACATCCAAAGAAAGAGGACACAGAAGCTCCAAGCCCTTTCCATCCTTGCCTGTGGACTTCTTTCTTTTTAATGTTTGTGTATATGTACAATGTATGTGCACACAATGCATGGGAATGCAGGCCCTCGCATGCCATGGTACTCATAATAACAAGCAAAAATTTAAAAAGCGTATTTAAATGAATGAGCCCAGGCTAACCTCAGAATTGCTATGAAGTCAAGGATGACCTTCAGCCTCATAAGTGTTAAGAGACAGACATGTGTTAGCACCGTCAGGATCAGACACAGGGCTTCAAGCAAACTAGGAAGGTACCATTACCTATGACAACCCCAGCCCCAGTCCTGTGCATATACCAACTCTAGACTTGAATTTGGTGTTAAATTTAAAGTGAAATATATAGACAATTTTAAAGATGTGGATATAAAAAATAAAAAAAATTGCTGGCTGGTTTATATGTAAACTGGACATAAGCTAGAGTCACTGGAAACGAGGAAGCCTCAATTGAGACAATGTCTTCACAAGATTGGAGCATAGGCAAGACTGTAGGGCATTTTCTTAATTAGTGATTGATATTGGAGGACCCAACCCATTTTGAGTGGTGCCAACACCGAGCACCACTGGTTCTATAAAAACGCCTAATACTGGTAAGTCCAGTAACATTGGAGTTTCACTAAGGTGCACATAGAGTTTCCAGGAATATATAACTAACTACCCAATTAAATTTAGTCACCTCAAATTTTCTAAGTCCTTGTTAAACTTATAAGAATCATTATGTTTGACAAATACTACTGAGCTAGGTCATGAGAACATGCAGTTAAAATAATGAGGATCATTTTTAAAATAATGTAGACTATTAGGTTATATTACCTTTCAGCTGAACTGAAGGCATCCCGAGAAACAGATGATGATCTCATGTGTCCAACACTGCCAGTATGAGATCGTCTTCCTTTTGCTGAAGGTGTGTCTAGTGGTATCTCTCCCAAACCCTGTAAGTAAAACACAAAGTAAATGGAAGATATATCTAAACTAGTAATGTAATAACTTACATAATGGCTTTTCAAAGCAGCCTGATAGAACACATGTGTTGTATGGAGACTGGAGAGATGGCACAGTGGGTAAAAGCACTTGTTGTGCTTACCTAATATTTGAGTTCAATTACTAAAACCCACATAAAAGTGGAATTGAATGAGGAGAATCAATACTACAACACTGTTCTCTAATCTCCACATGCTCACGACAACATACTCACAACAGCACGCACAACTATACACATACACACAACTACACATATAAATGATAAATCTTTGAAATGCTAAGTGTTTTTAATAATATAGGTTTTTTTTAAAAAAAAACAAACAAACAAACAAATATTCATTTATATTTATTTGCCTTGGTGCTTGCCTGGAACTGGGAACTGGAACTGCAGACAGTTATGAGCTGACATGTGGGTGCTGGGAATTGAACCCGGGTCCTCTGGAAGAACAACAGTCAGTGCTTTTAACTGCTGAGCCATCTCTCCAGCCTCAATAATATAGGTTTTTAAAGGTGCTAGATACATAAAATATCTTGGGAATAGTGGTAAACTAACAGATTTTGATGTCAGCATTGTAAAATTTTGGCTTGTTATGCCAATATGCTATATAATAATATATTCTCCCACCACCACTTTATTGAAGATTAAATCCTGGGCTTTGCCCATTAGTGATCTAAATTACCATTATAATTACTCTTTATCTTAAACAGGGTCTTTCCATGCAACCAGCTGGTCTCAAACTTACTACACAGACCAGGCTGGCCAAATTCACAAAAATATACCTGCCTCTGTCTGCCAAGTGCTAGGATAAAAAGTGTGTATCACCAAAGCCTATCCTATTCTTAAAAATGAAATGTAAAAAAGACTATTTAATTCTGATTATGTGTGTATATACAGGAATGTGTCCACTGAGTGCAGTGCCTATGGGATCCAGAAGAGAACATAGTTCCTGGGCCGGAGTTACAGGCAGTTGAGAGCTATCTGTCCACCACTGGTGGCCTCAGCAAGAGGAGTATCACTAACTATTTAATCACTGAATAATTTTTTATTCACATTTTTCCAAACCTTAAAGTAATTTTCTCAAGGCTTTAAATTTATACAGAAAACAAACATAATCCATAAATAGCAAATTTCTATATGACATCAAGAGAATAAAGATTTGGTTAGAACTATTTTAGGCTCCGTGGGTAAAGGCACTTGCTGCCAAGCATGAGACTGCAGGTTGAATTCCTAGGAGCCATATGATAGAAAGAGAAAAATGACTCCTATAATTTGTCCTCAAACCTACACGCACACTTATCATGGAATACACACACAAACACTATATATATATATAAAGTAAAACATTTTTCTATTTATTGTACTGAAAATGACCCACAAATACAATCAACTTCATTAGTAAATTCTGTATGAGTAAGAATATCTATGAAATAGTCAATATTAAAATACCTTTGAATCCATCTTATCCCATGTCATAAAAAAGATGACATGAAGTTACAACATAAAAATTGTGCATTACATTAAACACATTTTAAAAAAATCAATGTGTTTTCTTCACATTTTACTACTATTCTCATTTTGTAAAAATAAAAATTCAAAAAAAAAATTAAAATTCTAGTTATAGGAATGAAGTGCTGTTGCTCAATTTTACATGGTTATAAACTTTCAGAATTATAATAAAAGTCCACAACACATTTGTAATAGGTCAAATAACATCCTATTGTAGTAAATGTTTTCTGCAAACAATGTCTTACTCTCATTTAAAAATTTTTTTAAGATTTATTTTAGGGCTGGAGAGATGGCTCAGCAGTTAGAAGTGCACATGGGTTTGGTTCTCAGCACCCACATGGCAGCTTACAATTGTCTAACTCCCAAGATCTGACTCCTTCATTCAGACGTATATGCAGGCAATACACTAATGCTCATAAATAAATAAATGTTTAAAAAAGATTTATTTTAAAATTTATTTTTATTATTGTCTTATGTGTTTTGTGTGCCTATAAGCCTGTGCCTGGCACCTGGAGTTCAGAAGAAGATACTAGATCCTTTGGAACTCAAGTTATAGACAGTTGTAAACCACCATGTAGGAATTGAACCTGGGTCCTCTGAAAGAGAACCTATGATCTTAACCACTGAGCCATCTCTGTAGCCTCATAATTTTAATAAGCAATAAATATTTACTCTGTAGGCCTGTTAGTACATGCATTTATTTAGAATTGCAGGTTATCCCTATTTCAAAATGGGTAACACAGAAATAATCTAAAAAACAATTGTTTCTATCCTTTACATTTTTGGAAAAACATACTTTATAGTTGTTTGTATTTATTTCTTAATCTATTACTTATTTCTTTATCTGGAGGACAGACAGGTTTTTCAGAGACTGGGTATTATGTTACCAATGCTAGACCAGCACTCAATATATAGCTTTGGATAACCTGAACTCCTTTGATTCTCCTGCCTCTACTTTTCAAGAGCTGTGAGTGCCTGACTTACAAGCTCTGCTTTTTAAATTGTTTTACACAACAAACTTAATTTACATACCTTTTGCCGTAAATTTTTAACACATTCCTTAATATATGGCAAATCTTTAGATGGAATATACTTTTCAAGCATTCTTTCAAAGTTAGGATGACCCATCATGAGGAAAAGCATCTTTCGACCATAATACCTATGGATTTGTGAATAATACATTAGTACTTTTTCATATATTAAAAATTTAGTTTCTGTTCTTGATGCATTTTTTCCCAGTGGGAAAAATAGAGACATAGAGACTGCTGATCCCTTAGCTGGGCAAATCACTGAAATTCAGATACACTGACTGTCCTGGAGAGAATAACATTCCCCTACTCTCCCATCTGCTCCCTTTCAAAGTCATACTGACTGTACTTGAGACATAACATGCCCTTACTCTCCTGTCTGTCCCCTTTTAAAGTCACTACAGCTTAAATCTTTCAGCCATGAGTCAGATGGAAAGTACAAAGGTATGGCTATTTTTGTTTGTGTTTTATCATAGTCATGTTGCTTTCTGCAGAATCAAGAGCTAAGGGAAGTGCATCATTTCTGTATTGACCTCCTCACACACTAACCTTGCTGCTCCCTACCAGCCAAACGTCTGACCTTCATTAACTTTACATCCTGTCTTCCTGACTCATATTCTCCTTTTCTAGCCCCAACTAACCTGAATGCCACTCTTCACAAATTCTATTCTTTGTCATTCAAGGTGTATATTTAAAAAATGAACCTAATATTAGATGACACAATTAAGGTTAATATGCTACTGAAAGGGTGGGGCAGTTTCAAGCTAACATTATGTTACATAAAGCTAAACATAAACCTTTTAGGGTAAAGGAGCCAAATGTCAATCTAATAGAGGAACATCAAACAGCATAGAGGTGCATAGTGGAGATACCTTGGACAGAGATCTTAGTAGCACAATAGAACTCCTAACAGAGGATAAGTTACAGTCACACTTCTGCTGACAGGTTTCAATACAGAAGACTAGAAGACTCAACACATAATGATGTTAGGACAGTTAACTAGATCTCTTCAGATGTAAAGAAACTACACAAAGGAATGTGACAGTAGAGGACAAACAGAAACTTTCCCTACACTCAGAATAAGGCATACAACTATTCAGGTAGGTAAACCTATTTAGCTGGAACCTCAAGAACAATTCAACTTTTGAGCCTAGAATAGTAGATCTAAATAAGTAGGTCTGTCATAAGGCTCAGGAATACAGGAAAGGCTCAACCAAACAAAAAAGCAAACAGTGGACCTCAAAACCCCAGCAACAGTGAAGCCTACAGATTAATTGTAAGAACTTTGTATTCTCTAAACTATAAATAATGACAATATGAACTAGAAGAAAAATTTAGTGCATGTTGGGTGCATAGTTCTCTGGTACAGCATTTTTCTAGAGTGTATTAGGTTCTAAACTTGACCCCAGCAAAAAAAAGAAAAGCACAAAAGCAAATAAGGGTAGGGCTATTAAAACATAAAAACACACCACATAACCACTAAGAATCCTTTATTTTTTCCTCTAACCATTAGTCAATGCTTTAATTCTTTTGAGTTGATGTTTTTGTTGCTGTTGTTGTTTGAGGTAGGGTCTTACTGAGTAGGCCAGGCTAATATCAAGCTTGAGATCATTTGGCCTGCTTCAGCTTCCTGAGTTTTAGGATCGCAGGTATGTACTACTATGCCTGATTCTCTGGAATGTTACTAATGTTTTTGTTTTATTTTTTTCCAGACAGAATATCTGTCTGTAAGCCCAGATGTCCAGGAACTCACGCCATACCAGGCTGATCTTGACTCAGAGATCTGCCTGCCTCTACCTTCTGAGTGCTGGGATTTTAAAAGTATGTGCCACCACTCCCAGAAACTATATATTTCTTTTAGAAAATTATAGATATTTTTCAAAACACTACTGGTTACCATGTCCAATGTTCCTAAATTTACAAAAACTGACCAACGAAGACTAAATAAATAACTTACTGAAGGCCAGCAGTAATGAAGGCAAGAAACTTAATTTAGGCGTCTGATTAAATAAAAATGTTCTGCCATTACCATAAGCATCATGCTATAAATATTATCTTGCCTTCTTTTGCTGAATGGTATTAACCTTCCTAAACTGGTTTAAGTAATAGTCACCAAAAATTCATTAAATAGTTTAAGAATAAATAAATCATTTTCTGTTGATAATGTTGCATATTCCTGCATTTTTACATGTGTACCTCTTTCCTTGATTTTTATCTAATTGTTTTAAATATGCAATTTTTCACAAATGTAGTACCTGACTTTTGCCCACAACGAAGTTCTGCCATTTTCCTGCTCATTCTAGTCTTTTGTCACTTAACAACTTACTACTGACAATTATGAGTGTCATCTGCATATTTGGAGAACTCACAATGTGCTTGCTCAGTAGCATTTACAAATTGGCAAAAAAGACTTTCCTCATTTCTCCATTAAGAAAAATGCTTATTTAAAAAAATCTTATTTTCTCCATCTTAGGTCTTATTTCTAATTTAGGGGTCAGCAAGATGATTCAGTGGGTAAAGGCATTGGCTTCCAAGCCTCATGACTTGATTTCAATCCCCAAAACCTATATAGTAGGAGATACTTGGCTACTGTCCTCTGACCTTCACATGCACACCATGGCACATGTATGCCAGGGCACACTCATGTGCCACACACACAAAATGAATAAATGTAAATTTTTAATGAAAACCAAAAAAAATTTAGAAAAAATTATCAATTATTCACCTGGTTTCTTGTGAACTATCTTGAGCAAACTTAGCAGCAGCAGGCAATAAACGTTCAGCCATATCCTTTGTTCCAGATAAAATACGCTCTGGTTCCATAAATTCTATTACATCTGCCAAGTGCTGAGCTGTACATCTTCTGACTGCAATGTGCAAATGGCTGCAAAGGAAACGACCAAAGAAATCCAAGTTGAGGCATGAACTATTTTGCAACAGTCATAAAGCTTAACAAACTTGTTAAAAATTTAATGACTTCTCAACCTCATTGGGAGGAGGTTGCAAGGGCAGAGGGTGGATACAAAAGGATGGAGATGCATGTTGTGGAAGAGACAAAGAATAAAGAAGGAAAAATATCTCATCAATCACCCTGGGAAACTGACATGACAAATGGTTCACATTAGTTATCTCAGCCCAAGAAGATACATCAAAAATGACAATTCTTAATTTATTAAGACTTGCTTTACTGGAATAACCTATGATAGCTATTAAATCCAATTGTTCTGTTATTATTATTGTATGTGTTGTGTGCACATGCAGAGGTCAAAAGACAACCTCCAGAGTGGGTTCTCTTCTCCCACCATGGGATCCAGAATTCAAGTAGTCAGTCTTGTCAGCTGAAGCTCATTTGTTGAATTTTAGTTTGGCTGACATAACAAAAGACTGGAGAAAGACAATGAAGTCACTACTACTGAATCAAGATCTTTCTGGCCTTTCATTTTCTTTTAGTGTTTCTTTTCTGGAGTTAGGAGTCTCAACATTAAGTGCATCTGCCATTATAACTTAATAAACTGTTTCCTTTATTAATATGTATTAATCATTATCTCTTGTGATTAGTTTTGATTTGAATTGTATCAGTTATCAAAAGAGCTACATTAGCTTGATTTTAGCTTTCATTTGTTTAAAATGTTGACATCTATGCTTTGCATCTCAGCTGAGGTGGTGTTCTTATAAACAGATTTGTTTTTTAATCTTGTCAGCTGGTCTGCATCCTTTATTTCTTTTTAGTTATTTATTTTGAGGCAGGTTTTTACTAGATGGGCCTAATTAGGCAGTATCTTGCTAGGCAGGCCAGGATGATTTCTTATTCAGAATCTGCTGGCTCCTGCAATCCAAGTGTTGGGATTAAAGGTGTACAGCAACACACCCAGTATGACATCTGCATCTGTTAAGTGGTGAGTTGAGCCCATTTATGTTTAAGGTTATTTATACTTAAGGCTGGCAATTTGCAATGACCTTTGTTAACTGGTTCTAGTTGGCTGGACTATTGTTAGATTCTTTTCTCCCAAGGGAATCATATGAGCAGCTTGATTGCTTTCTGTGCCAGGCAGGGTAGGTTTTCTCATGTTCATCATTCCTCTTATGAAATGTAATCTTTCCAGTACTCATGTGAGTGGGACTTTCTTCCCCTTAGTGTGAAGTATTCCTTAAAGTATTTTTCCTCAGTGCTAGTTTGGTTACCATGAATTGCCTTAGTTTAAGTATTATGTTGAAATATCCCCATTTCTCCATTAGATTTAAAAGATAGCTTCACCATATATAACAATTGTAGTTGGCAGGTATTTATTTCCACAGCTCAAATATACCACTGCTGCTTTCTGGGCTTTGGGTATTACTGCTGAGAGATTTAATGTTCTCTGACATGCCTGTCTTGTAGGTAAGCTGGCATTTTCCCCATATAGGTTTATTTTTGCTGTTGTTTAAACCATTAATTTAAAGTGTGTAGGTGTATCTGAGCATGCATGCTGTGTGGAGTGTGGAAGTTGGAGGACAACTATGGGAATTATTTACATCATACACCATGTAAGTCCTGAAGATCAAATAAAGGTCATCGGGTATGATAGCAGAAGATTCTGCCAGCTGAGCCCTCTAACAAGCCCTTATAGCTTTTAATTTTGTTTCTCTTCTTTGTATTTTGGACAATGCTTTTATTAGAGTTTATGAATTACACATAATAATGGAGTTCACTACAACTTTTTACATCTTAACTATGATCCATCATGGAGAGGTTTTTCGCAGTCATGTCCATTTGAGGTAGCAAATGCCTTTGTGTTTAGAGTTCTATTTCCATACCAGGCTAGGAGGCAGCTTCTAGTCTGCCATCTTACCCTAGAGTCTCAATGTACCCAGAAGTGAAAAATATGACTGACAATAGTTAAATTTTATTTAGTTCCAGATTTTGAACATAAGTGATATTATTATAAAAACAATATTATGGTTCTTTCCATGCTTAACATGATTTTTATCATGAAGAAATTATTTTTGTAAAATTCGTTTTTATCCTCATTATGCACAAAAGCATAATTTTTAGCTTTAAGGGTATTTCAAGATTACTTTGAACATTACCTTTGTCCTCCATTAATAAGAGAAATGACTGCACGAGCAGGAGTTACATTGGTAACCATAGCTTTCAAGGCCTTGTCCACATCTTCTCTTATAAATGTATTAGATTCACCAGCCTTGTGCAACAGAGCTCTAACTGCTGTATCTAGTTCTTGATCCATACTCTTTTTCAGATGAGTGAAAAGGTCACTTAAACATACCACAGCAGCCCGGGACACTCCAGACCGTAAATTTTTCACCTAAAAACAAATTTTGAGACATGAACTTTTCCCAAGAAGTTGTTAGAAACCCAGCAACATCATTCTGGAATGAATTTTAATATCAAAGTCATATCTGATTAGATCAGGCTGGTCTTCCTTAAAGTCACACAGGTCAACCTACTTTGTCTCCCCAGTGCCAGGATTAAAGGTGGCGCACACCTGGCAATGATTATGTGTTATTATATATCCCCGAAATTGACATCAAATAACTTTTCAAATAAATAATACAAATTCTCCACTTTATATTCAAGTATACTCAAATCGTAATACAGAGTTGTCTAAACAGTTTGAAAATCAAGTGTGTACATTAATTCCTAATTAAATAACCCTCAACTCATCTGAAAACATTACCTCTTGAACTACTGCAAAGTTTGTTTCATGTAACTTTGTGTTCAACAAGTCAGAGTGAAAAGCAGCTAAGCATCGAATAAAATTTAGTCCCTCCATCTTCTTTTCCCTATGGACAGACAAATGACAAAATGGAATTTATTTAGAACAGGATCTCAATTGTCTTTTTTTTTTGCAATACGTCAACTATTTTCTTCCTCAATAGTTAGTAATCACAAAAAATCCATGTAAAGAACTTTTTTCTTTTTGTTTGTTTTGTTTTTTTCTATGTAGCCCTGACTGTCCTGGAAGTTGCTCTGCAGACCAGTCTGGTCTCAAACTCACAGATGTATGCCTGTCTCTCCCTCCTGAGTGCTAGGATTAAAGGTATGTGAGATGACTACCACCACCACCACTATAAAGAACGTTCAGTAGCAAAAAACACTTTAAGAGTCAAGCTAAGTCATTATTTCAGTAAAAGTACAATCAACTTGCTGGAAAGTAGGAGACAAATAACAAATAGTAGTTAAGAAACATAGTAAGAGAAAACAAAAGAACGAAAAAACCATACTTGTTAGCACATTAGTGAGGAAATAACTCAAAAGCAGTGAAAACTACTACCACTTATTTCTATGGTTTTTATTTTTCTTTTATTATGGAACTTAAAGGGTCAGGAAAAGAAAGTGGATACTAAAAATAGAGGGTGGAACTCAGCTGATATTTAGATGTAAAAGGTGTAATACCAGATTTTCTCTCTCTCTCTCTTTTTTAATGCATTGCTGTTTTACCTGCATGTCTTTGTGAGGGAGTCAGATCCACTGGAACTTCAGTTACAGACAGGTATGAGCTGCCATGTGGGTGCTGGGAATTGAACCTGGGTCCAGAGGAAAGAATAGCCAATGCTCTTAACCAGTGAGCTATCTCTCCAGCCCGTAATATCAGATTTGATCATTTTCATTTTGTAGATATAAAAAGTGTGAAGTATGGTAATACTGCTTATGATCATTGTTTTTGTACTATCTGTGATATGGGAATACGTCACAGAATGTATGTGAATGTCAATATGGTTTGATCAAGGAAGACTCCACTGAAAAATCTCTGATGGGAAGAGATGGACACATCAGCTTCAAGACTGCCAATGCCCCTTAAACAGTAGGAAGTAGTAATAAAAAGCTATGCCCAAATTCCCAAAATAATGTTTGTAAATGTTCGTTTTTATTATAAATGGTTAATGGTCATAGTCAATCTCTTTCTAAGGAAAAAAGGGGGATACAGTATAGGAATGATTTTAAAAGATTATTGAATCTACTTTAATACAAAAAATGGCTGTTAATCTCAAAATACTTTATGGTGGTATAGATTTTGGTTTACTGATATAAATTTAAGGTAAATTTTGTTATTCTGTAGGTATATTTCTACTCTTGTTTAAGATACTATGTTTATGTAACTCATAAAAATAGAAATGTATAATCAAGAAATACAGATCTATGATAACCAAACTTAGAGTTATGTTAACTAGGTTTTTGTAGGTATACAAAGATATATTTTATTAGATAGGTAATCTTCAAATACTTCAAAGATCTACAGAATATGGCATTTAAAATATTTTAAGAACTTAGACTTTTTCAGAGAATGAGACAGGCATCCTTCAGGACAGAAGGAAAAGCAACTGATCAACTATGCCAAAATGGGCAGAGCTGTCCTTCAAATTTCCTGCTTCACTAAAAGGTATGCCAGGCCTGTAGGTTGAAGATGGATGTACCAAAGTTAGAAAGGAACTTTGGGTGACTGTCCAGGCAGACAGATGTCATCTTTGTCATTTCTAGATTTTAGAAGTTGCTTGCACTTCTTGTTTACTCAGGTAATATATCCTTCTGTGATCTTTGATCTAGCTGAAGATCAGATCTTTACTAAGTACTTTTTTTAGTTATTATAAAAGGTATATGAGATATGAAACTTTAGACTCACAAGGATAAGGTAGATGATAAAATATTTTCTTTAATTTTGCTAAGTACAAATAGACTATATATTGTAACTATAATTTTTGCTTGATAGCTGTTTTGTTAAACGTAATTTTGCTATGCCTAAATTGAAACTTTCCTTTTTGATTAGACAGAAAAGGGGAAATGATATGGGATGTCTTTCTGTATGCTGTGAATATCATTCATTATTAAAGGGATTGTTATGGTCTATGGCAGAGCAGCTTATAAGCAGGCTGGAAATTCAAGCATAGATACAGGAGAAGGGTAGAATCAGGAGAGACGACATCCAGCTGCCCAAGAAGCAAGATGTAAAGAAATAGGTAAGCTACGGGTGACGTGGCAGGACAGATTAATGAAAATAGGATGAGTTAAGATGCAAGAGCTAGCTAGCAATATGCCTGAGTCATAGCCCAAGCAGCATGCAATTTAAAAAAAAAAAAAAAAAAAAAAGATTACCAAAATGAGAGACCATGAAATGAACAGTGTAGACTTAGCAAAATAGTGACTGTACAGTTTAGTGAAGTGATTCTTAATTGAAAGCCAATTTAAGAAGGTTAAGATGTGAATGTGAGGTAAAACTGTGGAGTCAATGAGTCACCTTTTTATGCAAATGTTCAGTTTGGGGGTCATAAGTAGAAATCGGGAAATGCATACAGCTTATGGATTTTTTTTTTTTTTTCTTTAATTAACACTTTTGGTGGCAGGTACTGGATATGAATCCAAGGGCCTGGCACATGTCAAGCATGTGTTTCTGAGCAACACAATAGTAGAGTTTGAAGTTGATGAGCAGCCTAGGGGAGGCAAAGGGAATAATGGGTTTAGACAGTACTATAAGAGATTTTAAGGAAATAGAGTAGAACATGAGAACAAAAGCAGCCAGCTGATACTCCAGGTGAAACACTGCCAAGTATTTATAGCACTGGAGATTTTTAACAATCCCAATACTTCAGTTGCTTCTAAAATCACTTGTTATACATTATATTTAAAGTGTATCATGAGATATATAGTCTAAAGCCAAAGATATGACTAACTCATAATGAAGCTAAACTACATCCTTATGGTCTATAAATTAAACTATAACTGTTAATACATTGTAGCTACATTAATAAGGTCAAAAGATCCAGGTGCCAAAGAAATAAAATACTCTTGAATGATACTATGGATAGTATTAAGAAGGATGTTAACTTACCAGTCCTCATCGGCTAAAAGCCGTAAGGCTTCTGTCAGGGCTATTTCTGGTTTGGAAAACGGCCGTACTTCCAATGAATCCATTATCTCAGGACTATGAGCGACAGAAGACATTCTTTCCTTATACTGTGGAATGACTCCAGGAGATGATTCACCTAAAACAAAACATTAAATAATGCAAGAAATAAATGCATTCAATCATAGGTGTTATATGAATGTCTTCATAAAACATTAGTAGCATTAGTATATTGTTAAAACAAATTTAAATACTTTGCAATAACTCCAAATCACATCTATTTAAAACTGTATCTCTCATATTTTTTATATATAAAACAATGGTCATATAAAATACTGCAATACACCAACTAGAATATCTGATAAGACTAACAATTCCAATAACTAAGACTGATGCAGAGCAACTGAACTGTATGTAGCATTAGCAGCATATGGAGGATGTACATCTAAAATTACTAATAAATTCATGAACCATAACCAGAGCTACAGTTTTATTATTGTTTTGGGTTTGACCTTTTAGGCCCTATCCCAACTTCAATCATACTTTAATCCATTATTTACTCTGAGCAGTGGAGCTCATTAAAGCCCTTCACAAAATGGGGATCTCTAGTTCCCCATAGTCTCTTCAAGGATCCTGATACCACCACACTGTGAGTAGTGACTGTTAGCAGCCTCCTCCAGAGGGTCTACTCCATTTTCTGCCCTACCTCCCCCAACACAGATGTCATCTATCTCCTGTTGGAGGTGATATTTTGGCCTTGGGATTTTCTCTTAGGAATCCGTCACTTTGATGGATGCATACAAAGAGCATAAAAGCTGTTTGCCTCTGAGATAGCTAGAAACAATGTAGTGTTTTAAGAACAAAAGGAGGGGCTGGAGAGATGGCTCAGCGGTTAAGAGCACCCTCTGCTCTTCCAGAGGACCCGGGTTCGATTCCCAGCACCCACATGGCAGCTAACAACTGTCTGTAGTTCCAGTTCCAGGCAAACAACAAGGCAAATAAATAAATAATAAATAAATAAAGTTAAAGAAAAAAAAAAAAAAGAACAAAAGGAAACCAATATATCTTATTTCTAAAAAACAGATATATACTTGTTTTATTATACGGCTATTAATTTAAATATGAAGGTACACAGCATTTACATAGAAAATTATATTAAAAGAGACCTTTTCTATTGATACTGTGTTTTTATTAACTCATTCTTTGACAACTTCATACATGTATATAATATATTCTGGTAACATAATCCCTCTACCCTCTCTTCTACTCCTACCCACATTCTAATCATATAGGGTTAATGACCTATAATCCTAAATTGATATGTAGCAATAGGAATGCTGCTTCTTCCATAGTCAGATATTTACCAGACATTTTCCAGATATAAAGCACTATCCAAGACAAAGGGGAAGCATCATCTTTCAGTATGAACAATATAAGACTATGTCTCTCACTGACTCTGAAATAACCATGGAGGAACCTTCATGGAAAGAAACTAAACCCTTTGAATGTGTGGGCAGTTTGTGGAGCCTCTTGCAGTAAGACCAGAGTATATTCCTGGTGCATAAACTGGCTTCTCAGAGCCCATTCCCTACAGAGGAATACTTTACTCAGCCTTGATGCTCAGGGAAGGACTCAGACCTACCTCAACTGAATATGTCAGACCCAAGTGACTCATCTTGGGATTCCTTGCCCTCCCTGGGGAATGGATGGAGGATGGGGAGAGAGGTTAAGGAAGGATGGGGAGGAGAGGGAGATGAAGCAGTGGAGGGTATGAGAGAAAAACATTTTAAATCAAAAAAATTTACTCATCTGTTTCCAAATCTGGAGATAACTAGGTTATTTGAACAAATTCCTTTATTTAATAAAATCTTCACTGTGCAACTTCAAAAAAAACTATGTCTAAGTATTAAAAAGGAAAAGTAAAAACCCATTGGTTCTCCAACATGAAATAATTTTTAAAAAGGAATTATTAGATTAGGTACTAGAAAATGATCATCATAAAAATTATTAATCATAATATTGTTAAGAAAATGTTAAAATCACAGGCTGAAGAGATGGCTCAGTGGTTAAGAACACTGACTGTTCTTCTGAAGGACCTGAGTTCAATTCCTAGCATCCACATGGCAGCTAACTGTCTGTAATTCCAAGTGGAGTTACAGTTATACATGCAAGCAAAACACCAATTCACATAAAAATAAAAATAAAGTATCAAAAAAAATTTAAAAAAGGAAAATGTTGAAATCACAAATATAATAACTTTCATTTGATGCCCTATACCAAATATATATACAAATTCTTCAAAAATTGAAAAACCAAAAGCAACACTGTATTAGCAATACTTGATTGATTTCTTTATTATAGATGATGATGAATGTTTTACAAGTTCTTTCTATTTTTTTTTTAAACTTTATTTATTTATTTATTTGCCTTGGTGTTTGCCTGGAACTGGAACTACAGACAGTTGTTAGCTGCCATGTGGGTGCTGGGAATCGAACCCGGGTCCTTTGGAAGAGCATACGATGCTCTTAACCGCTGAGCCATCTCTCCAGCCCCTCTTTCTTTCTTTACATTTAGTTAATCTAATGTGTGTATTACGTATGAGTAAGTGTATCTGTCTGTAGAAGCCAGAAGAGGGTGTTGGATCCCCTGGAACTGGAGTTACAGGTGGTTGTGACCCACTCAACGTGGGTACTGAGATGCAGGAACTCACATGTGAGGAAAATGATGTGCCAAACAAAGAATAAATAAACCCACCTCAATTAGCTTTCCTGGTTCAGATCTACTTTCCATTAGGCATCATACATGCACTCGAGCACACATACACACACAGCTTTGAAATATTACAATCCTGAAAGAACTGTATATAATGGCCACAATCTCAGCACTTGGGAGATAGAGGCAAAATGATCAAGAGTCATCTGAGGTTACATAGTATGTTTAAGGCAAGCCTATTATATGCTACATAAAAACACTACCAACAATGCTCCAGTAGATAGCTCCAACCCCATGTACACATGGACAACACTAATAGGAATTTGTGAATTTAAAAGAAAACAACATGAAATTGTGAGGGGGAATGTTGAGGGTGGTGATGTCCTGGTTAGTTTTATGTTAACACGATACAAACTAGAATCATCAGAGAGGAGGAAGTGTCAATTAAGAAAATGCCTTAGGAAGACTGGGCTGTAGGCACATCTGTGGGGCATTTTCTTAACTAGTGACTGATGTGGGAGGGTTGAGCTCATTGGGAGTCGAGCTACCCCATGGGGTGGTGGTTCAGGATTCCATAAGAAGGTAGAATAAGCAAGCTAAGAAGAGAGAGCCAATAAGCAGGACCCCTCCACGGCCTCTAAATCAGCTCCTGTCTCCAAGTTTCTGCACCGACTGCCTTTGACAATGAGCAGAAATATGGAAACCAAATAAACCTTTCCTTCTCAAGTTGCCTTTGGTCGTGGTGTTTTATCACAGCAACAATAATCTTACCTAAGAAATTAAATAAGACATATGAGTAACAAAAGGTTTATCTAGTTTCAAGCCTGTATCTTTAAAACTTGGGAAGCTAAGTCAGGATTGCCCCTGAGTTAAAGGCCAGCCTGAACCACAGAGTGAGATGCTGTCTCAAAACAATATAAAAGCTTTCCTAAACCAGGGACCATCCTTTGGGTAACACTAATCTATTGAACTAAAAACTGCTGACTTTTTAATTAAAAAAAAAAAAATTTGTATGTGTGGGTGGGTGTAGGTGCTCTTGGAGGTCAGAGGATCCAGACTCCCATGGACCTAGGGTTATAGGTGAGCCACCTGATATGCATGCTGAGAACCAAATTCAAATACTCTTACCTGCTGGGACACCTCCCCAGCCCCATGGAATCTTCTTAAATCGAGATATATCCAACTAGAAATTTGTTGTTAGAAAATATTACTAATACTAATGTTTATAACTAAAAACAGAACTAAATATTTAAATTCTGGTTGATCTACACAATTTCTTGTGTACATTCATATGTTTAAGTAATACATGAACATGAATGACTTTAAGAAAGTAGTCATAGGTTTCAGAAATCTAATATAAAGGCTGAATTATAGACAAAATCAGTAAACATCAGTAACAGTATATATGACCAAATGTTTATGTTTCTTTACTGCTTGAACTTTATGACAAATCTTAACACTGACTTAGTGGCTTCTATGTCTTTTAAATTTTTATTTAATTTAATTGTATACAAGTGTGTGTGTGTGTGTGTGTGTGTGTGTGTGTGTAGTGCTTGCAAAGGCCAGAAAAAAACATCAGATCCTTTAGAAGTAGAGTCATAAACAGCTGTGAGCTACTATGTGGATGATGCTGGGAATGAACCAGGTCACCTAGCCAGTGCTTTTAACCACTAAGCCATCTCTCCTGCTCCTTCTCCCTGGTTTTTATAGGATTAAAACATGGCAAAATTATTTGAGAATATTAAGAGGTTACATTTCACAAATACCTCTATTTAACATGTTGTAGGGTGATGTTAGGTAGCAAATTTACATACCAACACTCTCCATCTGATTAGCTCTATGTATACAGAATTTCAAGAAGAGTTCTGCACTTCTTGCATACTCCAGACCTTTTTATTTTGACTTTAAGAAAAGTTTGTGCAAGATTGCATTAATACATTATAATATTCTATTTCTTGTTGATATGTACTTTGAACTCAACATTAATTTAAAAATGATAATACATGATACAAAGTTTAGTTTAACAAAATTTATTAAGAAATAGTACTTAATGTTTACTAAAGCTCACAAAAAATTTAATTTAACCTTTTCTTTTTTTCCTAGTTTGTACCTAAGATCTATCTAATGGTCTTAAAGACATTCCAGGAGATGGCTGTCAGTAAAGTACTTGACACATAAAGACCTGATTTCTATCCTAGGGCCCATGTAAAAAGATGGATATGGCAACACAGGCCTTTAATCTCAGCACTGTGTTGGCAGAGAAAGGAGAAACCTCACATAGCCAGCAGGTGTAGCTTATTTTGTAAGCTCCAGGTACAGTGAAGACTTCAACTCAAAAAATATGGTAGAAAATAACTTACACATCAACCTATAGCCTCCACAAACCCATACACAAATATAAACACATAAGTGCACACACTGGAACATGGAGACACACATGCGGGCACAGGAACACTTCCAAGCCACAGAAATCATGGCACCTACTCTGGTCCAAGTGTAACACACAGTAGTTCTCTAGGACAAACTGAATAGATGATCAATAGCAACTTAATTTTTAAAATTTAATTTATTCCTGTAATACACATGCCATGGTGCACTTATGGAGGGCAGAGGGTTACTTTTGAGAATTAGCTCTCACCTTTCACCATGTTTTTTCTGGAATTCAAACATAGGTCAACAGGTTTGGCAACAAATGCTTTTACCGTCTAAGCTAGTTAGCTCATCAGCCTTAGAGTGACTTTTTTGATCAAGACCAAACACAAACTAACTCAACTATCTCAATTACCTCAACAAGGGAATAACACTTCCTGATGACAGAGGAATATTTTCAGTGAGTATGTATGGAAGGAACTGCTGAGTCAATTTGGATATGAAAAAAAGCTGGATATTTACGTATGTAAAAAACTGAAGCTTGTTCCCAGTTTTTAAAGCTAAACAAAGGCAGAATCAAAGCTTAAAAAACTGGGTCCATGTACTGATTCCACTGTTTTATGTTATGATTGTACTGGACCACATGTAACCACATAATTTTAAAAAGCATTCACAGAATTACTTACTTTCAGATGTAATTTTCTCAGTTCCTGTATGTTTTATTCGTTCCCAGGGATTCAGCTCTTTCTTTTCACAATCTTTAGCATCAAAAAGCTCTTTTTCTTCTTTTCTCTTTTGTCTCATCTTGTCATAAGTAGATTTTGCAATAGAAATTTTAGTCTGCATGAAAAAGTTGAAATATCTGTGCTGTAGAATAATCCTGTGCATTGTGAAAAGGTGTTGCTCTCATTGTTAATAAAAAGCTGATTAGCTAGTAGCTAGGTAGGATTTTCAGGGCAGAGAGAATATTGGGAATATGGGCTGAGGCTGAGGAGTCAAGAGAGATGAAGAGAAAAGCAAGATGAATGTGCAGTGTTAAAAAAAGGTACCACCCCATGGCAGAGGAGAGATAAGATATATAAGTTAATTTAAAAGGTAACAGGTAGTAACAAGACTCAGCTACCAGCTTAGCATTTATAATTAATAACAAGTCTCTGAGTAGTTATTTAGAACTGGCTGTTGAAACAGAAAAGTTTATCCACATATCTGCAGGTATTCAGGAAGCTTGACATTTAAAATATCTTTATCTTAGAAAATTTTGTGTGTGTGTGTGTATGTATGTGTGTGGGGGGAGGAGAGAGAAAGAGAAAGATACATAAGCATATTAAACATCTATATAAAACAAATTATATATATATATATATATATATATATATATATATATATATATATTTTTTTTTCTTTAAGAAAGGGATATAGCCCAGGTTGGCCTTGCCTTCTGTATGTAGTCATGATTCTCCTGCCTCTTCCTCCTAAAGCGCTACAACTACATCCATACTATAACCACATGCTTTTCTTTTTTAAAAAAATATTTATTTATTTATTTACTCATTTATTTATTTATTTATTTATTATGTACACAGTGTACAGAGGATGGTACCAGATCTCATCATAGATAGTACCAGATCTCATCATAGATGGTTGTGAGCCACCATATGGTTGCTAAGAATAGAACTCAGGACCTCCAGAAGAGAAGTCAGCACTCTTAACCTCTGAGATCTCTCCAGCCCAGCTTTTCAATCGTTATTTTAAAACTTATGAAACCTGAAAGAATAATATAGTGCTAATATCCAATTAAATTTATGCTTAAGAGTATCAGTCTGTCACTATTTAAATATACACTCACAACCATAGTTTATAAATCACAGGTTCAGCATAAAATATACTATATATTATATAACATAATATATAATATATTTATATATTGTATATCAACAATTTAATTGACTAAAAGTCAGGAATTTCAAATACCTAAAATTTTGAGCAAGCTGGAAGACAGCTCTGTGGATAGAGTGTGCTGTTTAAGTTTGTTGTTCAAGCTTGAGGTAGCACATGCCTTTAATCTCAGCACTGGGGAGGCAGAGGCAGGCAAATCCCTGTGAGTTCGAGGGCAGCCAGGTCTACAAATAAAGTACTAAGACAACCAGAGTTGTTCCACTCTGTTATATACATTTAAAACTCCAGTTCTCCTATAGCATGATGGAAAGTCAAAACAGTATAATTCCCAGAAGTTTGTGTAACAGCTAGTCTGGCTTCTTACACAGTGCGTGACATAGATGTTTCTTAAAATAAGGTGGAAATTGTGGACGAACACATAAAGTTATGTTCTAATTTCCACATCAGCAGGTGTATACACACACACACACACACACACACACAAACTTGTTAATTAAAAGATGTTTACTATCCCATATCTCATATAAAGAAAATGATGACATAGTTAAAGATTAGTAGAAAAATCTTACATCTTTATCATTTTCAACATCAAGATATGATGAAATATTCTGCTGGACTGCTCTTCCATAAATCCCTGATGGTGGTTCAATGCTTGGTTTCACTGAAAATGTATCTTCATGCTCCACAGAAGATATCACTGGTTGGTTACAAGTTACTGGTGCTGAATTTCCAAACATACCTGCAAATCAACCAAACATCAAGCAGTTATGTCTCTGTAATGGCACTCCAGATTACAAATTTTAAATTTTTCATTTAAGAAACAAACAACATGCAATGAAATACACATTAAATAATCGTGAACTATATGAACAAATATTCTACCCATATAAGAAGTCATTCTTTCATGAAAATATAAGTCAAAATTGCATTTTTAAGTTATTTTGAAAGGAAGACTCACAAGGCTGCTGTTAACTAGGTATTTAAGGTGACTTCTAAGAGCACAACATTGAACAGGAATTGTTTACTCAGGAAGAAAGGGAAGATAAAACTTTAAGTAGAGAAATTTATATGGAAAGCTGAACAAGTAAACATTTGTCTAAGTATACAAGTGGTGGTTTGAATGAAAATGGCCCCCACTGGCTTATAAATTTTAATCTTGGTCACTAGGGAATGTTGCTATTTGAAAGGATTAGGAAGTGTGCCTTGTTGGAGGAAGTGTGTCACTGAAGGAGGGAAGTGAGGTTTAAAAACACATGCCAAGTCCAGAGTTTCTCTCTTCTTCCTGTATGCAGATCAGGATGTAGAACTCTCAGCTCTTTCTCCAGCACCATGTATGCCGGCATGGTGCCAAGATGATAATGGACTAAGCTTCTGAAACTGTAAGCCAGTCTCAATAAAATGTTTTCTTTTATAAGAGTTGCCTTGGTCATGGTGTCTCTTCATAGCAATAGAACATGATAGAAATGGAAATTACAGATGGTATATCTTCAAGGATAGTATAGAGGTAATTTGAGGAGGGTATATAATGAGATTATCAAGCAAATCATTTCCAACTAAATCTATTTCATAATACAGAACAAAACGATGTGTTTCTAACATGATATGCCATGTTTGGCCGATATCTCTAGGAGGCCTGCCCTGCCCTTTCCTGAAGAGAAACAAAGAAGGACTGAATTGAGGGAGAAATGGGAGGTGGAAGGGAGAATAAGAAGAGAGCAAGAAGGGAATACTGTAGTATGTAAGAGAAGAAAACTAACAAACAAACAAGGGCTCCTTCCTTGTTGTGTATCTTGGCACATCTTAGTTTTTCAACTGTAAAAAGAAACTTTGGAGCTCAATTCACTTTACTTCTTGACTGCACATACAATATGACAGAAGTGTGAAGTACTGCCTACAAATACCTAAATATTACTATAACCCAACATGACAGCAGAACTTAGCAGCATAATCCACTTGGTAATTCTGCCTGCAGGCAAAAAGTAAGAGATAAAGGACCATAGAAACTTGTGCCAAGATTCCAGAAAATTATGTTGTCCAGGGAATGTGTGACAGGAATAGGTTCCATGCAAGGGGGCCCTTAAGAGTCCAGCAAATGAAACTGTGTCCCCATAGTCTCAGGCATTTGAACACATGGTCCCCAATTGGTGTTACTACTTGGGGAGGTTTGAATGGATGGTCTTGCTGGAGAAGAACGCCATAGGGAGGACCAGCTTAAAGGACTCACACAAAGCCTTGCCCTACTTTCACTTTGCTGTCTCTGCTCTCTGCTCCTACTACAGTGCTGCTGCTTGCTTTCACGCCTTCCTACCATGATGGAATGGTATCTTCCATGGTTTCTGCTTCAGTTCCTGCCTTGGCTTCTCTTCATGATGGTCTATAACCTGTAAGTCACAGAAACCCTTTCTTCTTCCAACTCAGTCAATCACAGCAATAGACAACGTGGGACAAGCTATGAGCTAATCTGTAATGAAGACTCCAGAATCCCAGGACTATGGATGTTTTTGGAGGAAAGTTGTATGCACAGAGTGGAGCTGGCCTGAGAAGATGGCAAAGTGCTACAGTTTTAAAGTTGGAAAGATAGGGCTACTTAAAGCCAATGGACCAGACATTGGATCACAAGCCATGGATGTCAGACACAAAGCTGTATCAACTGCTGCCAGTTCTGTTGGCTTTTTGTCCTGCTTTGGTCCCATCTTTCCTTGGCTTCATTCTCCCTTTTAAAATTGGAATGTTTACTTTGTGCCACTATATACTAAAGTATGCAACATGGTTTTAATCTTATTTTAAAATTAATTTTATTTTACTGGGGTTCATGCTGACTGACTGCCTTCAGTCTCAGAAGAGAGTCTGGATTTTTTAATGCTGGGAGTACTGGAACTCTGAAAGTTGGAATAAATGCATTTTGTATTATGAGATGATCATGAACCTATTTGGTCACAGGTAGAATGTTATGATTTAAAATGATGTGTATGACTATAAAACTGACAAGAAGTGGACTTATGATACTAAATCCACTTGACTGAAATTGGAATCACCTTGAAAACATCATCTCTAAGTTTCTCAAAGAGAGCATTTCCAGAGACATTTAATTGAGGAATGATGCATCCTGAAGGTGAGTAGGCTGGGGTCCTACACTAACTAGAAAGCAAAAAGTGAGCTGGGCATGAGCATTTATCTTTCTGCTCCCCCTCCTGCAGATGTACTGTGAGTAACTACTGTGAGTAACTAGCTCACACTGTCATCATTATGACCTTCCCACAATGATGGACTATATTCTCTCAAATCAGAGACTACATGCAAGTCTTTATCTCCTGTTACCTTTGCTGAGGCATCTGGTTACAGTCATGGGAAAAATAATTAGAGATAACATTTATTTTAAGAAAAAGAAATAATATTAATGATACTTAAACTAACTATTCTTCTTCAAGGTCTCCTTGTGTCTCTGAAATATATAACAAGGGTTCACTCTAATTTTTCACTAGAAATAATAAATTCTACTTTAGGTTCTAATAATTACTACACTGATTCAACTTGCTATTTAACTTTAAACTATAATAAAATTATCATTAAAAGATAGACAACTCTGAAATACCTTTTCCAACAATTACTACTGAATCTTCTGATAAGGTATTTGTAGATGTGAAGTCAAAACTGGAAATCTGCTGTAAATTTGATGACCTTGTAAATCCTAAGAGAAAAAAAAAATGAAAAAAAAAGAAACAAAGGCGAAATTTAAGGCACATTTAAAAACACTCCTTGTGGTATATTTTAGACTATTATATAGCCTTTTAAATTTGAAAATTTATTTCACAACAAATACAAATCAATTAACTCAATTAATATTTAAAATTAGAATGCCCACTATACACTAGCTGCCACAGACATCAACAACAAAAACAAAACCTTTCTTCTCTCAAGGAGTTAACACAGGCTAGGGTCAAAGATGAGAGAAACATACAATGGTATAATCCAAAAGTGAGCTAAGCAGTGAAAGTGGAGGAAAAATTTTATGCCCCAAAACAGATGAGGTCAATCTCAAGGCAAAGTATACTTTTCTAGGCTAAATTGGGCTACTTCCACACACAAATAAGTATACAACCTAACACTCAACTGCCTCCCCATCTGTGATTTGAGATGATCAGAAGTAATGAAGCACAGAGGTTGTCCCCTTTATCCTTTTTGTCAATTTTTTGAGGCAGGGTCTTGCTCTGTGGCCCAGAGTAGCCTTAAATGTCCACATGTCCTGCCTCTACCTCCTGAGTGCTGAGTTTGCAGGTGTGCACCAGCATGCCTGGCTTAATAGTGATCCTAGCAGGTTCTCAGTAGTCAGTCACTTTAAACTAATAATAATAATAAGAAAAAAATAAATAAAGGCAGTTCTTTACTTATTGGAGCTCACAATGGACTCCAGGCCGGCCTGAAACTCAGGGTAATCCTCTAGTCACAAGCTCCCGAATGCTAAGACTACACGTAGGAACTACTTTGCTTGCTAAGGAAATTGCTTTAAAGGCAGCTACCATAGAGTATCCTGTGAAATTGACAAAGCACTCACCTGAAGTCCTGTTTACTACTGCAGTTTTAAAATATGACAGTTAACAACAGATAGTAATAACATAAGTTATCACTTATGATAGCTTCTAGCATAAGAAAGGTGCATTACTGTTGCCACACCTTGGCTCCATTGTTAATACCTACACAGACAATTCATTTACATAATTGTTCTCACTATATGAGTGATGTATGTACCTGTACATGTTCTTGGGGTAAAGCCCAGGGATTCTTAGTTATCGCTAATGTTTAGTCCTTTGCATTGGCTTCTTTAGACAAGAGCACAGACCATAAATCCTAAAAAGTTATTTCAAAAATAACCTACTAGTAGAATGCTAAATTAAAACCTTAGAGTTAAGAATTATTAATTAATCTTTCCTTGGTATGTTTAGAGAAGATTCTGACTTAAATATACTGAATTTTAAAACTTAATTTGTCATGAAATTTACAAACCTTTTGTCTGCTTATGTCTTGAGTGTTCCTTATTTTGTATTTTTAAAGTACTAGGTGAAATGTCATGTGACCTATCATCTTCAAAATCACCACATCCAAACCCATAGTTCATACGTTGACCAATTATGCTTACACTGGATGTTGTAATCCCTATAAAATAAAATACGTATTTATTTTGAATAATTTACATAATATTTACAATAGGTGCATATCTCTCCTCTAACTACCATTTTGAAAAGATCAGTAACATAATATTAAAAATTAGGTTAGTAATTTTTATTATACTTTAAACTATGTAACTTTCAATGAAATAAAAAAATGTAATGCTTGAAAGAGTTGTATGTTAAAGTTGATGAGGTGGTAGATATCTGTAATCCTAGCATCTAAGAACTAGAAATTAGAGGGCCACACGTCTAAAGTCAGCCTAGGATACATAAAAAGTTAATGGACAACTGAGGCTAAAAATCAAGAATTTAACTGATTAAATTAATAAATAACATTCTTTTCACAAAAGAGAAAAAATTCCCATTGTTAAAACAGTGAATTAAGGGGATCTATGTTCTTCACACCTTCTCTTCTGTTCCCATGTAATGAGTGTACAATGGTGAGGCAGTACACTTCACATGTTTAAGAACTCTGTATCTGGAATCATGTTCAGCAGACTATAGGTTTCTGGCCTGGCACTTAACTATGAAGAGATCCTTGTAAGGCATTAAATGTGTGTAGAGTTGGAGGAGGAGTAGAAACTTAGCCAGAACTGTCACATGAGTTCAATGCAGAAAAGAGAGCTGTCAGTGGTTGGTGCTTTAAAAGTCCGAGTGCCTGGGAGAAAAAAGCAGGAGGAGGATCCTAACTTTGAGGCCAACACAGGCTATATGTCAAGTTTAAGGCACAGGGAGTCCCTAAGGCTGCAAAAAGGAAGGAAGGAAGGAGGGAGGGAGGGAGGGAGGGGAGGAAGTAAGGGAAGGAGGGAGGGAGGAAGAAAGGGAGGGAAGGAGGGAAGAAGGGAGGGAGGAAGGAAGGAAAAGCAAATACACATAAAGTACTTAGTACACTGCCTAGCATATTGCAAATACTCAAACAGTATTATATCTCTAATAAAAAATAAAATAAAACACTATTGGGTACGTCTCTTTAATAAGTAAAGAACTTATTTTGAATGTTTAAATTGTCCATACTATACCACTACTGGAGCTACATAATGTTGACTAAATAAAAATTCCTATTCAATATATTTGCATCACTGCCCATTTTCATATATAGCTACATCATAAACCAGCAAGTAATAGTAATATGCTTCATTTTTAAATAATGTAATACTTGGGGCATGAGAGAAGGATCAAAGATTATGAGGAATGGGTGATGTTTTAAAGGATCAGGGTTCAATTCTCTGCACTCACATGGCAGCTCACAATTGTTTGTAACTCTAGTTCGAGGGGATCCAACACCCTCAGACATACAAAACACCAGTGCACATAAAAATAAAATATAAATAGTGTCATATTATAATAAAGACAAAATAGTTGGGAAAGTGCTAGCTGCTAGAAGCTGGGCTAATAGAGAAAAGCTTTTAGCTAAGTCCACAGAGTTTAAAGAAATACCTCTTGTAAGTGTTTATACATACATGGCCCTAGGTTAGATCCCCAGTACCGCATAAGACTGGCATTGTGGCACATACCAGTAATACGAGCACTTGTGAGGTAAAGGCAGAAGGATCAGATGTTTGAAGTCATATTCACACAGCAAGTCAAGATCACTTAGCTACATGAGAACTTCTCTCAAGAAAATAAAACTAAAACCTCATTTTAAACAATGGCCTTCCAAGAGGAACTGATACTTCTATAAATACTTAGTTTTAACAGCTAATCTAGATATTGTAAATTGGCTTTAGGTGTAAACTAAAGGTTTCTACTAGTATTTGACACTGACGATATAGGAAAATCATTTAGAAAATTCAATGCTACTTACAGTAGTAGTACTTGTGTCAGCTAGTAGTATCTAGATGAATATTTTTTACTTGTCTCCTATGAAACCCAGTGGTCTCAAACTATGTTGTATATTAGAATGCATTTCCCATCATTTTTTTTTTTTTTTAAACAATCAACCATATTCTTTACAAACCATATTTACAAAACAAAATACCTGCACTGGGATTCTGTTCAGCAGCATGAGAGATTTTCTTTGCAGAAGAAAGTCTTGTTGAGCAAGGTTTTGATCCAAATGTTGGAAATATGTCTGACCTAATGAAACAAACTAATTTCAATAAATATTTACAATTCAGAGCTGTGCAACACTTATAGCACTCATTGTATATATTTTTATTAACACATTAGGATATTAGATAATCATGAAAAATTATGGCTAAATCCCCCTAGGGTGTTTTTTGTTTTGATTTTGAGACTAAGTCTCATTATATAATATTGGCTGTATTTGAACTCTATAGAGACACACAGAGATCCATCTGCCTCTGCCTCTCAAGCAACGGAATTAAATTTATATGACACCATGCCTGGCCTAGCTAAAAGTACTTTTTACTGCCTGAGCTGTAAAGGAAACAGATCCAAATCATCTCCTAAAATACTATGCCCATGTAATCTATTGTTATATGGTCAGAAATGGAAACAAGACTGTATTATAAACAGAAGCAAGTTTGTAATACTACTTTCTTAAAACTATTCTCTGTTCTACCATCCAGATATTAAGACAGTACATGGGCCTTGCTTAAAAAAAGGAAGCAAGCTTTCGTCATTAAAGAACATTAAATCTTCATAAGGAGAAAGCCAATAAATGTTGTAATGAGTGACAGATATTTTACAAAGGAACACAACTGGCTAGTTATTGACCATATGTATTTTCCAATGTCCTTAGTAAGAAATCAACTTTAGGTAATTAAAATTTTAGCATTTATTTTGTACATACAAAGAAGTGTGTGTATGTATGCATGTGACGATCAGAAATTGTTCTTTACTTCTACCATATGGGTCCTGGAGCTCAAATTCAGGTCATCAGGTTTCAAGTAAGTAACTGTACCCAAATAACCATCTTGATGGCTCATTTTGAAGCTTTTGGAAGGGCCACTTCAATAGACTACCAGAAAAGTACAGGCATATTGAATATATCTTAGTTGGATGAAAGAAAAATCTTCATTCTAAAAGAACAGTTTTCAATGGTTTCCCTTCCAACTCACTGAGAGATGATTTGTCTCAGGAGGCAGTGATGCTCTTTGCTCATGACTCTTGAGGCAAGATACAAGGTGGTTAATAATTACTGTACACTTGAGAAGCTGAGGCAGGAGAATTTCAAGGGTAAGGCCATTCTAGACTATATAATAGTCTGGAAAACTTGGTAAAACCATTAAAACACACACACACACTGCAGATGTAGTCAATGATAATACCAGGCTTACCATACTAGTATCTGCAAGGCCCTGTTCAATCCCCAGATCATTCACATTCCCTCAGAAGAAAGTATTCCAAAGAGTGAAACTCAATGTAAAAATCATAAATTCATTGAAGGTAATATGGTCAATTCTTATCTTAAATAGTTTAATACTTAGGGCAAGAGAGATAGCTCAGTAGTTAAGAGCACTGGCTGCTCTTCCTGATGACCCTGGTTCAATTCCCAGCACCCATGTGGCAGCTCACAACTGTCTGTAACTCTAGCTCCAGGGGATCTGACACCTTCACACCAATGCATATAAAATACATTTAAATATATTATTTAAAATGGGAGTTCAATACTTGAAGAAAATAACTGTGAGACAAAAAGAGAAATGCATAATTCTAAATGTTACAAATATAAAATAAACTTTTCTTCCCAACTGGCTTCAAATTTTTGAGATTATTTGCCTCTGAAGGAGTTACAACACAAAATTTCATCTTTATGGAGGGCCAAGGAAGGACATTAGCTTTAACAGGTAATATATATACAAATATTTGTATACACACACACACACATACACACACACACAAACACACACACTCACATATACGTGTGTGTGATGCTCATTGTAAGCTGTTACTTGGTTAAAGTCATTCTACACCAATTCATAAATATATTCCAATATTCTATCTAGGAAGAAACAATGAAAGAATTTCCAAGAGTAAAAGGTTTCCAGGTATAAGTTATGATTTAAGTTAAAAATATAAAGGAGAGACCCATAGGATAAGACAAACTTCTAAAATGGAACACAAAAAGTCAGTTAAATCCTATAATTGCCAATGTAAACATCACCTCTCCTTTAGTTAAGCAGTCTTTATCTCCCTTTGTGAGAGGTTTATTAAGTTCATTAAACTGAAGATAATCTTAAATTTTAAAAATTTACTTCTGATAGCTGTATATTAATAATGATCCAAATAAAGCCATAAGAAAACACAGCAAAAAAGGCTGATATCATTAAATGTAAGTAAGAACAAGCAACAGTCATAACTTTCACATTACCAATGAGAGTATAAAATTATATTATCATTTAGAGATGCTGTTTAGCAATCATTTAAATATACATCAAGCCTTTTCATGGCAATTCAACTATGAACTTCTCAGTCCCAAATAAAGGGAGAGTTTCTTCAAATTCTACAAGGTCACAACAATGCCCAGAGTCCAGGGGGAGGTCACTTTTTCAGAGTAGAGGCTTTCTGGAAAAGTTGGTGTGACATAGCCAGAACTTGAATCCCAGCACTATTATGTAGACAGACCAACTCTTCAGTTGGCTACATGAGCTACAAGTATGGAGTCTCAAGCCTCATAATATTATGGAAATAAGATATAAGAAATAATGGGGCAATAACTGGGAAGCACTATCAACAAGAGTGAACTCGGAACGAGTCAAAATTTAAAAAAAATAACATAATTGGCAAAAAAGAATTGATCTAGAAAATTGCTAAGGGACAAAGTGTACTAAACTTGAAAAACAATGGGGCGTTTGATATAAGGCCCATAATAATTAGGAGCTCTAAGTTACAACTACAGTTATGCTCTCAATCCCTATTCTACTAAAGGTAAATAAGGTTGGTAGTATGTTTAAATCTCTACACTGTATTTTAAAGGTATTTAAACTTTCTTTTTGACTTATTTTAAATCAGGGTCATACTATATAGCTCTGGCTAACCTGCAGCTTGTTATATAGATCAGCCTAGGCTAAACTCAGAGATTTGCCTGCCTCTGCCTTCTCAGTGCTAGGATTAAAGGCATATGCCACCACTTAAATACCACTGGTGTATTTAAACACTTTAAGAATTAAAATTAAATGGCTTTAATGTTTTTTGGTTTTTTTTTTTTTTTCAGATACAGTGTTAAAGGTCTAGGATCAATACTAACAAATATAGATGAATATTAATGTATCAGAAAATAAAATACATTATTCTCTTCCCCTGGGGAGTTGTGGAAAGAGAAGAGGTCAATGATTCTTGGCTATAAACTCCACTTTCGCTGTAAGAGCTGATGTTTGGAGACGAAGAGCGAGACGGGGAGTCCATGGTCAGCTCAAGCTTCATTGCAGAGTCGGGACTGTCAATATCTGAAGTACTGCTGCTACCACTCAGCTTTGCTCTTTTCTTAGCTGCACTATTACGAAGGGACCTAAGAGAGCTCTGCATCTAAGAAAAAGAAAGAAAACAACTTGTGAGATTAAATTCTTTTATGTATGTGTGTATACCTCATATATATATATATAAGGTATCCTTAGATTTTTAAATTCCCTTCTAGTACAAATAAAATGGATGCTAATATATACATAAAATAAAAACTAGATTCCACTGCTTGGATTAATAAACAACCTACCAGGTTGTAAGCTGTTATGAAGACATCTTCCCCCTATTATTAACTATGACATTTTTGACAAATGGCAAAATGACTAAATATACTGTATGAATACAATTAATACTGAATCAGTGACTCCAAAAATAGAAATTACGGATTACACATCAGAGAAACTAAGCAGCTGTATAGCTCTTTACACTCTGGAGATGCAACAGGAGAAAGTATTTTTATAAAATTTGAAATTTACATAAAACCTGCATGAGCTACATGCAGCTACACTTCAAAGTAATGAATCTCTAAAAAGCCATAGAACTTTTACACTGTACTACAAGTGAGCTACATTGTCAGCCCCTAAACTGAATTACTTTCATATTTAAGAAAAACTGTTTCATATAAAAAGGATCACTTTTTTCCTTACACAGCAATTATATAACAGAATATTAAAGGGTTTTTTTTTTTAAATGACTAAAAATGATGTGAGTTCTCACCTCTTCTTGATCCAAATCCTTATCCCTGAAATTCAATTCTGAAAGATCAATTGTAAGACTATCTTTTTCACTTTTCCAAATATCATCAGGCTGTTTCTTTTTGTGTCCTACTGTGCTTAAGTCAGTTTTATCAGGCAAAAGGCTTATTCCCCTTGGTATGGGAGGAACAGGCTTTGTCCCATTTAGGCCTCTTCGGGAAGAAGGTGATCTCACCAAAGCAGGTGTAAGTTGAACTGGAGTAGTTTTTTCTTGAGAATTTTCTCCTATATGAAAAATATTTATTTTATTTTATTTTCAGAGGAAGTAAGTTTGAGACAAAAGCATTTCATTTAGAATGTAATATTTTTAAATTAAAAAGTACATTATCTATTGTAAACTATTTGTATGTATACTGGGTGAAGATGTATTGCTATGATTGGGATAATAAAAAGCTCAACAGCCAAGGTGGGTTTTCCAAGCAGAGAGAACTCTGGGAAGAAGAAAGGTAGCGTCGCTAGCCAACAAGAAGAGGAAACAGAAGGTGAAAGATGGAAGAGAGGTAATGCCATGTGGCAGAACATAGATTAATATAAATGGGTTAATTTAAGTTATAAAAGCTAGTTGAGATAAGGCTAATTGAAAGGCCAAGCTTTTGTAATTAATAATAAGTCTCTGTCATTATTTATAGGTTGGCAGTCCCAATGAGAAAAGTATTACTATAATTACGTTACAGACTATTATGTAAAATAAGATTAAATAGCAGCATCAGTATTTCCTAATAGATATAGCAGAAATAAGCATAAGAAATCCCTACACATTACATAAAATACTGTATACTAAGTTACATTTTCAGTCTTCACGACTAATATGTGTTAATGATAAAAGTCCTAAATAAGCCAGAATGTCTATACTTTTGGTTTAATTTAATTAAACAAGCAATTCTCCAGTGGCTGTCATGTGTGAAGCAGCACTGGTCACTGGGGAGAACAAGCTGAACACACACATACACTTTTGAGATTCTGGGGTCAAAATCAACACTTCACATATACTAAGAGCAAGAGCTCTACCATTATATTACACCCACAGACCAAAGTCTTGGTTTTTGATATGATATTTGATCTTACAGAGAAAACAAAGAAATTAGTAAAAGGATACGAAGGGTAAGTATGAGGAGAATGTTGTGATGTAATAGGCTGAGTATGAAACACTGAGCTTATGGTTATAAACTGAACTCTAGTTGTGTGGATATCTCAAAACTAGAACATCTTATCTGAGAGGCTGATGATAGGAAAGCATGTAGGATATAAGAAATGCTTTTTAATAGACACTTGAAAACTGGATTTGTCTGCATGAATTTACACTGAAGTAGCACATTACTAAGAGATAATATTTTAATTAATAACAAGAGAAGTTTTATAATAATTTTAGCAAATAATACACTAATAAATGCCAAATTCATAAATATGTATTATAGTAAAATATGAGTGATATTTTATATTTGTAATGGTAAAAACTTGCCAGTAGGCCCTTAAACAACATGTTCCTTTCTACTATAAAGCATTATTATTTTTCTAGTTCTGAAAAAAACATCTTAAAGTGGCAAATGTAAGGAAAGAAATGGCCATTTCGGGCTGGAGAGATGGCTCAGCCATTAAAGGCTAGTCTCACAACCAAAAGTATAAGAAATGACCATTTCAAATAAATTTTAATTATTTATTTTGTCTATTAAATACATTGTTAATAGTTTCCTAAATATTTGTAGGTTAAAAGAAAATATAAGTAGCCAGATTTTAAAATCTAAGAAGTTACATTATATATTAACTTCAAAAAAATGATTTCAAACATAAAAACCAAATAAAGCACTAACTTTTACCATTGTTCCTACCTGTAGGTTCAGATGACTTTTGGCTGACAAGTTTTTTCTGTGGACTTGGCTTTGATAGTCCTTCAAAGCTTTTAAGAGGCCAAGAATTTGAGAAACTGATAGAATTATCTTGAGACTTCTTTGGAGATACAGAAAGAGGAGACGTGTGCTTTGGACTAGTTCGAGGAGATGAGAGAGGATAGGATGGAAGGATAAAGGGTCCAGGGCTTGCATTTGAAGAACTTCGTTCTGTTTGACTACCAAATGTTTGCTGTGTCTTATTGCCAAAATTTAGGCTAGAGTATACTGTAACAAAACAAACAGAAGATATTATTTACATTTACAAATAGTCCTACAGTTCAAAGGCTCTTCCTCTTTTACCTTCAGACCCTCCTGCATATAGCATTTTTGCTTTTATATGTCAGGAATTGATATTCCAGACTGTTTTTATTAAATATACATCACCACAGTCCGGCACAGAACTAATTTTGAGTGCTAAAACTTCATATCTTTGAATCCAACACTTTCTTGTCCTACTAGAAATTTCTACCATATTTGTAAAGTGATTTTCTTCTTGCAATTTTATAAAATTATATTTAAGCATATGTATGCATTTATCCAAGTACATAAATTAAAAAATTATTTTTAGTGAATCATTCTTCTCACTATAATTTGGGTGAACATAATTCTACATTAACATATTTATTCTTTGAGCATTTAACTAGTGTACCTTTTCTACATTTTATCTTCTCTCAACTTACTTTTAATACCTTCTAAATAAGGACTTTTAAAAAGCTGTGACATTTAGTATTTACCACACACACATAAAGACACACACACACACACACACACACACACACACACACACACACACAGAGCATTTCAGAGGGAAAAACATCAACTGCATTTGTTTTTATTTACTTAGTGCACGCAATGTGTGTGAAGACCAGTTCTGTCCTTAACTGTTCTCCACCTTATTTTTGGACTAACCTAGTTTGACAGCAACAGTCAGTAGTCAAACAGGAACCATCCTCTCTCTGCTTTGCCAGCACTGGCATTACATGTGCACTCTCCTGGGTCTGGCATTTACATGGGTGCTAGAAGTTGCAACCAAAAGTCCTTATGTTTGCAAGGCAAGTACTTCACTAACTGAGCCATCTTTCCATTCCCATCAGCTAATTTAAAAAGTAAGCTTTTCTTATTTATGTTGGTAGCAATTATTGATGTCTGGTTTAAGTCTATCAACCTGCCTTTCTGCATTATTTTGTTTTATCTTTTGATTTTGTTTGCTGTGAAGTGTGTGTTTCAAACTCACTTCATAGCCTATGCGGGCCTTAAACTTCCTAATCCTCCTAACTCTACCTTCCTAGTACTGGAATAAAAAGTATGGAAATCCAGTCACAGCTTTTTGTTTGTTTGTTTAAATAATGGGTCTTGGGATGCAACACACAATCTATGTTCTAGGCTTTTAATAAGCTACTATCAGATCAATTTTCACAACTACTTGTTTATACAGTTGTGTATATGTTTGTAAATATCCTCTTACATCTCTACATTTCCCCCCTTGTATGAAACAGGTTCCCACCCTATAGCTCAGGCTGGCTCAGACTTTAATGTCATGGCAGTTCTGCAGTTTTCCTGTCTTCCTCCTAGTGCTCATTATCACAGGCATAAGCCACCATGTCCATGTTATATCCTGTTTTATCTGAAACAAACTGTCAGAAAGTTATATTTCCTAAAAAGACAAAATAAATTCTACTTTGCTTTAAAATTTAAATAACTGCATGAACCTAATACTCATTTAATATTATTTTCAATTCATGTTAGCCTCCATCAGAAGTTTATAAACTTTAGTCGTATTTAAATCAAAATTATAAAGTCTAACATTTTGAATAATTATGAAAGTACTATCAGTAAATTGTAACAAGTTTTCATTATTATCATAGAAAGTAACATATAGCTAGTGTCAGAAATCTTATATATTTATAAATACCTTTATCTTGATGGCCATTGGCTGCTCCCAGAAACTGTAAGTCAGAACCCACACTGCCAGTTTTACTACCTATCTGTGACAGCCCAAGTTGCCCACATTTCCCAGGAAGATTTATCTGATGAGTTGCAGTATTATTACCTTTGTAAGGAGGTACAGGAGAGAAGAAAGTAAAAGTAAATGTTATTTTATGAATATATATTTCATAAATGTTGGTGTAATTATACTCTAGACTTTTATGACTAAACAGATTTTCCAATAATAAATGTTATCCTTTTCTTGCTTGCCTCACTTACAGAAGCAAACACTCATGCCCAATAAAATAAGAGGAAACTGCTTTCACACAGCCCAAGGAGTATTGGGGAGACAGAGGCAGGAAGGTCTCTGTGAGTTCAAGGCCAGCCTAGTCTATATAGTGAGTTCTTTCTCCTCAGTGCTGGGACTGAAGGCATACACCACCATGCCTGGATGAATATCTACATTCTATGACAATTACACAATAAAACATATATTCAGTTTTTCTGTTAGAAGTTCTTAGATTATTTTTTACTCTCCTTTTCTCACCCTCTATAAGGAATCTACCAGCAAATCATGTCAATTTCATCTGTGACAGGTAATCAGAATCCAATCACTTCTTACTACATTTACTGCTGTTATGTAGTTAAATCCTCTATAAACCTTAGCCAGGGTTATGACAAGGAACTCAGTTGGTTCTCTCTTTGTCTTCCTTTTACCTGTTTTAATAGAACATGTAGAACAAGCTTGGAAGACACGAGGCAAGTGATAGCACTTGTTTAAAATTCTTCTCAGAATAAAGGCTAGTTCATTCAGTAATCTACAAGTTCTCACAACTGAGGCCCTCCATGACCTCTGTCATTTTCAGCTTTGCACTCCTCTTATTTCATTCCTGTCATAACTAGTCTGCCACCCTCGTGAAACAAGTCTGTTAAATATACAAGACATATTGTATATTTAATAAAACCAGTCTGGAATATTAGAGAAAGTCAATTCTCACACAGCTAACTTCTCAGGCAGAACAGGGTAAGAGCTATCTTCAAGAGTCCTCAGCCTAACTAGTCACTTCTACAAAATGAATGAATTTCTGCCTTTTCCTGCTTCATATATCTTTCTCCGGCCCACCTGTTTGACTTACTGGTTCAACTCTGCATCATAATTCTAGAGTTAGGACTAAAGGTGTGAGCTACCACTCCTGACTGTTAGGCCTTGAACCCATATAAATAACAGAAAGATATCTGTCTCTTGAATAATAGGATTAAAGGCATGAGCCACCACTCTCTGACCTTCAGGGCTTGACTGTGGGTGGATATGTTCTCCGACATTCCAGGCTGATTTTATTAAATATATATCACCCACACAAGTCCTCCATTCAACTATCTTAGTTATTCTGCCCTGAAATCACTTGGTTTGCTTCAAATATCCCCTCCTGAATTTGGCTGCCTTTAATCATATAGTTTAAATTTTTCTATTCTTCTTCCACATCACCATCTAATCTGCCAAGTCTTACATTGACTTAGTATTTGTTCCCCTAACAAACTAGAATTGAAGCTTTTCTGTTTGCTTTGTTTTTAAGACAGGGTCTCACTACAGCTGTTCTGAAACTCTCTGTAGAGAAGGCCTGGAACTCACAGAGATCTATTGGTCTCTCCTCCCCTAGTACTAGCATTAAAGGCATGCATCACCACATCCAGCATAGACTACAATCTTTTTTAACTGTTATGCCATTCTTGACATCCCCAACATGAACCAAAGTATCAGACATGTAGAGATGCTCAAGAAATATTAAAGGCTAATTATTAAGTGACAATGGCCCAACATTACTAACAGCCTGCAACAAGAAGACCTATGATCTCATGGAACAAGTAGGTCAGTGTCTACTATTCATACAATCTTCAAGAAGACTTTATTAAACAAGACTTGCCTGTTCGATTATATATACTTTTTACAAGCTCTCAAATGGATAATGAATTTTAGGGAATCTTTAACTTAGGTCAACACACCTATTATCCCAAACATTTACTTACCAGCACCACAGGTAGAAATTGAATCTGAGTTAAAATCCCGACTACTCTGAAATAAGTTTCTTGATGCCCTTTTTTTGCTAAAACATAAATCATCGACTGGCATTCCTTGAGAGGGCTTTAATTTTGGAGATGGGATAAGGTCATGAGCTGAAAACTGAGAAGAGAGTAAATTAGCAAATGTTTGCTAGCCTCCTTGGTAATAAATATGACAAAATAACATAGATCCAATTACAAAACTCAAATAAAAGAAAAATTTTTCATTTAGTATGACAAACTAACAATATTTTCATTCCAAGATAGAAATGCTATTTTTCATCTATGGATCTCTACCTCCACCTCCATTCATTGTTGGGTGTAGGTTCTGTGATGACACTTAGGGTAGTTATTTGATTATAGGGGATGTCCTGCTTAGGTACCCCCTCCATTATTGGTCAGGGACCTATCCAGGGACATCTTGTGGGTCCTTGGGGGTCTCCCTAGCACCTGGTCTCTTTCCAACCCTGCATTAGCTTCCTCCATCAAGATATCCATCTCTTTTTTCTCCCTCTGTTGCTCCTCTTCTTCTCTCATGATTTGTTCCAACCTCTCCTTGGTCACTACCTGTTATGGTCCCAATTTGCTAATGAGATCTTCTCTATTTTCTCTTCCTAGGAGAATCCCTGGATGTCTCACTTAAGTTCCTTCTGATCCCAAGCTGGTCCCTTTACAGCTGGAGAGTGGGGGAGAAGAGTCTGTATGAACAAGGAGATAGAGAATATGAGGAAGAGTCCCACAGAGATGGCTGCCTAAAGTTCTGGAGAGCATACTAAATCAAGAACAGTCCCTGGGGGACCACAGGACAAAGAGCTAGGCTCTCCACAATATTAGACAACTATCAATTAACAAGGGCAGTATGTAGAGCCTCAAGGGGTGAGATCAGACTGTGTTCTTATAAATGGGCTGGCACCTTGGAGCCCATTCCCTGCAGAGAATTGCCTAGCCCAGCCTTGATATTGGAATGAGAAAAATCAGATCTGCCTGAAGTGGATGTGCCATGCTGAACTGACCCACCTTGGGACTTTCTGCCCTTTTAGGGGAGGGGATTGGGGGATGGAGTTGGGGAAGGCTGAAGGCAGATTGAAGGGATTGAAAATAGGGATGGAAGGGTGAGCAGGGGTATATATGGAAAAAGAAAGACCCTTTTTAATTTAAATAAAAAAAGAAAAAGAAAAAAATCAAGTATTGTAAACTCAAAAAAGGGAATAAAAAGATAATTTTCTTTTACTACTATACCTCAATTATTTTCTTTACTCTTCTATGATATATATATATATATCTGACAAATAGACAAAATGAGGATGATAAAAGATGAAAGAAAAACACAAAAATGTCTGCTCAGCTACAAAGCTCTACTCTGTCATCTTTCTTTTTTAAACTTATTTATTTATTTATTTATTTATTTATTTATTTATTTATTTATTTATTTATTTGCATTGATGTGTGCCTGGAACTGGAACTACAGACAGTTGTGAGCTGCCATGTAGGTGCTGGGAATTGAACCCAGGTCCTCAGGAAGAACAACCAGTGCTCCTAACCGCTCAGCCATCTCTCCAGCCCCTCTATGTCATCTTTCAACATTGGTCAATAACAATGAAGATCACTGAACAAATAAACATCCTACTCTTCTCACCATGATAAAATCATTACTGATATTCTGTAGTCCAAATATAACTACTTCAAATAGGTAAAGTATGTAGCCACCAGGCTCCAATTACAACCACTTAAGTAGGGGCTAGAGGTGTATTCAGTGATAAAGGATGGGCTTATAAACATTTGACTTGAAATAACAAAGAAAAAACTCAAGTACATCTCACACACACAGAGGATACCTGACAGTTTCAAGGTACTTTCTTATAAACACTGCATGATCTGTAAGTGATAAAAGTTGTTCAAAATTCAGCATTACAATTTCTACAATTAATCATATAGTAGTAGTAAAAGGATCAAAGAGAATTAATAAGAAGCCAATTACAGTGAACTTCTAATTGAATACTTAAAAAAATACATTAACAGATAAAACAGTGGGTAATCCAGTAAAGATTCCTTTACATTATATTTGCTTTTGCAATTAATTTCAGCTTTCTAAAACATGTTCCCTATTACCTTTCCAAACTTTGATAGCTTTATAACTCTTCTACATCCAGGCTGACTTGTTGTTTTATGGTTTGTTTGTTTTTTTTTTCCTGTTTTTTAGCTTCCACATCAGAGAGAATAAAATATGCAACTCTCTATTTCCATTAACATAATTTTCATGGTTTTTACAAGCATTAACAATAAAAATTTTCATATTCAGAGAATTCTAGAACTTTAAAAAGAAAACTACTTGTTGGTGATAATCCAACACTTACACTGATGACTTTCAGATTGTTCATGATTTTGACAAGCTCTACTATCAAAGTTGCTTGTTTTGAAGAGTTTGAGACAGGGTCTCATAGCCCATGCTGTGCTCAAATTCACTATGTAGTCAAAAATGACCTAAGTTCCTAATGCAGACATTGCAGGTATGAGTCACCAGACCCATTTTTTGAAGTACTGGAGACTGAACTCTAGAACTGTCATTCTAGGAAGGCACGCTACCAATTTAGCTATAAATACATTACTGAGACTACTGCTTATTGATTGTCTGACTAATTTATTGTGGCTGACCTCAAAGTTGCCATAGCTTGGGCTGGCTTGTAATTCACAATCATGCTTAAGCTTATCAAATGTAGGAATTATAGACATGTGCCTCTACACCTGACAATGAGTTTTTCCTACTCACACAAGAATACTGTCAGTACTTCCTTTGAATCACATGGGTCCTAGATATCAAACCCAGGTCATTAAGCTTTGTAGCAAGTGCCTCTAACCACTGAGTCACTTGGCTGGCTCCAGAGTCTGTTTTGAACAATTCAAACATACATTAAATTTGCTAACAGTAAACTAAAGCTCATCTTTTCCTTATAACTTTAAAACACACACACACACACACACACACACACACACACACACAAACCTTGCTATAGAGAAGCAAGGGAATAGTACATACAGTGTCAGAGTCTGTTTAATTGCTCTTTTTTTTCAGAATTTAGACTTAAAATTTTATTATTTCTAGAATTCAATGAATTACTTTGGTTTAGTTTTTTGTTTTTTAACACAATCAATAAAACATATACATCACATTTGAATTCAGGAACTGAACTGTTGGCATCTTTCATATTTGATATCTACAATACTAACTACAGAGTATATCTGCTGAATTTAGAGATGATTCTCCACACTGACTCTTATATCAGGGCTTCTTTACTCAACATTAAGCAGTAATAAAGCCATCCTGCTATGTCCTTCTACTATGTTGCTTGGTGTGTTCCTTCACTGTCACAAACAGTGGGAAGACCTCTAGCTAGTACTGTTCTAAAACCAAAACCATGGGCTGGAGAAATGGCTCAGTGGGCAAAGAATCTTATTGCCAAGCCCAATGATCTGAATTTGACCCTCACATGGAGGAAGCAGAAAACCAACTCCTACAAATTGCCCTCTGACCATCACATGTTCACTGTGACACAGTCTCACATGCATAGACTAATAAATGTCATTTCTTTAAAAAAAAATTAAAATAAAATAGTATTTAAAATCAAAACAAAAACAGTCCTACCATCATATTCTCCTGCCATTACCAAGTAGAATGATATCATGACTCATTCACATTAAATATCAGAAAGAATAGCAATGCTATTAAAAAGTAGTGCTTTAAAAGTAGACATGTTCCACTTGTCTTGGAACATGACCAAAAAGACAGACCCTATCTCAAGGCTAACAGCTTATGTTTCCTCAGTATTCATTTCATACTCTTCTAACTTTAAATAATCTACTTCCTATACTATATGAAAAGGCTCTTTTCCATATCAAAATGACCTTTAAATATCGAAATTTTCTATTTTGATAAAACTACCTAGCAACTACATAATTATGATGTCAAGTCAGAATAGAACAAGAAAGTGATTATCAGTCTATATGTCATGGCACAAATATAATTCAGCTAAAAAAAAAAAAAAAAAAAGCCAAAGTACTTCATTGAATTCTAGAAATAAAAATACAATTTTTAAGTCTAAATTCTGAAAAAAAGGGGCAATTAAACAGACTCTGACATTATATGTACTACTATTCATAGCCACTAAACTCCTACTATGTATTATTTGATGTTAAAAAAAATGTTCATAACACTTTGAGAGCTGGAGGTGTCTTAGCTGATAAATGTACTTGCTGCTATTCCAGAGAACCTGGATTTGGTTCCCAGCATACATATGGCATCTCATAACTATCTTTAAGTCAAGTTCCAGTGCCTCTGCTTACCCCTGCAGAGGAACTACACAAGCACATACACAGGTACAGGCAAAACACTCATACACATAAAATAAAACATTTTTTAAAGAGGGAATACTTCCATTTATGGGCATAAAATCTGTATCTTCATACATAAATTAAAATGATAAAACAGGGTGCTGGAGAGATGGCTGAGCGGTTAAGAGCACTGTCTGCTCTTCCAGAGGACCCAAGTTCGATTCCCAGCACCCACATGGCAGCTAACAACTGTCTGTAGTTCCAGTTCCAGGCAAAACACCAAGGCAAATAAATAAATAAATAAAGTTTAAAAAAATGATAAAACATATGGGAGTAGTGGTCCATGCCTTTAATCTCAGCCTTTGAGAGGCAGAGGTAAATGGTTCTCTGTGAGTTCTAGGCTAGCCTGGCCTACAAAACAAGTTCCATGACAACAAGAGCTGTTACACAGAAAAACGTCATCTCTTAAAACAAACAAAAACAATCCTTAAAATATTGATTACATGTAAATCTCTTTCAAGAGTGGGATTGTGGAAAAATTTTAATTTTTCTTCTCCCCCTATTTTCCTATCAATTTTTATACTAATCTTACTTGGCAACAGTGGTGCACATTTTTAATCCCAGCACTCAGGAGGCAAAGGCATTCCAGCTTGGTCTACAAAGTAAATTCTATGACAGCTAGAACTATTACAGGTCTCGAAAAAGAATATTTATATATACATATATATGTATTTATGTGTGTGTTAAAAATACATATATATTAAAGAAAGATAAAATTACAAGTACTACTAGAATACAAGGAGTAGGGTGCAATATATAAAAACAAACCTTACTCTTCAATTTTCATTTGTTCTACATGTATTATATTTATAATTGAATAGTCATTAATGGCTTTTGGAAATTTATTCCAATTTTTACTTTCATGACTACCTTGAGTCTTACAACTTAAACTAATTCTATTACAGATTTGGAGCAAAACTGTATCCATTTATTTTTTTAAAGAAAAATAGGATAGGAACTAAATTACTACAGTAATGAAGTAATTGTGGTTGATTTTAAACTTTGTAAGTACATTATTAAAAGTGAAATCTGTGTCAAGGAGGGCTGAGGGTATAGAAGAGAGTTGAACATTTGCTCTCATTTGTGTGTGAGACTCTGCATACAATCACTAGTAATACAAACAGACACACAACAACAAAAGCATGGACATGCACACACATGCATATGTACACACACACACAGAGAGAGAGAGAGAGAGAGAGAGAGAGAGAGAGAGAGAAAGAGTCGGATTTATACTTCAGTGTGTAAGGAAATGAGAATTTCTAACACCATTCAAAACACCTAAGTTTAAGTAAACTCTTTTTAGATCCACCAGACAACCATTAAAAGCCAAATTGCAGTAAATAGGTAGATACTCAGAATTACAACTGACAATCGGAACTTCTAAGCAGAAATCTGAGGCAGACAGGTAAGACAGGGAAAGAGACTGTTAATTAACAAATTGCTAGAGGCTCAGTACCAGCAACTGTGAAAACTAAAGCTCTGGGGGAAGGAGCAAGTCACAGGGGAGTCTCCACTCTTCTCTGAGTTTATCTCCAGAAACTCTATCATGACCTTACATTGAATAGTGAAGAAAATGTTTAATATTTCTGGCAAGGAATGAGAAAATGTTACCAATTATTTTGAAATACACAGAAATTTTCTATGCTTAACAAAACCTGCCCCACGGAGAAGCCTTTCCTTATAAGCAAGGCTTGATCTGCTGAAGTTCTACCAGAACCTAAGTGACCCAACTGAAAGAAAATGGTCAATTACAGTTTCCTCTAGTCATCTAGTGCTATGCAAATGGGCCAGAAGGCTGAAGGCATAAGTGAATCTCAGAATCTAGAGCACTGGTATCATGAAGTCCTAATTACAGGACTACAGAACACTTCTCCTACACTTTAACACTTACTTTGTGTCTAGTATACCACAGTTAACTCTCAGTCAAAACATATAAGGCATACTAAAAACAAACAAAAACTGACAAAACTAAACCAAACCAAACCTAGTAACAAAACCACAGTTAGAAGAAAATGAAAAAACACTGGAACCAGCAGCAAATATGGCAACAAGGCTGGAATAAGTAGGCCTTAATTAAAAACAAACAAACAAACAAAAAACCCTGCAATTAATGTCAGAGGCTTTACAGGAAAAAGTAGACAAAAATGCATGAACATGTTAATATAAACTAAAATTTAGCAACTGTGGAGAAAGTAAAGAAAATAAGATAAAAAACATTATAAGTGGGGATGCCTTCAGTGTGTTATTTCATCTACACATTGTCTATGCAATAGAAGCTTACACAATAAAAAAGCACTAAAAGGAGAAAAGAGTGAGAAAAAATAATATACAGAATATGCAAAATTGAGGGAAAGATATAAAAGGAGAAACATACATGTAATAAAAAAGGAGCAAAGTGGGAAAATATTTGAGGCAATAATGGCCAAGAATGACCCTAAATTAATGTGAGAAATCAAAGCACAAGTCCTGAAAGCCCATAGAACACCAATGAAAATAAATGCCACAGAAACTATTTACAACCATATCATTTTCTAGCTACAGAAAATCAAATACAAAGAACAATGCAAATACAAAAAACACTTGGCTTACACAGACTAAAGGTAAAAATCACATCTGACGCCTCAGAAATCATGGAAGTAAGAAGAAAAGGGGTAAAATAAAATACCAAGAAAAAGAAAGGAAAAAAACAAACACCACCAACCTAGAACTCTGTGTGACTGGAAAATTACCCACAATAATGACGGCCAAAAAGACATCCAGACAAGGCAAATTTCCAATAAGACCTTGCCTTACAACTAATGTCAAGAGTTCTTCATATAAAAAGAAAACTAAATAGGTCAAAGTCCTTGATACACACACACACACAGTGTAAATGAGGTATAATAAAATTTCTCTTATTCTTTTTAAAATTTTTATTTTATGTGTGTGGATGTTTTGCCTGCATATCTATCTATTCATCATGTATGTGTCTGGTGTCCGGAGAGGTCAAAAGAAAGTATTACACATAGTTGTGAGCCACTATGTGGGTGCTGGATATTGAACCCAGGTCTTCTGAAAGAGCAACAAGTGCTCTTAAGTCTTGAACCATAGCTTCAGCTTCTATTTTTGTTGCTCTTGGCTACTCTAAGAATAACTTGAAACAAACAATAGTATTAATGTTTCTATTCATTGTGTCTGTATGTCAATATGTAAACTCATTCTGCAAACTCTAAGACAACTAAAAATAAAGAGAAAAATAGACAAGCAATTGATATTGAAAGCAATTGAAAAAGCAGAAATAAATCATAAAAATTCTCAAACAAATAAAATGCAAACAAAGAACAAGTTAAACTAAAAGCAAACAGAAAAAAGTAATTAAAAGTAGCATAGAAATCAATGAAAACAGAAAATAGAGACACTTTACAAAACCAAAGACTCTTTGGAAAGATCAATAAAACTGATAAGCTTTTAGTTAGGCTAAAAATAGAAGACATATCACATCAATATTTGGATGAAACAGATAATTTGACCCAGTCTACCACTAAATTCACTGAATAAATGAACACCTTCCAAACAGAAACCATCATGTTCAGCTGTGTTCATTAATAAAATATAAGTGCTCAGTAGGTAGCTCAAGCTTATTACACTCTTACACTTAAATTAACCCATAATTTTTATGTGGTACCTTTTCTCAGTCCATCATTCTCATCTTGCTTCTGTATCTGGCTGGCAACTGGGTTTCTGTCTTTCTTCTTCCCAGAATTCTCCTAGTCTGGTCGCCCTACCTATACTTCCTGCCTGACTACTGGACAATCAGTGTTTCATTAAACCAATACAAGTGACAAATCTTTACAGTGTACAAGAGCATTTCCCATAGTACCCCATAGAAATATACAAGGCAGGAGTGAAGTCTAACATAAAGAACTAACTTTTTGGTTCTTCTTACTGTGGTTCCACTGACTACCACCATAATGTGCTACCAATGGTGTGCTTGAAGTTCTGTAACAGGCTAGTTAAGTGTGTGGGCAGGGAATTCACAAACCACCTGCACTTTTCATTAGGGTAACTATAATCCTAAATTTGCTCTAAAAATCAAACAGTAACAATAATAATAGATATATATCTTTTTGAACCTGTACATTTTCAAATGTTTATCTATTTAGCCCATACCTTCATTTCAGACAACTTTTAGTATATTTCTACAAGCATTTATGATTTACAACTTGATTTCTATGATAAATTTCAGTTTCACCACAGCTTTCAATGTAAATTTGTCCAAACTGGCATTTCAAAAATGCACTTATTTTCTGATTCTTGTTGTTATGTTCAGCACTAGAATCTTTTATCATCATCATTATTATTTTGATATAGCGGGTCATGTAGCCCTGGTTGGTCTCCAACTCACAAAGTAGCCAAAGATGACCTTTAACACCTCAGCCACCTGCCTCTACCTCCCAAAGACTAAGATTACAAACATGTGCTACCATGCCAGCCAGATCAGTCTTAATATACCTGCTAAACATCTTAGGCACAGAACAAGCAGTCTTAATAATCCTACAGAAAATCAACTCCTGCCAGTTAATGTTTATAATACATGGCATAATCACATAAACACACTTTATAAATCTGAAAATTATTTCCAAAACAACCTATACATTTTGGAATTGGAGGGCTAGGAATTTGGCTTAGCAACTGAGTACTAGCCTACCAAGTACAAGCCCTGAGTTTAATTAATCATCAGTACAAAAATCAAAATCAAACAATCAAAAAAGTTGGAACTGGAGTACTGTGGGACTTTGCTCTTCTACACTGTAATGATTTGTTGCTTTTACTAGTTTAATAAAATGCTGATTGTCCAGTAGAAAGGCAGGAAGTAGAAACAGAGCAACCAGACTAGAAGAATTCTGGGAAGACGAAAGGCAGAGCAGCAGATGCCAGCAGATTCAGAGGGAGCAAGACAAGGTTGCTGCAATGAGAAAAGATACAAAGTCATGTGCCTAAAAATAAATTAGAATTAAGGGTTAAGTCTAAGAGCTAGATAGTAATATGCCTGAACTACTGGCCCAGCATTTACTATAAAATTAAGCCTCCGAGTCAATTATTTTATAAGTGGCTTTGGAACCCACTTTTCAAACTGTGAAAAGCCAGGCATGATAGAGAAACTGACTACACTAGAGATATAGCCTAGCAGAATGCTTACCAAGTACATTAAGGCCTTAGATTCAATCCTAGCACTATAAGGCATAAATATCTAAATACAACCCTTTGGAATGGGAAGAAATAGTGAGAAAATGAGAATACTTAAAAATCAGTGCCATCTCCTTCAGTACTACTGTACAAAGTCTAAATGTGAAAATGCATTATATGTACTGTAAATCCCTAACTTTATTTTATGGTGATGAAAAAGCAATATGCACTCACTAGAAACAGTTCTTTGAATTTTAATCCTTTCTTGCAATACTGAGCAATACCAAGTGAGTTCCAGGGTCATGAGCAGAAATAACCGCTTCTCTATAATATAGCTGGCTGCTAAAGCTAACTATGTTGTTCCATAGGCCAAGCTTAATAAGTGCATTTGGATTTACGACACTTTCAAGTTACAATGAATTTTTGTTGGTTATTAGGTTTTTGCTTTTATTTTATTATTGTGGTGCTGGAGAACTCAGGGGTCAATGCATATCAGGCAAATACTCTGCCACTGAGCTACTTCTTCAACCCTTTGAAGTCTTAATAAAACTGTGTGATAATCCAAAATACAAAAATAACTATGGAGGTGGACATAATGGCACAGGTCTTTAATGCTAGAACTCAGGAGGTAGATCTTTGTGAGTTGAAGACCAGCCTGATCTAAATAGGGAGTTCCAGGACAGCTATATAGTGAGACCCTGTCTCAGGAAACAAAACACTAAAACAACAACAAAAGAACTAGGAAGAAATCTTGAACTTTATTTATAATGCTACTGGAAGAAAAAGGGAGATTAAATATGGAATAAAAGAAAATGACAAAGAATCTGCACTGTCCAATTCAATTGGAATCACTCAAGGAACTTATTAAACAGAACTTCCGGGTTCCATCCAATGAAAGAGCAATGAGTGAAAACTTATGCAGAACTTGGTTTTGAAGTATTACTTTACTATATTGCCAATATTAGAATTCTACGGGAGAAAAACCCAGCTGAATCAAAAAATATCAGGTAAATCTTACTTAAACACTAGTCATGCTCAAAGACCACAGGAGTCAGCCAATGGTCAGATGCAGGCAACTTAGCATCAAAAACTTAATTTGACAGCCAACATTAAATGAACTAAATGATATTTTTTGGAGAGTTTTTATCCCATAATGTTTTGTCTGGGCTTTCCCCCCCCCCCCCTTACAAATAGATCTTTTGCTTGTATATTATAGTTCTAATTTTGTGTTCTATGAGATTTCTATGTATTTGAATATTTCCTGTGTTTTTTCTTTGGCTCTTTTTTCTGTTTATTTTGTCCTACTCTGGATTGTTGTTTGTTTTTTTTAGTTCCCTATTTATTTCCTAATGCAAGAAAGACTGAAGATCTGTGAGTAGGGAGGTGAGGAAGATCTGGAAGGAGTTGGGGAAGGTGAAACCATGATCAGAATGTAGTGTATGAAAGTCTATTTTCAGTAAAAATTTGAATTATAATAAAAAAAACCCTTAATTTGCAGTTGGGAAGAATGTTCAGCAGTTCAGGGCCTTTGCTGCTCTGACAGAGAGAGGACAGAGTTTGGTTGTCAGTCACTCAATTTCCTCTAGCTCCAACAAATCTGACACCCTCTCAGGCTTCCACAGGTTCATGGAAGCACACACTTGAGCACACACACAGGCATATTCACACAGACACATAATACATAAATAAATATAAAATAAAATAAAAATAAATCTTGAAAAAAGCAAACAGACGTGATTTTAAGGAGCAAAAATTAAAGACAGATATAATAGTTACACATTAGAAAAGAATTTTAGGCAACAAATATAATAGAAATGCTTTTTGTCTTTAATTATACTCTTTGTAGTCACCAATGCAATAACTAATACAAGTAAAAATACTCACTGGATGTCAAAAACAATGAATAAAACGTTGCTGAGGTATCTGTAGGGTCTCAATGTAACATCTATAGTAAAGGGGAAAATAAACCTTTATAGTGGATCTTGTTGTCAATTTAAATCAAACAATAAAATGAAGTGTTACTCAAGGTGAGACAACCTACTGTGCTGTATCCATTATTTCGGTAAAAAATATTTGCTAAAAATTTTTATCTTCAGTCTAATCATACGGAAATGATCAGATAAATTCACAATGTGAGATATAGCACAAAACAATTATCCCAGTCTTCAGGAGGAAAAGAGGAAAGACAATACAAAACTCACGAACAAGTTGGAACATAAAACTAGATAAAAAGACAATATCCACAACAACCATGACTGTATCTTAGACAAAGTAAAATAAAAAATATAAAACACAGTTTGTGAACAAATGGAGAAATTTAAATAAAAGCTATATACTATTCAATTAATTACTATTAGTATTTTGAAACATGGTAATATGGTTATAAATTAACTTATGTTAGGAAACATGTCAAAATATTAAGGAATAAAATCCAAAATATGTGTTATTTACTATCAAATAATTCATAAAAAATGGCACAAATATTCCCGGACGTTAATAGGCAAATACAGATAAAGTACATGCGTACTGACTATGAATTTACAGTAGATTTGTAAATTTTATAAGCTCTTCAGGGATGAGAATTTTAAGTTCAAAGATCAGTACCTTGGAGGCTTTTTGACTCATTCTAGTGGAATTATTTTTCCTAGCTTTGGTATTCCACAGCACTCTGTATTTCTATTCTAGCACTTAACAAACACGTTAATTGCACTTTGTAACTTTCTCCAGAAACCACTTGGAACTGGAATTAATTCTTTATCTGGTTCCTAATAGGTATTTGGTGTTTGTTGTATGATTGAGTGACATGATGAAAACAATGAGCCAAAATTGAAGCCCATTTATTGTCTGTATCATATTGGACCTCAAATATAACCAAGGGCCCCCTATTACATGAACCTTACATAACCCATACCATTATAATGGATGTCCACATAACACTTAATTCAAAATTTTTATTGTAAATTATTTTTCAACTTAAGAAAATTAAGCATACCTGCGCTGTATCTTTAGTGTCCTTGGAATTGGAGGTCTGGTTTTCTCCTATGACTCCAGGCTGCTCATTTTCCCATGGTAGCTTATTTTTCCCTTTTCCAGCACTTAATACCCTTCGGGTACATATCGTTGGACTGTAGGAGCCATAGAATTGCATGCTGTCCCTAGTGTGGTCACCACAGTAACAGTGTGCACTTTGAGTTCTGTTACCAGACATGAGCCAGTCTGTGTCAGCTCCGTGTGCCACATGGCTTGACCTCCCCTGGGCAGAAGATGGCATGAGTACTGCATACTCCACAAATCCCTGTTCTGTTAGCCGTGGGAGGGTTTTTCTGGCCAATCTGGCCTGCACAGCATTCATCACTCCATCCCCATTATCTTGCAATTCAACAGTATCTACAGCTTTAAAAAGGACATTGGTTTTACCTGAGCCCATTGATGATGCCAAAACAGCAAAGGCTTCTAGAGCTGCCTGGCGTACCCTGCGTTTGCTATCTACAAGAGCTGGGGCAAGATCGAAAGACAGTTTGGATAAGTCAAAATCCTCACTGGGATAGGTCAGGAGGGAACAGATGCAAATGTTCACTACTTCCTCTCTTACTCTGGAATGCTTATGTTTAAGATTTTCCAGGAGCAAACCAAGCACCTGCTGAGGACCTACTTCTTTCATTAGCTTTAGAAAAATTTTCATGTACTCCTGCTTAATCACCAACTTGTTGTCAGCCAGCACTTTCACAGAAGCTGCTATAACTGGTCCCAAGAACTGTTGTACCTGCTCTCCTAGGCGAATAACCAGTAAGTGGAGAACTTGAAGTGTGCCGTGGACCACTTTGAAATTGGAATCGTCTAACAAATTATACAATAAGCTAATGAAACCAACAAGACTAGAATGAGGGGTAGAACTTGGGTTAAATTTTCCCAGCAACTGTTTTAGTTCTTCAACAGCCTGAGTCCTATTCTTATAGTCTTCCTGATCCAACAGTCTTGCATGCAGCTCCTGAGGAATAATCCCAAATTTAAGATTGCTATTGAAAAGAGTCACTGCACAAGGGGTAGGATCTTCAGGAAACCTAGAGGCTTCAAGCTCCAAATAATAGGGAACCTGACTTCCAAACTGGGATTCCAGGCGGCGATTGTAATGCCTCCTCAAAGCAGAGGGCAACCGAGAGATGTAGGATTGAAACCTCTCTTGACCAAGTCGTTCTCCAATTTGCTGAAGTGTAGAGAATGCTGTCTCAGATTCTTCTTCCATCTCTTGATCGCCAAGTTTTCGGGCCAGAGATATTATTATTTCGGTGAGATCCAAACCCAGCAACAAATCCTCAGGAGTAAGCAAGATAGGAAGCAACAGTGCAGTGGAAGCTCTAAGCCGGGCATCTGGACTTTCCAGGCCCTGTATAAGCATTCTCAGTACCTGCCCAGAACTCCGCCTCAGACAAAGATGCAGGATCTGCAGCGCATCTTTCCGTAGAGCTGGATTATCTTCTCGTAACGACACAACTAGTTGAGGCAAAAGCGCTAAACTAAAGGCCTCTTCCAGCTGACCTGCCTCCCCCTGACCTCGAAGAACATCCGAGAGTAGCTGTAAACAGAGTCTCTTCTCATCACTACCGCCTTCCACAAGCACTCGGCTCAGCGCCCGATACAAGGCTTCCTTGCGGCGGGGAAAGCCAAGCCGACCGCCCCGGCGCGGCAAGGCAGCCTGTAAAGCCTGGAACGCCTCGGAAGGATCCGGTGCGGTGCGCAGGAGTTGAAGGAGCCGAGTCTCCTCCTCATCTCCTCCCGACAGCCCACTTCCAGACCCCGACCAGCTACCTGAGACGGCCTCCGCGGGCAACAGGAGGGTCGAGGTCAGAGACGACGGCGTCGAGGGGCAGGACCCGTGATCCCCCGAAGCCCCACGGCAGTAGTAGTTTTTCTCGCCTCTCATTGTGCCCCCAGCTCGACGACCATCAGTCCCTGGGGCGGAAGGATGACCTCGGCTCACGAGGCGATAGGAACCAAGGGTTGAATGGGGCGGCAGCAGGAGCATCTCGGAAGGCGCGGCCGCCATGGAGGGTCGTCAGGTAGAGATGGCTGGAGGGAACCATTGCCGTCTTGGAAGGGCTGGATGAAGCCCAGCCTTCCGGCTCCCCTCCAAGGCCCGAGCTGCAGAGGATGGGAAGGAACGATCACGCTCAGCTGCCAGGCCGCTGCGGCCTTCGACTCCCGAAGCCAGCCTCCGGCAAAATGGCCCCCGCCAGAGCCCGGGTCCCCACAGCCGCCACCCGGCGTAACCAGGGTCACCACGTGACCAAACCGAGCGCTTCCATGGTGATGCACCCAGCTCGGCCCCTCTTGACCCGGAAATCAACCTCCCGTGGTGCATGCTGGGTCTTGTAGTCCATGTAGGGAGTTAAGCCTAGGGAAGATGACTCCTAGGAGAGGAAGTCGGAATGTTGGAACGTAGCCAGAGCACTGAGACCAGGGGTCAAGACCTTAAACGGAAATGACGCTTCTCTGCTCGGGGCGGAAGTTTCCCGCCCCACCCGTAAGAGTTGAGGTTTGACCAGCGCTGGAGAAGATCTTGTCCGGCTGCCAGTTTTCCGTGGCTCCTCCTCCTTTCTTTGCCGGTGTTATTCCTGGGACTCAGGTATTTTCCGTTTTGCTATTATCCGGTGATGCTCGCTTTGGCCGAGTGTTTTCCGAGTGCCACATGAGCTAGAGTAAGAGGTAAAGGTCTGTACCGGAGCAGGCACAGAGGCGACATGTTCTGCCGAGCTGGTTACCATTGTAAACGTTCTACTCTCTAACATCCCGAGTGAGATTCTCTCTTCCAGAGGACTGCTCATCAGTATAGGAGAGCCAAACCAAGGTCAGTCTTATAGACTGAGACTTTCCTTCCTTCCTTCCCTCCCTCCCTCTTTTCTTTTTTTCCCCCTTAAATTATTCCTAGTCTTGGGGGACCTTCCTTGTCCCGCCTTCCTCTTCCATGTTTCCTTTTCCTCTCTTCGCCTGCTAGCTGTGCAGTGATAGACCCTTCTATTACTTTTCATTGGCCGCATCACTAACTTTTCTTAAAGGTGTGCAGAGTCTGTACTTTCCCCTATATAGCTAACCGCTTTGCATTAGACAAAGTGCTTAAGATCTTTCCAAGATAACTCCTCTGTGGGACTCACTCTTTCGCCCCACCTGCACTTCACCAATCTCCCAGTAGAATCCTAAAGCGTCTCTGCCATCTTTCAGTCTCCTGGAGACGGAGATCACTAGACAATTTCAGTTGTGGGGCAAGTTCTTGGCATCACAGTCCTAAGAGAATTCTGCCCAGAGGATTTAGAGTTATTGACATTATTTTAAGCGAACTGAGAATGTGATAGCTGATGGGTGTTTTCTCTTTGTAAATAAAACTATAAGCAAAATTAAGAATATCTTCTATAATCTTTAGGTCTGAAAGAGCAACTTTTGTTTGTTTCTGTGTTTGAAACAAATAATTGCTGTTTGTAACTCAAGTTGGTCTTGAACTCTTTATTCTCCTGTTTTGACTTTCTGAATGTTGAGATTATAAGTGTGCACTGCCAATCCCGGCTTAAGGACAGATTTTGGCGGGAGGTGGGGGCAGACTTTTTAAAGAAGCAAAAAAGAAGCCGGGCAGCGGCGGCCTATGCCTATAATCCTAACACTCGGGAGGCAGAGGCAGGCCGAGCTCCAAGTTGAAGGTCAGCCTGGTCTACAAACTGAGTTTCAGGACACAAGGACTAAACAGGGAAACCCTGTCTTGAAAAACTGAAAAAGAAAAGAAACAATACAATTACCTTTCAGTGACCTAGTGAGAAATGACTGAGTTATAATTTGAAGTTTCAAGTTTTTCAAATGTAAGCATTTCTGTCCCACTCTGTACCAAATGAGATGTCTCTTGAATTATTTTTTTTCTCTTAAAGAAATGATTTTCCTGTGTAGCCCTAACTATCCTGGAACTTGCTCTGTAGACCAGGCTGGCCTTATGCCTGCCCCTGTTACCTGAGTGCTGAGATTAAAGCCATGTGTCACCATACCCCACTATATTACTTTTTGAAATCTTAAAAATGCCAAAGTGCCTCATAACAATAATTGATACCCCTGCTAATGCAAATTGAAATTTTACCTATTAATTTTTATTGTAGCACAATTTAAATATCATAGATTTTCTTTTGTTTTTTGGTTTTTTTTTTTTTTTTTTTTTTTTTGGAGTTATACTCATACAATAAGCTTGTATGACCTTGTTGCCTGTGCTTTAGTTTAAAGCCTAGGTAATTTCCTCATTAGCGTTTGGTTTGTGGTTTGTAGTTTGCTGCTGTTGTTTTGTTTTGTTTCACTGTGGTGGACATTGAACTCGGGCCTTTGCTTATACTTGGGAAATGCTCCACCACTGAGCTACATCCATGCCTTTCATTGATCATTTTGATGGGCAAGTGAATCTACCTAAGTTTGGTTTAGCAAATGTATTTTAGTAGAAAAATAGCAACAAAAGCACCGCTGTCCCCACCCCCTTTCTATTTTTAGAGGCAGAATAAGGATAGGAATGAAAACCAAGAGATGATTGTAACACCTGTCCCTCAGAAAGAGTGACTGCCAGGTGGTTGGGGCTTGGTAGAGCACTAGCCTAGCATATGCAAGGCACTGGATTACATTCACAGTACTATGGAAAAAAAAACACAGGCTGGGGGTGGAGGGGGGGAACGGGGGGGGGACTTGCCAGATTCCCATTTCCAGCCTAAAATGCTTAAATGCATTCTTCTATTCATATGTTCTCAGACTTCAGGAACCCAGTCCACATGAAAGGAAACAAGAGAATGATGTATGTATTAGAATGTACACACTAGAATGCCAGTTTATGTAGGAATAGAAGGTAATTCTTTCTGGTGATCAGAATTTTCAGACTGAAAACTCCAGCATACTCTTCATGTATCTAAGAACTTAGGAAGCCAAGTTACTAACCAGACTAAGGTTGTGTGGTAATCAGTATCGAAGAAAAGGAACTTAGAAAATCTTGAGTGATACTTCATTATTAGTTATAGCAGAAATTTAAGAATGATCTTTTCCCTCTCTAAAAAATACTACTCAAGGAATCTGAATCCATAAATCAAGCAGTTTCCCTGTCCTTTTCCTTTGAGCAAAACAAGTTGAGTCCTTCTTTCTCAGGTCTCTGTAGCTCAATGTGTGTTACAGATTATAATTTCTTTATGCCTATTACATTATGTCTCCTTGAATATTTGGAAAATACATTAGTTTGATTGTGAGTATTTAGAAAATGAGACTTCACTGCCACATATCTTACTGTCTTTTATGATGATCTTATAGAGTATAAATCTTATTTGTTTAATATATATTTTATATCTATTAAAAGTACTTAAGTTTCTTTTAGTCTTATTTTTGAAATCTAGGAGACCTTTCTATATTTACTAGAAAAGCATTCATATGTAGTAGTAGCGTTAGATAAAGAGCAAGGTTTTTGTCTGTTTTGGATTTTTGAGACAGGATTTCTCTGCATAGCCTTGGTTATCTAGGAACTCATTTTGTAGACCAGGTTGGCCTTGAACTCTTTTGCCTCTCAAGTGTTGGGAATAAAAGGCATGTGCTAAAGAACAGAGTTTTATTAAGAGTATAGAATATGAAAACACTTTTTGTTGTATTATAAAAGTAAATCTCAGAAAATTGAAAGGAAGTAATTAGGCTATACTGAAAATTACAAATTTGAGTAAAGCAAAATTTCAATGATTTCAAAAACATTTAAATTAAGTTGGCAGATTGCAGGAAGGTGTGTTACTTGCCTCCGTTCTATGAGCTGTACTTAAGGAGGGGAAACACCGTTGCTCTAGATGCATGCCTTATTTTCAGAGTCAAAGATAATGAATTTGTTGGGTAGCAGACTTTCTCGGTCCACCAGCTTCCAAATCATGACACGGAGACTTATTATGAATTACGACTGCTCGGCCTTATCTTATGCTTGTTCCACTAGCTCTTAGAACTTAATTTAACTAACCTGTTTTTCATTTCCATTTTGCTTCGGGGATTTTTACCTTTCTTTCTCTGTATGTTCTTCTTTCCTGCTTCCACTCTGTCTATCTGGCTCTGGATGTCTCCCTCTCTTTCTCCCTCATTCTCTCTCCTGCCTAGATTCCTCTTCTACTTATTTTCTGTGCCCACCAGCCCCACCTATCCCTCTACTGAGCTATTGGCCCTTCAGTGTTTTATTAAAGCAGTCAGGTGCCTTAAACAGGCAAGGTAAAACAAATACAACACACCTTTACATAGTTAAACAAATATTCTATTACACAAAAAATCACTATATGTCTTTGTTCTTACTCAAATTTTATAGGCATCCCTGAAATATAGAAAATAAAAATAAATTCTGTAAACTATACAAGCATGTATAATTTAAGAAGTTGTCATTAATAAATACAATGAAAATGAAATGTTGTTAACCAGTAATTATAACTCATTTATTGTGTGCTATGTGCCAAATAGCTGTGCTAGCTATTTAGGAAAATATCAGCTCATGTAATTCTCAGGACAATTAGAGGTTCCATAGTCTTCATTTGTATTATATATTTTAAGGATCAGAAGAAGAAAGTAAAACTCAAATTAGTCAAAATTAGGTGTTTGCTTAGAGCATTTGGAAGTTTGGTGAAAAGGGTGCTAAAACTGTAGGATAAAATTTTGTTTTTTCATAAATTATCTTAATATTTTTATGTATTATTTGATTATAAATTTTTATGTATCCTTTTTTTTCTGTTCTAAATCCTACTAGTTAATTGTGTCAGAGCTTTAATACAGTTAAGGAATTATAAACTTTTATTGTTGTTTTCAGACAGGGTCTCTCTGTGTAGCCCTTGTTTTCTGCTGCATGTTTCCAAACCCAAAACATAAAGGTTTGTGTTACTGACAGGCAACTAATTTTACTTTTAATTCTCTAGGTATAAGGAAAATAATTTTCAGGGACAATGCATTATTGCCATTTGATTCCATAAATATACACAGGTCAATATATGTTTTGAATTCTACTATATGGAAAGCTGAACCATGGGGAAAGAATTTAATGACAGCAATTAAGATAAAAATCTCATGTGTTAAATCACCCACCCACACACATATATATGAATATATATATTTTTAAAGCCACCTTCATTTCCCTTCTCTATTTACTTGCTGTGGCTGTGATCTATATCTGGTGGCAGTTAATTGCCTCCCAGTTGATTTCAGCACCACTTCTTAGATGTCAATTAAGTACTAGGTACTAAATTATAGGTACTATGCTTGCAGCCTGATCTTTATTATCTTGGTTTTAGAATCTAAAATTGTTAAGTCTTCTTTTAATGTATCATGGGTATTGACATTACATGCATGTCACTGGAAATGAACTGTTGGAAATGAACAAATGCTGTTTCCTTGTTGAAACTTTAACAACATTGATACTGTTTGTTCAGTAGTGACTAATTGAGTTCATATATATATATATGTATATGTATATAGTACTCAAGCATTTGTTTTAACAAAAGTTAAAACAAAAACTATGGCTAGCATGTAGAGGCAATTCGTTATATCAAATCTACTATTATATATCAACAGAAGGGAGTTATTACTACTTAGATTCCTCTTTGTTTTAATGTTTATGTGTTCCGGGCATTTACATGTGTGTATATCATTTGTTCTTTGTAGGCTTACTTTTATGGATTTGTTTAAGACAGGATCTCATTCTGTATCCCAGGCTGGTCTGGAACTCATAAATCTTCCGGCTTCAGCCACATAAATGCTTGGATTGCAGACGTGAACCACCATTCTCAGCTTTGATATCACATATTTGATGTATTTATATGTTAAATTAACATATGCCCAAGTCATAGAGCTGTTGAGTAGCCAAATGTGAACTTAACTCAGATCTGTCTGGCTCTAGTTCATATTTTGTTCAATGTTTTTTCCTGTTTTTAGTGGTACTTAGCCTTCCTTCTCCACAAGATTGTTATTGAAATATGAATGAAGCATAGTAAAGTTATTTGATAGCATGGGTTTGAAGATCAGAAATTATTTTTCTTTGAGTTACTTTTAGACATTTATGGATAAATAGCTAAGAAACATATATAACAGAAGCACTGAATATTGGATAAGTTATAAGTAAATTTTACAATACTTAGGCTAGAAATAGTTGACCTGATTCTCAATGTTTGCAAGCGTGAGAATCATCAGGAGCTAAAAGCAGGCTGTCTAGCCTTCCCACACCTCTGTATTTTCTCACTCTCTCTATCCGTGGTGGGGCACAAGAATATTCATTTCTAGCAGGTCCCTAAGTGATACTGGTACTTTTTGGTACAAAGACCATGTTTTAAGCCTTATATTTGAATAACTTCTATAAATTGTAAACATATTTCTTGAGAAAAGAAAAAGGTCAAATTAGAATTTTTAATAATGAAATATGGTAAACTTGGTGTCATTAATTTTAAGTTCCTATTTTTTACCTTTCCCTTTTAAAGTTTTATATGTAATTATTTTAGTTGAGCAATAAAGATATGATTTGTTTATTTAAATTTAATTCCTAGTAATTGTTTTTACTTTTTGTAAGAAATATATAGAGAGAACAACTGTGTCTGTCATTCACATTTATAGAGGTTAGACAACAACTTTTGGGAGTCCATTCTCTCTTTTCACCATGAATTTTGGGGATCAAGTCAAACTCAGCCATGAGACCTGAATAGCAAAACATTTTCACCTGCTGGCAAATACGGTGGATAGAGTGTGCACAACAAGTGTTCTTCACCACAGACCTTTCTTCAATCTATTTTTAACTTTTGATGGTTTTTATTTATCTGGTGTGAAATAAACTGATGTTTGAAATGAATATTTCACACATAAGTTAAAATGAGAAGAAGAAGTACTCTAAGAATGTAAGTGTATAGAGATAGGTTTGCTGTAGCACCATATTGACCTTGCATCAACCAGGAACCTGACTGGAGAGTAAGAGAGCTCTTAGGAGCTGTTGTTGGGCATCACTCACTAACCTTTTCATCTATGCTGTAAGTGTGCCATGAGATCATTTCTCCCATATTACTAGTCCAGGGGCGAAGGACTACCCCAGACCCTTTTAGAATAGAGCCACAGAATATGAAACTGCTCAGCTTCACAGAGTGTAGGCCAGGATCCTTACTTAGGAACTAGTAGGAAGTCAGGCAGGCTGCCTCTTTGGTCTGGCACTATCCTTTTCTATGTGTGGGTGGAGGAGCCACGAGATTACTATAGAGCTATTCTCCCTACTATCTAGTTAACTATCTAAGTCTAATATATTATCCAAATCCTAAAGTGGTTCACTGTATCTTTACTGATAGAATTAATCAGGTATTGGCCTTGCCTTAGTTGTGTTTGTTGATAGTAAGCTTCCTTTCTTTTTGGTAAACACAGAAGAGAGTCAGATTTTAGATGGGAAAACTAAGTCTTCTTCAGGATAATATTGATACGGACAACAGGTAACATCTAATAATTATTGGGTAGTTTAATTAGTGCCAGAAACAAGAAGACATTTTCCCCTTTTTAATATTGTTTTACTGTGCTGTGCTGTGCACATGAGAAAACTGAAACTTGATGACCCTCACAAAATCATAGAGCTTTTAATCTGTTTAGACAATATTACAACCTGAGCAGTCTGATTCTAGAGCTAAGTCTCTTGAAATGATATTGTTATGCCTATCTATATCTGTGTAATATGGATCACATGCGAGTGCTTATGTACTGTGTGTAGTGTGTTATTTACCGGTTATATTGTGTTATACTTTTATATTATATGTACCACAGACCATAGAATGAATTTCTTATCTCATACTCAGAGGTAGTACAATGTAGAAAACTAAATATCACTCTGGAAAACAACTAAAATATTCATTAATACATAGTTGACAAAGTTGTTAAGACCTTAGTGATCAATACTCTTGTAAGCATTTCATATGTATGAATTTATCTAATCCTCAAATCAACCCTTGCTATAATTGAACATTTATCCCTTGGCTTTCACATAACCCTCAGTTTTTCTTATCTCAAGACTCAGTACCACAGTTCTACTCACTGGGCATGATCTAAATTCTCTTCAGTGAGTATTATGGTTTGTTTCAGTTCCCTTTAGGAAGATGCCTAGAGTCTGTGCATTTGATGTGAACTGACATTTCCAGAACACAGTGAAAGTCTACTTTCTGACATTCTGTGCATTATAGTTCTATTAATAAATCTTCAAATCATATCCAATTAGGATATTAAAGTGGTGCTAAAATTAAAATCCCTAAACCCTTAAAACATCCCTCAAATTACTTGTTTCTCTTCTTTATGCTTGTGTCAATGTTTTGGAATGTTTATATTTTATCCCTGTTAAAATCATGTTAAATGTCAGGTCTTTGAGGATCCTTAATTGGTTGTCCATTGTTTTTGCTGCCCTTCTGGTCACTTCATGATTACTACAAATGGGAAGGGCAGAGCCAGAGTATGGTTGTCTTGATTCTACAGTATACCACTAACTCATCCCTCCAGTGCCCGTTCTTTTAGTGTATATGTTGGGCATTTCCTTTTTGCCTACCTGGACTAAGTTATAATTTTAGGTTTCCTCTCAAAAATCTTGAGAGGCTTTATAAAATTCTTTACTAGTCTCTAACATAAAGATACACTTTTTGATGGAAAACTCTAAGCTCTTCATGAGAAGAAGCAAAGTTTCTGATGTGCGTTATTATTGTTAGCTCATTTAAATTAGGCTTAATCCACTTAAAGTAATCATAAATCACATCATTACTAATTTTAGAATGTTATCTGGAGTTAAAATGAATCTTCTCAGACTGTTTACAAAATTTAATCTTGCTTTTGAGGTTAGTGTCCAGTCCTGTATCTCTGGTATTAGTTCAGAATCTAATTTGTTGGTCTTCGTAACTATCTTGAAATGTAATTGTTTAGTCTAGGGGAAATGTGTCCTTACAAAGTATCTAGCACTTCCTTTTCAACCTTAATGTTTTTCATTGGCATTGTTCACTGTTCAGTCTGAATATGTGTCTCCTTGTTAAATCAGATAAATGAGAGTGGGAGGTTTACAAATTTGCAGGTATATAATTATGTCAAGAAATAGACTTTTAGAAAAATTTAATATTAACCTAAACTTTTGAAAATTTGTATTGAAGAAAGGAGGATGAAAAAGGAAAAATTACATGCAATACTTAGTACTTATTAGGAAACATTTGGGAGATAGTACATTTTATAGAGAACTGTAACAATAATTGCGTGAGTACTATTGGAGTGAAATGCTATTGTGGGAAAGAATATAAATTAGTGAGCATGGTGGTCATAGGAAGGGGCAATTTAATAAAATGAATCCTATGTCCTATAGTCTATATAACTTTATCCTTTATGCATATGTAACTTTATGCTTTACATAGTCACTGTCAATTGGTATCATTGATATTATTGAGAAAATAGCAAATGGCTGTGTTTCAAAACTAATTTGGCTGTAAGCAACTTTTTCTCCACATATTTGTATTTTATTGTAGTGATAACTAGCCTTTAATGAAAATAATCAGTGAAACATTTAGTTTTTGTCTCAAAGTCCTTATGGTTTGAGGCTTATCACACAACACTTTGGTTTTCCACTTCCTATAATGAAGAACTTGCATTAAATGATAATTAAATTCTTCTGTTTTAGTGTTCACTGTTTAAAACCCAGCAAAGTGGTGAATAAATAAATCTGACTTTTGCTCTTTGGGACACAGACTCACATTGGCGTGGTTATTTTGAAATAACTGTCTGCTTCTTTTATTTTCTATAGATGGACCACACATCCCCGACCTACATGCTTGCTAACTTAACCCACTTACATTCAGAACAACTTCTGCAGGGCCTGAATCTCCTTCGCCAGCATCACGAACTCTGTGACATCATTCTTCGAGTAGGTGATGTTAAAATTCATGCTCATAAAGTGGTACTTGCCAGCATCAGCCCATACTTCAAAGCTATGTTCACTGGAAACCTTTCTGAGAAAGAGAACAGTGAGGTTGAGTTTCAGTGCATTGATGAAGCTGCACTGCAGGCCATTGTGGAGTATGCATATACGGGGACAGTTTTCATTTCTCAGGATACAGTTGAATCTCTCCTGCCAGCAGCAAACTTACTCCAGATAAAACTTGTCCTGAAAGAATGTTGTGCGTTTCTTGAAAGCCAGCTTGACCCTGGTAACTGTATTGGAATTTCCCGTTTTGCAGAGACATATGGTTGTCATGACCTTTATTTGGCGGCTACTAAATACATATGTCATAATTTCGAATCTGTTTGCCAGACAGAAGAGTTTTTTGAGCTTACACATGCTGATTTGGATGAAATTGTTTCGAATGATTGCTTGAATGTAGCTACTGAAGAGACTGTTTTTTATGCATTAGAATCATGGATCAAGTATGATGTACAAGAACGCCAGAAATACTTAGCACAGCTGCTGAACAGTGTGCGATTACCATTGCTGAGTGTTAAGTTCCTCACTAGGCTCTATGAAGCAAATCACCTTATCCGTGATGATCGCACTTGTAAGCATCTCTTAAACGAAGCTCTAAAATACCACTTCATGCCTGAACACAGGCTCTCTCATCAGACAGTCCTTATGACACGACCTCGCTGTGCTCCCAAAGTATTGTGTGCAGTAGGAGGAAAATCTGGACTCTTTGCCTGTTTGGATAGGTAAATAAATGGGTGTTTTTTAATAAGTAATACTAACAGATATTGTACTTCTTAAATGTGCTATTTTTTTGTATTTTAAAGATAATTTTATTTTCCTTTTATTTGCTGTTTCGGTGTTATTTTCTCCTTTTAATTCCTAAAATATTTATGAGACAAATTATATTTCTATACATTCTCTATTTTACTCAGTTGTTAGTCATTCCCTCACTCCAAGTGTGAGCGTTTGTCTATTCTGGCTGTATACTAACTTCCCTAATGTTTCATTAGTTCTCCTCCTCCTCTTCCTCCTCCGACAGTGTGCTGAAGAAGAAAGCTAGGAAGCTGTGATGAGGACAGACTGAGGACAGGCGTGTGTCTAAATGAAAATAGTCAGATAGAAGAACATCAAGGAAATGAGAAATAAGGAACAACCATAAATAAGAACTTTCATGTGAATTTTTTTAATTGTTTTCTTTTTTTTAAAAAAAAAAAACCCAATGCCTTTTTATTTTTTATATTTTGTATGCACATGTGCCAGAAGAGAGCAGTAGATCTCATGATAGATGGTTGTGAGCCACCATGTGGTTGCTGGGAATTGAACTCAGGACCTCTTGGACAACAGACAGCGCACTTAACCTCTGAGCCATCTCTCCAGCCCCCTTAATTGTGTTTTTTACAGTTGTAAAAAGTTCTTTTTATTTTCGTAATATTTTACAGCAGGGATTGTGTCCATTTGTTTCTGTAAAGAGCCAAATAGAAGACATTTCAGACTGGTGAGCCCTTTTGTCTTTGTTACATCTATTTAGTTCCATTCTGTGAGTTGAGAGTAACGATAGATAGTATGTAAATGATTAAGCATGAATGTGTTCCAGTAAAACTTTGTGGAAGTAGATGGACTGAATTTCAGCTCATGGCTGTGTAGTTTGCCAACCCTGATTTAGCTCTGTATGCAAGTCACCCTTCAACACTACAACAGACCTTGAGGTCCTTTGTCTTTCCTTTTATAATGACCACTTCATGAAATTGTTTGTGCCTGATAGATAAGTTCTTCTACTATTGTGGGTTTCTTTCTGGCCATTTCCAAAAATCTGGTAAACTGGTTTTTTTCTCCAATAATAGGAAACGCTATATTATCAATGGCAAGTCATTTATTCTAAATATTTAATCAAGTTTCACTATCCATTTCTTTTATAGCCTAGAAGTACTGTTATTAAGATTGTGCTACAAGTAGAGTATTATCTGTGGTAATCACATGTTGAGTGTTTGACTCATGCTTAAAAGAATGGACGATTGGCATGAACTGAGTAACTGACATCATGACAAATTCCAAATATGAATATATATAGAAAAAAATGTTTGTGTAATTGCCTCTTGGTTTCTCAAATATTAAAAACAATGATCTTGTCATTGAAAATCAGGAAAATGTTCTTATATTTATATCTAATAATCTTTTCCTCATGGTAAAATTTATCATTTTCACAAAGATATTTATTGCAGCTTTATTAATAACTGGAAAAATTCGAGACATTTTGATGATCATTCAGTTTAACTCTATACCAAACAGTGCTAGATAAAGTGCCTTCAATAAGTTCATAATTTAGTAGAAGACAAAATATTTTATATAGTATACTAATGCAATGATAAAGACAATTCTGTGCAATTATTAAAGAGGAGTATTTATTTCATTTGGACAGCTAGGGAAGATTTTGTATGGAAGTTAATGTCTAAGGTAATTATTAAAAGGAAAACAGAAGTCAAGCAAAGAAGGAGAAGATGAGGAAATGTGCAGAGACAGTAGCATGGTACAGTCTAGGTCATAAACAAAAGCAAAAGCTGTTGATAGTGAAAAAATTAAAAGTTCTGACTGACTAGTGAAGAGGTATGTCAGTGTAAGCCATATCATGTATTGTATTCCAGTGAGAAGGTGTTTATATATGTTACAACAGAGTTTTAAAAGGGTAGTATAATGATCAGACTTACATATCAGGTCAGTCATTCTGACTGTACTTTACAGGGCACAGAAGAGCTAGGAGTAGCCTCTAAGTGGGTAGCTAAGAAGCTGTTGTAGAAGTTCAGGCAAAGGGAGTTGGAGTGGCCTAGAGGTTTAGAGCGTTGGCTGCTCTTGCAGAGGTCCAAGTTTGGGTTTCCTGAACTCTTTGCACTCACAACGATCTTTATGTAACTCTCGTTCTAGGAGATCTGGCACCCTCTTCTAGACACCCTCTTCTGTCTTCTGTAGGCACCAGGCAGGCATGTATACACATAATATAAAAATAAATGTTTTAACAAAAGAAAGAATGAACAAGAGAATAGGATAGTTTAAGAAATGTCTTGAGAGAGTAAATTGATGGGATTTGATTCTTAGATAGAGAAAAAAGAGGCTAAAGGAAAGGGAGAAAAGCTATTATGGATGAGATTTTTAGTTAATAGTAGATTGAAGGGTTACTACCAAGAAGGAGAAATACAAGATAGGAAGCAACTTTAAGGGAACAATGTGTTCAAGTTTCAGACATACGAAGATTAGATTAGGGCTGGAGAGATGGCTCAGAGGTTAAGAGTACTGAGTGTTCTTCAGAGGTCCTGAGTTCAGTTCCCAGCAACCACATGGTGGCTCACGAAGATTAAGTACCCATTAAATATCAAGTGAAAAGTTTCCTACTGCTTATTGGATGTGCGTGGATGTATCAGTAATCTTGTCTTGAAAATTGGAAGTCCTACAGAATAACTGAAAAGTGTAAATTAAACTATGAAGTCTTTGATGGACTTCATTACCAGCATAAATGTCCCACATTTTTCCCCCAGTAAAAACATATACAAAGGAAAAGGATTGATTAATGAATGTCAATTCAGAAGCATTTTAGAGATAGAGTAAATAGTGTCATGGACACCAAGCAATTTAGTTTGTTAAGAAGGAATATGATCAACAAATTAATGTGTGAAGAAAAGGTCGAGAAAGAAAGATAGTAGTTGTTATATGTGGCAGTATAACAACCATTAATGACTTTCATGTCAATAATGTTGTAGATACATTGAGAATGAATGAAAAGGTGAAAGTGAAGGCTGCAGTGTATAGGTTGGGAAGGTTTGGTTTTTATTGATTTTATTTTTGAGTAGATACATCTGAGTATAACTGAAAGATGATGCCAAAATAAAGAGTGGGGGCAGGCTGAAGATATAGGACAAAGATGGTCACTATAGAGCAAGGTCTTGAACTAGCAGGACAGCAGAAAAGAGGAATTTAAATAGTTGGAGAAAGACTAGAATATACAGGTAGAACATAGGGATGAGCGAAAGGGTCTGAAGAAATACTGTTCTTTGAATTTTTTTATTTTATTTTTATGTAGAGCTTAAGATCTTCTAAAGAAGAAAATGTGGGTTGGATAGATAGCTTAGGAAATTAAGAACTAAACTTCTCCTTAGACATAGAGTCCTAACTGTAGTGAGAATACTTTGTCACTGTGTGAATATGTTAAATCTTAAATGGATAAGTAGCAACACAGTTTATATCCGCTTCATGAAAGTACCAATATAACTGATCACCATTGTCCCTAGAAGACTTTATTGAGGCCAAGTTTTATACCACACTCCTACAATCCCAGGCTTTGGAAGTCAGGGCAGGAGGATAGCTATGAGCTAGAGGTCATTCTGCTCTGCCTAAGGAGTTCTAAGCCAACCAAGCCTACATAGTAAAACACTGCTTCAAATTAAAAACAAAAGAGCAACAACCCAAACATCATTAGGATGAGAGCCTTTGGGCTGTATCTGTTTACAATGGTTACCTAACATAATTTAGGTCAGAGAAATTCATGAATTCTAGTTCCATTTCCACTGTGAGGTTTCTTTTCCTTACACCAAACAACTCTCTTATTTTGTAACACTCTTATTTAGCAGTTCAGGTCAGTTTTCTTCTGTTATGGTAACTCTTGGATTGGCCCAAACCATACAAATAAGGGGCTTGGTCTCTCAGTACTGCTCCTACTTCCACTGCTAGCTTCTGTCTAACTCTTGTTGTTAGGGATTCTGGTCTCTGACCAACTCCCTTCATGCCAGCTTATTTCAACACATGTATTCTGTTACGTTTGAATGTGTTCTCAAAATTTATGTGTTGAAACTAAATCCTCTGTGCCACCATTCCCTGAAAGGTGAACCTTCAAAAAGTGATTGTATAAACCTAGATCTTAGGTGTGCTACTTTCAGACTGAATCAAAACCATTACATGGAAGTGAGTTTGCTCTAAAAGAGAAGAGTTTGGCTCCTTTGATCCCTCTTTTGTGTGTTACCAATAACTTCTTCTACATTATAGTGTAGTAAAAATGTCCTTGTCAGAGACAAGCCCTTGACCTTGGGCCTACATTGCTTACCGTGAGTACCCCTCAACATTAAGCACCATGAATCAAACAAACTTCCATTGTTTATAACATACCCAACCAATAATTTGTTTCTGCAGAAAACAAACTGACAGAAAAATTGCTACAAAAAAAATAACTGCTGTTGTAACAAATACTTGAATTAGAAATGTGGAAGCAGTTAGGAAACTGGGTAGTGGATACATGCTGATCAGATTTGGAGGAGTTTTTAGGCTTTCATAATCAGAATATTAAAGCTAGTTCTAAATTCAAGAAATGGAAACAGTCTGACTCTTCTTAGACATTATATATGACAGTAAATGACCAGCACATCAGGAACAGTATGAGTGATAAAGTTCTGTTGTGATGTAGCCTTAGACAGATAGGAAGAACATGGACTGGGAACTTGGTGAAAACACCACCCTTGTTATACTTTTGCAAAGAACATATCCCTCATTTTATATAATATAGCATGTGAATAATAAGCCAGGTTACCTGGCAAAAGAATTTCTAAGCAGCATTTTTTCTGTGTGACTATTTTTAAGTAAATCTACTTAAGATGTAAGAGAAAAAAAATGACCTAAAGATAGAATTTATAATTAAATGAGAATTAGAATGGAAGAGCTGAGACATTCACAGCCTTTGCATGTCAAGAGTTGAAAACGTTTGCTTCAGAGCAAACCAAAACTGTGACCAAGTGAATTCCACAGCTTAAAGAGACTGGTGTGACTATAAGGAAGCCAGAACCTACCATTAGGAAAGAAAAAGAGATTGACAGCATTTTGATAGTCTTTACGGACTAGCTGTAGGAGGGCACAGCAGTTTTAGGCATAGGCCCAGGACACCCTCCATAAACCTGCAAACAAAGGCCATCTCAGGACTTTGGGCACAGCACTTAGCATAGTACTCTGACCACTCCAGCTGTTGTTCAAGCAGGCCCTGATGCAGCTTGACCTGCCAAAGGTTAATAACGTAATCACTGTGGGCTTATCTACTTACATTTCTAGGAATACAAATAAACAATGGAAGGCCTAGGCAGAAATGTATGGTAGACATGGAACAACTGCGGAGAGCCCTATACGTAAGTGCTGAGCAGCAAGGAGATGGGAGAGCTATAGGCATTAACTCCTTACACTGTAAGATATTGAGTGGACTGAATCCAAGAAAGCTGTACAGAAAGTGAGTTAAGGCTTCTTCAAGCACTATGGACCTAAATCCTACCCCATTATGCTCAGCCTATGGAGTCAAAGGAGATCAGTCTCTGGTGGTTCTTAGTCATGGGACAGATGTATGCACACTTTATTTAGCATTTTTTGATTAATTATTTTCTTGTGCTCCATTGAGCATTTCTGGGTATGCTGCCTACTACAAAATTGACTATAGTAGATATTCAATAGAAAAGACACATTAACAGTGAAATTGTAAGTGAAGGTATGTATTTTCTTTTTTTTGTTTGTTTGTTTTTGTTTTTTTGTTTTTTTTTTTTTTTTGCTGTTTGGCTGTCTTGGTGTATTTTCTTTTTTTTTTTCTTTATTTTGAAGGTATGTATTTTCAAATTTGTTAGATAAAATTGCTTTTCAGAGTAGTTTGTAACAGTTTATACTCGTAGCCACAGTGTGCCCATGTTTATACAATCCTTTTGCCGATAATTATTTTCTGCCTGCATTTTAAGCAGTCTGGAAGGTACATCGTAATTTATTGTATTTCTGATTTGCATGACCTTGATTACTAATGCAAGTAAACATTTTTGCTGATGGGCCATTTTAATCAATTTGTTTTTCTGCTTATTCATTAGTGTGGAGATGTATTTTCCCCAGAATGACTCTTGGATTGGTCTGGCGCCCCTAAATATTCCTCGCTATGAATTTGGAATATGTGTTTTAGACCAAAAAGTTTATGTTATAGGTGGTATTGAAACTAGTGTGCAACCTGGTGTCACTGTCCGAAAGCATGAAAATTCAGTGGAGTGTTGGGATCCTGATACAAATACCTGGACTTCTCTAGAGAGAATGAATGAGAGCCGAAGTACCCTTGGAGTAGTAGTACTTGCAGGAGAACTTTATGCTTTAGGTGGATATGATGGACAGTCTTATTTGCAATCTGTAGAGAAATATATTCCAAAAATAAGACAGTGGCAACCTGTGGCCCCAATGACAACCACAAGAAGTTGTTTTGCTGCAGCTGTTCTGGATGGAATGATTTATGCCATTGGAGGTTATGGCCCTGCTCACATGAACAGGTATTTAACATAATAATTGAATTGCTTGTGTATAAGCTTTTACAGAAGCACAGTGTACAGTCATTTTTGAATTTAAACAATTTGTGTATATAAATGGACTTTATAAATATGCTTAAGTAATTTTGACAGGCATTTGGGAATTTAGACTGTCCTAATTGTAATTGTTTTTTCTCACTGAGATTCAAATCTCTCCTATTAAGTTTTATATTACACTGATGTAATGAACTACATTTTAGAGCTCAGAAATCTAAAACAAATGAGGCAAATTTAAATTTTTTTTAAAGATTTATTTATTTATCATGTATACAGTATACAGAAGAGGGTACCAGATCTCATTATAGATGGTTATGAGCTACCATGTGGTTGCTGGGAATTGAACTCAGGACCTCTAGAAGAGCAGTCAGTGCTCTTAACCTCTAAGCCATCTTTACAGCCTGACATTTAAAATTTTTATATCATGAATTTATGTATGTAGCTATGTGTGTCCATGATCTTTTCTTGTATTGCTTAATAAAGCAGGAGTGCAACTCATTATAAAACATCATAAAATTAAAATCTTGGGCCAGTAAGATTGCTCAGTGGGTAAATGTGTTTGCTACACCAGCCTGGCAAGCTGAGTTCAAGTGTTTGGATCACATGATGGAAGGCAGAGGCACTTCTCAAAGTGTTTCTCTCATTGTGGTATATTTATACCCGTACTTATGTCTGTATATTTTTAAAGAAGCAACTTTTAAAATTAAAATTCTATTTTGTATTTCTTTTTGGATTCTATGGTCATATAGGCATGTCCTCACACTACTAGAGTGAGATTGAGAGCTTTCTCTAGTCTATAGTATATTCTTGGAATAAAGGAGAGATATAGGTAAGAAAATGTAAAGTTTACAAATTACTGATTATATGTACTCTGAATCATAGTTCTAAACCTTTGTTAAAAATTGATGTTCTAAAGAATTTTATCTCTTGAAATGATGTTTCCCTCATTGTGAACACTCCAATGAAAAAGTTTTGTGCTTATATATACTATACCACTATTTTGTATGAGGGATGGGAACATCCATGGTCCTGCAACCAATCCCTCATGGATAGCTTATCTAACTGTATCAGAATAACATGCAGCTGTTGTATCCTATCCACAAAGTAAACTATCTTACCTCAAATCTATAAATACCTAAACATTTGGGACAAATTACTGTTATTTTTATGTCTATATATTTACTTAGTTTTTAAAACTGTGGCAGGTTTTAGTTTTGCTTTGACAGAAAGCATGACAAAATGACCTATGAATTAATTCTTCCTTATGTAAATACTTGCAGTGTGGAGCGTTATGATCCAAGTAAGGATTCCTGGGAGATGGTTGCATCCATGGCTGATAAAAGGATTCACTTTGGCGTCGGAGTTATGCTAGGTTTTATTTTTGTGGTAGGTGGGCATAATGGTGTCTCACATTTGTCAAGCATTGAAAGATATGACCCTCATCAAAATCAGTGGACAGTATGTAGACCAATGAAAGAGCCCAGGACAGGTAATATTTATTTATTCATTCTTTTGGTTATTTGTTTGTTTTGTGGGACTGAAACCCATTCTTATGCATGTAAATATTCTAGAATAAAACTATATCTTGAGCTATCAACTCATTAAACTCAGGATACAGGGCTGTGCTTTATATAGTGATATACTTATAATACTACTATCTTGGACCTTAACAGTGTGGATATTATTTTACCGGTGGGGGGGGGGAATTATGTGTGTGTGTCAGAGACAGAGAGACAGATACATACAGAGACAGACACACAGAGAAAGAGAGAGCAGCAGATACGCAGTGTGATACATATATGTGGAGATCAGAGAAAAATTTTACAGGAGTTGGTTCTCAGCTACCTTGTTTTAAGGGAGGGACACTTTTAATTTCATGCTGCTGTGTCATATACTGACTTGCAATCTTCCTGTCATTTGTTCTGACTCCATCTGCACCCCCTCTCCCCAGGAAGCTCGTGTTTATAGGTATCTTTTTTACATGCTGACTTTCTTTCCTTTGGGCATGTACAAAGAAGTGGGATAGCTAGATGCTATAGTAGTTCTGTTTTTGGTACTGTGGGGAATTCCATAGAGATTTCAGTCAATGATGGAATGATTTATACTTTCACTGATGGTGTGTCAGTTCCTTTTCCATGTGTCCTCTCTAGCATGTGTCTCTTTCTTGAATATTAAGGTATTCTCACTGGGGTAAGGTGGAATTTCAAGACACTTTTGGTCTGCATTACTAAGAACTGTAACGATTTTTGGCATGTCACATGGTGAATCCAACATGGTGTTGGGTGAAATAAAAATTCTTGGCATGTAGTGGGCGTATGATAAAACAAACATGGTGCCAGCAGAACATGCTGCTGAATAGAGGTCATGCCCCCAGGCATGGCTACATAAATCCATGCCCACCCTTTCTCTTAAAAGGAGACCCCATGTGGCAGTCTCTCTCTCCCTCTCTCTCTCTCTCTCTCTCTCTCTCTCTCTCTCTCTCTCTCTCTCCTCCCCCGCTTTTCTTTGGGTACCTGCTCAGTAACTCCCTTGAATAAACTCTTGTGTGGCATCTGGTGATGTGTCTCTTCTCACATGTGAAACCAACATTTTAGTGCCGTGACTCAGATAGGCTCTCCTGGGCTTAGGTGCACATAAGAGCTAAAAAAACCTGATTCAAGGTTACTACCCCACCACCTTCCATCTGCCCTGCCTAGGCATTCTCGAACACTACCGGCTTTAGTTAGTAAGTTTTCCCTTTCCAGTTGGCAAATGCAGGCTATTATCTCTGGCTTCCCCGTAGGACTCTAGTCTCCCATAGGACCAGCCACGATCTTCACTGCTCAGACTGTTCCTTCTTGCCTGACAATCATTTTTGGCCTTCCCTGTTATTAGAGCCCTGTCCATGGGCTTTCACAGGGTTCTGTCCTGGGACGCCTATTGTGAGTGCTGATGAGCTCCTATTGCTAATGTGTTAGATGGCCACTGTAGAGCTGATGGATGCATTGGGTTTGGCTCCCACTCCTGAAAACTAGAGAGTTTTTTAGGGATGGCTTGCGTTGATTTGGGCTTTACCCTGGTGCCCATTCCAGATACTGACAAGTGTCTAAGGATAGCTGGCATGGTTTTAGACATTGTCCCCAACGCCTACTCTGAGAGATGACGAGATGCTTACCAATATCTTACATTGTTCCCTCAGGACCACTTGGCTGGTTGATGACCCAGATTTAGTGTGTTCCCTCCCCCTCTGGGCCTCAATAATGGAGAATGAGTCAGCAGAAAGTATCTCTCCATCCTCACCTCTAAGATGTGTTCTTGAGACTCTCAAGCCACTTAGCCTTTTGCTTTACCTAGACACCACCAAGCTTATCTGTTTTTACACACACACACAAAATATGGCCTAAGTACCCCTTAGATTACTCAAAATGGCTGCCTAGTGGCTCACCAGACCCCAATATTTTATGAGAGCTAACTCTTGCAGGAGTACAGGCAGATAAAATGAGTTTTCCCTATCTCTTTTCATATCTCAACCCTAAACTTTCTCTTCTGGCTTTCTGTTCTGCCATCTGTTTCTAACCACACAACCAACCCCCACCTTTCAAATCTCACCGATTACCTGCAACTCTTCCAACATTTTCCTTTCTGAAAACTCCAAACCTGACAGCTACATATACCCTATCAGTCACTTGCTCTTATGCTTCTAAGGATCCTAATCTAGTTCTCCCTCTGCAGAAAGTGGCTAGCATAGATGAGATAATAAAAGTTTATTCCCTGTTTCCTCTTTCAGAACTTTCTCAAGTAAAAAATTAGGCTATAGAGCAAAGGCAAGTTTAAAAACAGGCCAGAACTCATGCAGATAAAGCTCATCAGGTTTTTAAATGCTTCACAAATGCGCTCCCACAGTATACTAACTTAAATCCTGAGAGTGCTAAAAAAAGCAACTTCTCATGACCTGTTTTTTTACCCAGAGCTACCCTGACATCAGAGCTAAACTTAGACCTTGAGAGGGGACCACAGCAGAAGTCTTAGTGCTGCTAGCCTTTAAGGTGTATCACAAGAGAGATTTAAAAAAAAAAAAAAAATGCCAAAAAGATGCCTCTTGCTGGCAACAGCTATCCGACAAGCTCCTTTGCCTCCTTCTGTAGAGAGCAGACCTAAGACTTCCCAGTGTCTGCTTTAAGTGTGGCCAGCTTGGCTACTGGTCTTGCTCTTGCCTAGCCTCACAGAGGCAGTTCAGGACTTGTCCTGAGTGCCATCAAGAGAATATTAGTCTAAGTGAGTGTTCCCAAGCCCCACATGGCAGGGGGACATTACATAGGGACCATTCCTTAGTGATCTCCTAGGCCTGGCCATGAGTAATTGGTGCTACCAGGGATTCCCTAACCTGACCACCGTCATTGCAAAAAAAAAAAGCCTCGAGTAGTCATAATCGTATCAGGTGGTCCATCTCCTTGTGGACACCAGAAGCCACATACTGGGTACTGCAGGAGCTTTGGGATCTCACCTCTTTCTAGCCTCTCCATTGTTGGGTAGAAAGCAAACAATTCTGGTCTCATCAGACACTGCCACTTAATTATATTTTCAGAGATATCCCTATCACCCACTCATTTTTAGTCATGCCAACCTGTCCCGTACCCCTAATAAAAAGATTTTTTTTAGGTAAAGTAAGAGCTTTCATTTCTCTTAGACATATTTCGCCTAAATCCAGACTCCGCCAGCTACTCTAGATGCCTCCTTGCTCATCTTGCTATCTGCTCAACCTGTCAGCTCTAGCCTTCCAGTCTCCCAGGTGGACCCCAAGTGTAAAACATCTAAAATCCTTATGTTGCAAGACACATTTCTCTAAAGTTCCTTATCTCTAGTTTTCTGTTCCAACCTGCTTTTCAGAGCCAAAGTCAAGACGGTTACCCCAAAGGGCTCTGAGGCCCTTTCCCGCCCCCACAGACTAACCCTCCAGCCACCACTTCTGGAGAATAAAAAAACCCAGAAGCCATCTTACCATTGGAAAACAGTTGATGACCTGCCACCCCATGAGGACTAGAGAAAGGAAGCAGGAGCCATTTTTAGAGCCAATACTGATAAAACAGACCATTTTCCCCAGCCCCCAGGACCAAAGGAAAGGAACCAGAAACCATTTGCCATCAGCAAAGGGTAAACAAAAAAAAGAAGACCTTTTAACCTCTTCCCATCCCCAGACTTAACAGAATACACTCAATATATGTGTGACTTCCCAAGGTTCTCTTTCTAACTGATAGTTTTTTTTCCGAGTTCCAGAAAATCAAAATTCATCATTCTATGGCCTGAACTCATTCGGACTACAAAAAATGAGCCGAAAAGCCCAACAGACCAACCACCAAAAGATACAGTTCCCCAAAAAGACAAACTTCACCCTTAAGACAGCTTAAAGCAGCCTTGAGATACGGTGACCCTATTTCAGTCCAATCCATTTTTCCCGGTCCCCCCTTCATAAACCCAGATTTCTTTTTATAATAAACATAAAAGGGTGAGATGTAAGTATTCCTGGCACGCCACATAGTGAACCCAACATGGCACTGGATGAAATAAAAATTCCTGGCATGTAACAGCCATGTGATAAAGCTAACATGGTGCCATATAGAGGGCACGTCCCTAGGCGTGGCTATGTGAATCCATCCCCGCCCTTTCTCTTAAAAGGAGACCCCATGTGGCAGTTTCTCTCTCTTCTCTCTCTTTCTCTTTCTCCTTCCCTGCTTTTCTCTGGGTACCCATTTAGTAACTCCCTTGAGTAAACTCTTGTGTGGCATCTGGTGATGTGTGTCTTCTCACACGTCAAACCAGCAAGGACTGTTGAACATTTTTTTATGTATTTATGATTTGGACTTTTGAGAGTTCTCCGTTTAGTTTGTTTACTCATTTTTTAATTGAATTATTTGGAGTTTTGTTTAATCTGAATCATTTATGGTTTTAATATTAGTTCCTTACTAGATAAATATCCAGCCAGAGAGTTAATATCTAATGCTTCTCTGATAAGCCATTTTCTATTCATTTTCTTCTTGCAGTTTTAAAATTTCAAATCATATGTCAAGGTTTTTTTTTTATCAATTTTGAATGGATTTTTGTACAGGGTGAGAGACTGGCATATACTATTATTCTTCTACATGCAGGTTTCTAATTGTTTCAGCATCATTTGTTAAAGAGCCATCTTTTTTTCAATGTATGTTTTTGGCTCCTTTGTCAAGTCACCTATAGCTGTGGGGATTTATTTCTAGATACTCTATTCTGTCCTGTTGACCTACATATTTTTGTTTGTTTGTTTTTGTCAAACCATATATTTTTATTTCAGAATTGAGACCATTAATGTTTAGAGTTATTATTAAAAGTTGTATATTAATTCTTGACATTTTAGTGGTTTTCTGATGTTTTCTCAGATTTCTTTTGACTTTGTGTCCTGGTGTTATTTGTTTCCTATGACCTGTTGCATGTTATCTTGTCTTCAGACTGAAGTATTCCTTGTGGTATCATCTGTAATATGTCATGGAGAATTTATTTTCTGGTCTTTCTATTTGATGTTCCATAAATCTTCTGTACTTGGATAGGCTTTTTTTTCCCCATAAGTCGGGGCAATTTTCTTCTATGATTTATTTTACCGAAGATATTTGTATGCCTTCACTATGATTTTTATCTCTCTCTTTTGTCTTTGGGTTCCTTAAACATATTTGTGATGATATATTGTACATATTTAATAAAATAGCCTGAAATATCAGAGGACCGAGCCACCCACAGAGCCAAGTCACCAAGGTCAGAAAGTAGTGACTCATACTTTTAATCTCAGCATTCCGAAAGTAGAGAGATCCTCTGGATCCCTGAATTCAAGGCCAAACAGAGCCAGGTTGTGTTGGCACACACCTTTAATTCTAGCACTAGGAACATTACAATTAGGGATGCTAATTTATAGAAATGTATTGTCTTCATCATTCATGCTATTTATGGTGCCTAGGTGTTTAGAATTTGGTTATTACTGGTGAGGTTTTTGTTTCTGTTTTGATATAAATATCTGGTCTCATATATATATATGAATTCATATATATATGAATATATAACATATATACACAGGAAAGAAATAATAGGAAGAGTGCAAAGTTAATAGAGACAAGCAGTCCAGAAAAGAGAGAGGAGAAAGAGGCAAAGAAGAAAGGGAGGGAGGAAAGAAGGAAACTGTTAGTATCTCTTCAGAGGGCTCACATACCACCCACCACACACACCACACCACATACACCATACATACCACACACAAACTATATACCACGTACACCATATACCACACATACATACTTATATACTACACACCACATATACCATACATACTACACACAAATCATATACACCATACATGCACCATATACACCATATACCACACATATATACATACACCACATACAAACCATACATACACATTCCAGACATATGCATACACATACTACACATATACAACATATACCTCCATACATATATCACAATACAACACACACATTTTTGTTGCTTTCTAGCTTTGATATGCAAGTCAGTTTTCCCCTCTAAAGTCCCTACAATTTAGACTACAAAGGGTTGTTTGCAGTCTGAGTCCTGTCAGGGTTTATGTGGGGTATAAGCATGTTAATGTGGAAGTGCTGTCTCTACCCTCTGATCTGCTCCCCGAATGAGTCTTAGGACACTGATGGATGATTCCTCCTACCAGAAGTACTCTGTCTGTGTGTATCTAGTGTGGGAAATGTCCACAGCTTTCTTTGGTCCTCTGAGAATATACAAATCAGTCCAGCCATTGCCGTCTCTGGTAGCACTAGACAAATCACAGGGCTGTGGTTGATATTGTATGCCAGGGCTTCACAATTCTTTACTCTAGCCTCCTGTCTTGTACCCATACAGCCTTTCTCTCATCTTATTGCAGCTTTGCTGAATGTTCACCTTCAGCTTGCCTCTGGGGTGTGGCCTCTTCTTACAGCCAACTAGATTTCTTTCCATGAATCCCAGTCCAAGTCACAATGAGTTCTTGGTCACTTAGGCAGTGGGGAAAGATGAGGCCTTTGCTGTGTAGAGATGTAGAGATGCAGGGTGTTATGCTCCCCCTGCCCAAGTCTGAGTGTGATACCTCTACTGAGACAGTACTAGTGAGCAAGTTGAAAGTACAAGTGGGCTCTCTGGCATCTGTGTGCTACACAGGACACAAAATACAAAATGCTTTCTTTTTTTTCTTTTGAGACAGGTTCTCCCCATGTAACTCTGACTGCCCTGTAACTTGCTGTGAAGTCATAGAGATGGCCTGACCTCTGTCTCCAGAGGGCTGGGATCAGAAGCATGCACTACCACACCATAGAAATGACATTATAAACTTCATTTTTTTTTTTTCAGAGTGTCACCTAGGGCACATGTGGAGCCCTCCAAGTCCTTCCTTTTCTCACTGGAGACTCCTCTTTTTCTGCTATTTGTTTAGTTCTCTGTGGGAGGGTTTTCTTTTACAAATTTGATCTTTTGTGTTTCTGTAGTCAACTTGGTCTACAAAGCAAGTTCCAGGACAGCCAGGGCTAGAAAGAAGCCTATCTTAATCTATCCCCTCACCCCAAAAGTGTGCCAGTTGCCTTGATCTGATCATTGTACTTTTTATGCAAGCATTGAAATGTCACATTGTACCCTGTAAGTCCAATTACTGTATGTCAAAACTAAAAACATATTTTGAAAGTACTTTTCTGTAGTAGGGAGAATAGAATTGAAGAGCAGAGGTGAAGGCAACTGACTGCTTTGTTAAGAGGTTTTTGTTTTTTGTTTCGTTAGTAAGCCTATATTGCTATATTGTTTGTATAATTATAGTGGATTGTTGAAATGAAGTTTGAAAATGCATTAAAATATAAATTGTTCTTTTCTCAGTGAGAAATGACTCTGTTTGTTCTTTTCTCCCCACCTGTCTTAGGAGTTGGTGCTGCAGTAATTGATAACTACCTTTATGTAGTCGGTGGTCACTCAGGCTCTTCCTATTTGAACACAGTACAGAAATATGACCCTATCTCAGATACATGGCTGGACTCAGCTGGCATGATATACTGTCGCTGCAATTTTGGATTAACTTCACTTTGAGAAGTGTGAAATTGTGGAAATTCCTCCTGGTGGTGCCACAGGAAAGAGTGCCCAGGGTCCAGAACCTGAACGCTGCCCTTCTTTCTTTGTAACTTGAAGGGGCATGAAGACTTAAAGTTTTGCTGGGTACTTTGAGCTGACAAATAGTTTGAATTGCTCTTGATTATACATTGAATCAATAATTAAAAAAGAAAAAAAGAATGAAAGAAAGGGGGGAAAAGGAAAGACCTACCCAATTGAATTGTGCACTTTTCTCCTCTAAGACTGGGATAGACTAGTTTTTATATTCCTAAATGTAGAGAAAACCTTGCTGCTTTTTAATTTTGTTTCTAATAATTTAAGTTCTTCTTTCTTGATCTGTATCATGATTTACTAGGATGAGAGAAGCTTCAGACTCTGTAGTACATCGAATGACTGAACAGAATCTAGATAGTGATTGCTGGATGTAAATTCATATTCTTCACATTTTTTTAAAGGCTATTTTTACTTTGGGTACTTTTAAGGGTTGTAAATAACTTGTCAGTCAATTGAGGGCTCACTAGATGATTTTAGGGCTAATAGTGTGATAAGGTTGCAGAAATGGTTTTTATGATCATATTTGGGGCCCTGTTTTAAGACATGATGTATTTATTGTTTATGCCTTTTCTGTGTGGGCCAATGACCTCATCTGTGCTTTGGTAAGCATGAGTAGAAGACTAGTAAGACTAGTCATGTCAGTTTCAGTTTTTCTTGAGTGCTACACAGCAGGCATCTGACCATTGATGTAAATATAAATATATTTGAAAGATGTTTAGTACCACCCTTGATACATATTGTTTTTACATATGTTCTTAACTTTAGTTTTTTAAGGTCTTAATTTTGGTTTCAGTGTTCAAATATAAAAATGGTGCTAACTGTAGGATGTATAACAAAGCTATAACCAATGTTATTTGGATGTTCAATGTGAGATGCATGATGTACTATGATAATCTTTTTCATTTTTACTGGCTTGATTTTATTTGTGCTTATGGAAAATGTTAGTAATTACATTAATGTTAACATCCAAAAATCATATGAATGGTTTGAGTTATACTTCTCATGGTTTTTGAATGGTGATTTAAAGAATAATTTTTTTTAAAAAGAATTTCTTCTTGTTCTAGAAATTACATGTCCTTCAATACAGAAATACATGCACCAAATACAACATGTTAGGCAGATGTGCATTGCTTTGTTCATTCCTTAGGTATCTAAGTATTTTTAACTTATTGAGGAAAACTGGAACTCGGTGTTTACTTGAATAAATGGTTCTAAATTTGGTTCTGCTTTGATTAAAGAAACTATCTTTCAAAACAAAACTTTTACAGCCACTGACAGCTTATTTAAAAAAAATAGTTAACTTATTTTAGCATGGTTAGTAAATATCTATTAGTCTTAAACAAACTAACTTGCATTTCATTACTGTTCGTACTTGCATTTCCATATTTAGTAATTTTGTTTTTCTTTCCTTTATTTTTTCTTTTTTACCTACCTACTCTCTTTCTCTCTTTAGAACTTCTACAAGACCAGTGAATATTTTTTTCCTAAGAAAAAAAACTCATCCTGCATTCTTAAGTGCCATACTATTCTAACTATTGTTAAGAAGCCATTTGTAATTAGAACATCTATCTTTACCTGTTAGCATATGTTGTTACTTATGGCCGGGCAATTTGTAGTTCTCCTTGTTCTTCCATAAATTGCCCTTTGTAGATTTGAGAATATACACTATGAAACTATGTAAAGTCATCTTTAGTCATAAAGTAACACGTTGCTTTACAAATATTTGCACAGATTATGAAGCCTTGCAAGTAATTTTTTAGTCTCTTTTAACCTAGAACTCAACAGGAGCTAATAAAAGCAACTAAGTACTTTCTATGTCGCTTATTTGAATATCATAGTGACACATAGCAATAACTTTTTCATTGATTTGAATAAATCTGTTGAATAGGAATAAAGTGCACTATTATGGTTGCCCTAATCTTAAAGAAAAGCATTTTAGATAGATTCCAGCACATACACACTTTTAAATCCCAATCTTAAATGTTTTTGTTTATATCGGTCAAATGTATTGTTATACTACTTTTAATCATTTCCTCCCAGAAATGAAGTGAATTTGAAAGACTAGAAATTTGTTTTAAATATAAAGATGTCCATTCTAATCACTCTGTTTCAACAATATTGTTTCTAGTATGTAAGATCTATAAAATACATAGCCATTTGGTAAGTTACATCAAAAGTATGTTCTGACTATGATTTTTGTTTGTTTGTTTTTTAAACTTAAGTTCTGTCTTGCTTAAAAACCAAATGCAAAACATTTTATGCAATAGTAGAATCATATCCCTGTGAAAAAAGTATAAAAACATACAAAGCAGAAAAAATAGCACTTAAAATTTAGAAATACACTGTATTTTAGAAATCCTGTTGTGTTGTTTATAGTACTCAGAGCTACTGTATGCCCTGGTAAGTTTACAACAAGATTTCTCTTCAAATTTGAGAAGTTTCATATGAATACTGTGCTGGTAAGTTGTGAATGTAAAATTTCATGTTTCCTATGCAAAAAAAAAAAAAAAAAAAACCCAACAGGATGAAATGTTAAATTAAAAATCCCAGGTTTAATGTTTTTAGGAATACATATGGAAGTATACATACACATATGTATATATTGATATATACATATATATGTTCAATAAATACTGGATATATATGTGTATATATATATATATTCAATCGAGAACTTGAAAGCAATTTAAGACTGCCGAGAAATATTTTGGAAAAGAGTGATAGGGAAATAGACATCTGATCCATTTTAATGTCTCTTGTCTTCTATAATTATGTCAAAAAATGTGTATATGATATTTGGCTATTTAATCTTTATTGTATGTAGCAATATACCTTAATTGATATTTAAGGTAAACCCAAAGGATATTTGCAAATTACATGTTATTCCTAATATTGTTTTAAATAGGAATGAATATCAAATTATAGGATGTTATATCAAATGATAGGAAAATGGCACTTAGTTTTATAGTCAGCTGTATGGGGGAATCTACTATATATGTGTGAGACACCATATCAGATGCTGTGGTGGCATCTGTTGAAGTGTAAATAATATACATTCTTCACTCAAAAGAATAAACAATAATGGAGTTCATTTACTCCAATAATAATTATGAAAATCTGTAACCTAATTCCTTATTTCCAAGGTCATAGGAAGTGACTTGAAGCTTAGTTCATATATAAACAAATACTTAGTGTCCAGTTAGGTTATCAGCAAGATTTGTGATAATTTTAATGTTTATGAATTCATGTGGGGGTCTGGAGAAATGGGTCATCAGTTAAGACTAATTGCTGCTCTTTTAGAAGATACAAGATTAGTTTCCAGCACTCAGAGAGGCACACAACTGTCCCACAGCTTCAGCTCCAGGGGTCTGATGCCGTTTTCTGGTCTCTGTGGACACCCACACAAATAAAAAATAACTTAAAAAGATTCCCATGTTTCTTGGAATTGGATGGTAAATTTTCTTTTCTTTTTCTAAACCATATGCCCTTTACATATATATATATAAATGTATATGTATATATATAATTTTTATTTTTATTTCATGTGAATTGGTGTTTTGCCTGCATGCATAACTGTGTAAGGGTGTCATATCTTGGAATTACAGACAGTTGTTAGCTGCCATGTGGATGCTGGGAATCGAACTCAGGTCCTCCGGAAGAACAGTCAGTGTTCTTAACCGCTGAACCATCTCTCCAGCCCGGATAGTATATTTTCTAAAGGAAAAAAATCTAGGAAAGAACACACAAACTCATTTTCTAGAGCATAATGGCTCTGGCAAACATTGAGGAAAGTACTTGTATATATCATGCTGGGTTCAGTTTGTTTTCTGTTCTGTCTTCAGCTATAGTGGTTGGTTCCTGGCATGGCATTGTCACCAAAGTGCTCATTTTTGGGAAAATCAGATTCTACAATGAAGTTACTGCTTAAAGTTTGATAAATTTAGGACAACATTGTAAACTTCCTGTTCAGAAAGCTACACAGCTGTGTGACATGTCAAGTTAAAATCCTGCTCTGCTACTTAACCTTTTTTTTTCCCACTGTATACAGCATTTTAATTAGGCAAAGTTTAATTAGATAATGATTCTGTGGCTGGGTATTTATTGGTTTTTCACTTCCAGTGTACTGAATTCAGTGTTGATATTCTCATTTTGGAAAATATATTTAATACGTTTTAAATAGAAAAAGTTTACAAATCTTTCTAGTGTGAATATGGTCAAATAAAAATCCAGTTTACATCTCTGCAGAGAGAAAAACTGTTACCCATGTCGTTCATATTACATATCCATATGTCTTCTACATTTAATTTTGTCAAGTTATCATGTGTTAAGTCCCACTTATTTTAAAATACCAAGCAAAAAGTTCCAAGTTTGCCTTAATATATATGTGAAATTAAAGAACTGGATGATGATGATGCCTATATCTTTGCCTTATGAATTGTGCTGTGTCATGAACCAGAGATTGCTGTGATTTTTAACAGGATTCTGAAGCATTGTAGATGTGGAATACTGGTGAGTGTCCTCTGTTGCAAAGAGTGTGGTTGGTTGTTGGTAAGGTTCATGTTTAAATGTTTCTGTACCTGTATTTTACCTCTAAATAGATACTTTTTAGCATCAGGGTTTTATTTATTTATTTTTGTTTACATAGTAAAGTGGCATTTAACTTGTTGAAGATTATATTCTTTTTAAGAATTCTTTGTGCACATTATTGTGGTAATGTTCTGTAGTGGTTATAGTTGTATTTCATTTAATGTGAAATGCTTAAAATAAAACTGAGAAATGTAAATTTGTATCATGTAATAATTATTGTGAACAGAATTAATTTTTGTCATGTTCAATCAACTGTTAAGTCACTCTTAAGTTCCTTGGATGCATGGATAGATCGATGGTTGGGCAGATGGATGGAAGAATGGATGTCTCCAAAGGTAAGGTGCTCAAGTTTTACAGCCCAAGCCTGAAATCTTAGTGAAGGAGGATTTAGTCAGAACTGGAAAGCAGTGCTGGATCAGCCTGCTACTTGCTCCAGGTTTGGACTATTGCCAACTCCTAACAGCATCTAGAAGAAAAATCCACTGGGGAAGAAGTGAACCTCTAAGGGAGGATACCCCAGCAATGAGCCAGGAAAGGGAGGGTGCAGAAACTAGATCCCACAACAAACTTTTAGCTGCCACCCATCTCCCTGGGAGCTGTTCTAATAGAGGCTGTAACTTTTGTTGGTCCCCTACAACTTCCAACTTACATTTGGAGCCATCACTCAGATAGGCTCTTCTGGTGCCTCTGTTTCTCCTTGTGGTTTAAGCTGCATTGGGACCATATTCTTCATCTCCAGTCCACCCACAACAGACACACCTGGCTCACTGATGGCTCAGCACTCCATCCTTCAGCAGCAATGAGGTAAGTTTCCCCTTTGGTCAGTGTAAACATTTTTCTGAGGCTGAGACAGTGACTGTTGAGGGTCTGGCATCCATTCGGTCCTCTTGGAAGCAGAGGTACCCCCAGCAAAGGTCTTTAAGGGTGTGGCTGGCCCTCCTCACCTAACCACACTTTCCCAACCTTGGAGCTGCAATCTGGTAGATTCCTTAGGCCCAATTAAGTTATTGTACCCTTTGCTGCCCCTAGAGCTGTCCAAAATTCTACAGCTCCTCTAGGGCCTCATGGCTTTTGTGGATGAAGCCCTACCCCTAGATCATGTTTTTTCTTGCCTTCTCTCCTCTACAAAAGTCCTGATACCAGGCACCAAGTCTCTGCTGGCTTAGCCATGCTAAGCCCCTGACCCTCCCCTCCCCTTTAGTGTGGTGACAACCCACTGAACAGCTTGTTCCTCATTTGATCCTCCCTGGGTCCTGGGGATGCCCACAACTACAGACTGCTGTGACATTTTCCTTTTCTCTCATCCATGGGAGCCTGACTTCCATACCCTCTCATTCCTCCTTGGGATGCTTCCTAGAAACCCCTGTCCAAGTCAGCCTGTCCCCCTGACACCTGACTTGAAGGGCCCTAAATTTATTTTTGCAATCAAATTTGACTTCCATAACCCTTAGATAATTAAAGCAAATAGCACCTTAGATCCAAATAGTATTTGGACCTTTACTAATACTATAAACAAGTAGGGAAATGGGAAGAGATTCCTTATTTCTCTGCTCTAAGCCCTGTTTGTTTTTGTCTAGTCTCCCCAACACACACACACACACACACACACACACACACACACACACACACACACACACACACGGACACACACACACAGACACACATATTCATGCCCTACACTCACTCACTGGCTGGGGTTTCTCTCAGCTCCAGCTTGCAGCATCCTTTGTCTACAGGTAGGGCTCAAACATTTCCTATCTCTAAGCCTTTGTTCTCATCTTTCTAGATTCAGTTTTATAGGAATCCAGGAGCCTTTTAAGTATGAATGGAATTAGACTGTTCTATGCTGTCCCCCTTGAATTAAAATCTGGCTCTAGAGTTAGTATGTTAGTATGGCTCCCCCATATCAGGCAAACCACATGCTGTGTGACAGACTATTCCCAATAGGGACTATTGCTACTCATACTATTTTGGTTTGAGTTTAACTTTCTAAAAACTTTTGCTAAGGTATAAATCTTACCTCAAGATTTATAAAAACTACTGTGTAAACTTCCTGTACCTTAAGATTTGTAAGCATATTGGGTCTGATTAAAACCCTGTAAAATATGTAACAAAACGGTTAATTTATAACTCATAATACCAGGGTTGATAGTTAAAGTTCTATGCGTAAGTAATCTTAAAGTTAACATGCCCTTAAGCTGCCTCTCCCCACTGGGATGGAGAAAGTTACATGGCTAATAGCCATCTTTGCTGGGTTGGAAGGGATGGACTTTACCATGTGATCTCGCTCCTGTCTTAATAAAAATGACCACATGACTGACATAAGCCACCCAAGGAAAAACTGTTGAAGCCCAAACCAGATGATTCTTCCACTATTTTTGATTACACTAACAAGCTTCAACACACAGTCTCTTCTCTTTCTTTCCAACCTCTCTGGTTTCTCTGTCTTTTCAGTGACAAGCTGCCCATCTAATCAGGGCTGAAGCAGTTCTTGACCTTGGCCCTGAATGAAATTACAATATCCCAGGGGGTATCCTTGCTAGAGATTAGCTTGTAACTTGCCTCCTGGCTGGCCACCCTTAAAAAGGTAATTTATGAAAAAAACTAAGAGGTCATACAGCACAAATATGATAACCCATCTAATCCTACAAATCCTTGTTTTTTTTTTTTTTTGTTTTTTTGTTTTTTTGTTTTTTTAAGAAAAAGCAAAACAAAACCTCTAATAATATATCAATCTGGATTCCCAGGACTCCAGATGGAAACCAACTCCTTATAACCCACTTCTCCCAGAGATTTCCTGGTATTAAGGCCAAACTTAAATGTCTAGAGAAAGGACCCTTGACTCTACAGGCAGAAGTTTTAGCCATGACCTTTAAGGTGTACCATGGAAGATATATTGCCCCCAAACAAAAATACTTGATGCTAGTGAAGGCCTTTTGACTGTGCATAGAAGCTACCCAGGCTCCTTGGCCTCCCAATTCTGACAACCTCCAGGTCTCTTTTTTAAATGCAGTCAGGAGGATCACTGGGCCTTATAAACCACCCAGACCCTGCCCAAGGTGCCATCAAGAAGGACATTGGGGTGTTGACTATCCCATGTCCCTTGTGGTGTGGGACATGAAGCCTAGGTGGCCCTTCAGGTAACGTCCAAGATCTGGCAGTGGATGACTGATGGGGCCCAGGCTCAATACTCACTCTCTCTCCATAGCCTCAGGGGACTTGAACGTTATATCTCTGACCTTTTAAGAATCTTCTGGGCTGGAGAGATGGCTCAGCGGTTAAGAGCACTGACTGTTCTTCCGGAGGACCTGAGTTCAGTTCCCAGCATCCACATGGCAGCTAACAACTGTCTGTAATTCCAAGGTCTGACACTCTTACACAGTTATGCATGCAGGCAAAACTCCAATTCACATAAAATAAAAATAAATAAGAATCTTCTGTACACTTTGGGCTTCCTACCTTGTAGGCATACTTCCTGAAATTCCCTTCAGGGCCCTACCATATGTGCATTTCTACTTACTAAGACACATGTACTTTTCCAGCTTTTTCCTTTGCCTGCTCTAACAACTTATCTCTCTACTGGGTGTGTGTCACTATGAGCTTTCTGCTTTGTTTACTTTTTACTGTGAAGGCCATCCAGGTGTGCCAGGGTACCTTCCCCTCCAGAGCTGTAACACTTACAGGCATAGCCTGGCTTCTGGCAGCCAGGATATCTTTCCCTTCAGAGCTGAAACACATTTTGGTGCTGACACCCAGGACTGACTACTTCCCTAGCTATTTACCATTGGTTTTCCTCTCAGTTCATCCAGGATCCAGTGTGTGACTCAGACCATCCTTATCCTCCAGGGCCAAATAGACTCACTGGGCCATCATAAGTGCTACAAAATGGGTGAGGATTCGATTTACCAACAGCAAAATGATGTAGTTTTTGTCTCCTCCTTGAGGAAAAATGTTCCTTCTATGTCAACCAGTGAGGTATAATAAAAGACAAGATCTGACAACTCCAGATGAGTATCTTAACAAACAACATGATGCTGCCGGCCAGTGGTTCATTAGCAGTCCAATATGACGTTGGATGTTACCCTTCTTCATCCCATTTCTCTTGTTTTTCTAAAGCTTACTAGTCTCACCCTACCTTATAAATTTCTTCTCTAGGTTTCTTCAACAATAAATTCAAAAGATTTCTAAACAGATTTTTAATTAACTACCATTACATAATTACTGGCTCCTAGCTACAGAGCCAGAGGCCAACGACTAAGGATTATATCCTGATAGTAAAGATAACTATCACCCAAAGGACTTCAATGCCCTGATTCAACAGGAAGTAGTCTAGTGATAACATTGCCCCTTTTACTGTGATCTACAAAGGCCTCTAACTGCCAAGTTCTACCCGCAGAACACTACTGCCATAACTGCTGAGCTCTGTCCCCACCCTACAAAGAAAAAAGATCAATCTCTAGACATGAAATTCCACCAGTCTTCACCCTAGAAAGCTCCACCCTAAAAAGTTTCACCCCCTTCCCAAGAAACTATATAAGCCCTGTTTCCTGTTCAGTTCGCTGCTGTTTCTTGCCCAAGGAGAGACAGCCGCCCTCTTGGTTTTTCCTCTCCTGATAAATCTTTGTGAAGTTTGTTGTGTGGTGTGACTTTGTTTGTTGTGTGGTGTGACTTTATGGTATTCCTTGGCTTCCAGTTGCCAGTGTACTTTTCCATTGGAACTGCAATGCTAACAGATACGGTATAATATTTGAAACAGAGAACAAGGAAGGGTAATTTTATAAAATAAAATGTAAACTAATAAGTTTATATATAAGGTATATGTGTTATACTTTAAAATCTCTCAAGGCATGAGCACATTTTCAATGCATAGTCAGTCCTTAAATGGGCAGTGTCTACGTGTGATTCCCTGAGGGGTTGTTACCTTACTGGAAGATCTCAATTTTTAATTTTTTTATTGTTTGAGTATTCCTATAGATTATAATTCCTTGTAAGTACTATTGTTATTTAAATTTTGAGATTTTTTTTTAAAAACTTTATTTATTTATTTATTTGCCTTGGTGTTTGCCTGGAACTGGGAACTGGAACTACAGACAGTTGTGAGCTGCCACGTGGGTGCTGGAAATTGAACCCCAGTCCTCTGGAAGAACAGTCAGTGTTCTTAACCTCTCAGCCATCTCTCCAGGCCTGCCTCTTATTTCTTTTATTATTATTATTATTATCATCATTATTATTATTAACAAAGAAGTCACACTTTCTATCCTTGTATATCCTTATTCAAGGTCCCTTCCCCCTCCTACCACATCAGGTCATTCTTTCTTCTCCACAAATCCCCATCCCATCCCTGGGCAGGCAGCAGGCAGTCCCATGGTCCCACAGTCCCAATATTGCTTAGTTCAGTCTCCACTCCTGGAAGATCCAGTTTTGTCCCCCCCTCCCTCAAGAGTGAGTCAGGTGTTCCTCTAGGGGGAGTGGGATCTAAAGGAGTCAGTCTAGGGTGTTTCTGATCCCAAGCTGTTCAGTGGTTGTGGTTTGCAGATTGGGCATGCTTTGCTTTTTTTTGTTTGTTTGTTTAGAGTCCACTAATGAGGGAGTACATCCCCTGCTTATCTTTCTGAGTTTGTGATACCTCACTCAGGAGGATATTCTCCAAATCCATCCATTAGCCTGCAAATTTTGGGATATCATTTTTTTCTTACTGCCAAGTAGTACTCCATTGTGTAGATGTACCACAGTTTGTTAATCCATTCTTCGGTTGAGGGACATCTAGGTTGTTTTCAGGTTCTTGCTATTACAAATAATGCTGCTATGAACATAGTTGAGCTAATGCCTTTGGAGTGTGACTGTGCCTCTTTAAGGTATACACCCAGAAGTGGTATTGCTGGGTCCTTGGGGAGATTGATTCTCAATTTTCTGAGAAACCACCATACTGCATTCCAAAGTGACTGAACAAGCTTACACTCCCACCAACAATGGAGGAGTGTTCCCCTTGCTCCACATCATCTCCAGCATAGGCTGTCCTCTGTGTCTTTTATCTTAGCCAATCTAACAGGTGTCACCACCTCTTATTTCTTAAACATGAGTTTTAGCTATGCATGTTTCATTTTTCTTTTTTTTGAAAATCAATATCAAACTTTATATAAAAAAGAAAACATTCAGGACAACTAAAAGAAAAATCCATACAGTAATAAAACTTCTCTAAAATACATGAAACGTAAAAAATAAAATCTAAAGCTCCTCAAGCCAGGCTATGCTCAGCTACAGATTAAAAAAAAAAGCACAGTAGGTCCCAGATAATGCCCATGAATGCACTATAGCCACCACAAATTTCTGCTAAGCAAACCCCTTCTACACTCAAACCATAAGGTTTTTTTGTGGGTTTTTCTTTTCTTTTTTTTTTTGGTTTGTGTATATGTGTGTGTGTGTGTTAAATCACTTTATTCACCCATCATCTTTCAATGAAATAAGAATGTTTTTGCCTAAAGTCCACTAATGCTTGAGTACATCCCCTGCTTATTCTTCTGGATTTATGAGAACTCACTCAGGAGGATATTCTCCAAATCCATCCATTTGCCTGTGAATTTTAGGATATCATTTTTTTCTTACTGTTGAGTAGTACTCTATTGTGTAGATTTACCCCAGTTTGTTAGTCCCATTCCTCAGTTGAGGGGCATCTAGGTTGTTTCCAGGTTCTTGCTATTAAGAATAATGCTGCTATGAACATAGATGAGCTAATGCTTTTGGGGTATGAATGTGAATCTTTAGGGTATATGCCCAATAGTGGTATTGCTGGATCCTTGGGGAAAGTGATTCCCAGTTTTCTGAGAGACCTCCTTATTGCATTCCAGAGTGGCTGAACCAGTTTACACTCCCACCAACAATGGAGGAGTTTTCCCTCTCCAGCATAGACTGTCACCTGTGTTTTTGATCTTACCCATTCTGACAGGTGTAAGGTGTTACCTTAAAGTTGTTTTGATTTTCATTTCTCTGATGACTAAAGATGTTGAGCATTTTTTCAAATGCCTTTCAGCCATTTGTAATTCTGTGAGAATTCCCTTTTTAGTTCTGAGCCTCATTTTTTGATTGGGTTATTTAAGGTTTTGGACTCTAGTTTCTTGGATTCCCTATGTATTTTAGAGATCAATCCTCTGTCACTTGTAGGGTTGGTGAAAATCTTTTCCCATTCTGGAGGCTGTCATTTTGTTTTAATGACTGTGTCCTTTGCCTTAGAGAAACTTCTCAGTTTCAGGAAATCGCACTTATTGATTGTTGTTCTTAGTGACTGTGCTACTGGTGTTATATTTAGGAAATGATCACCTGTGCCAATGTGTTGGAGGGTATTTCCCACTTTCTTTTCTATCAAGTTCAGTGTAGCTGGATTTATGTTGAGGTCTTTGATCTTCTTGGATTTGAGTTTTGTGCAGGGTGACAGGCTTGGATCTATTTGCATTTTTCTCCAAACTACCATCCATTTGTGCCAACACCATTTGTTGATGATACTTTTTTCCATTGTATATTTTTGGCCTCTTTGTAAAAAATCAGATGTTTATAGGTATGTGGGTAAATGTCGGGGTCTTCAATTCGATTCCATTGATCCACAAGTCTGTTTTTATGCCAATACCAGGCTGTTTTTATTACTGTAGCTCTATAGCATAATTTGAAGTTGGGGATGGTGATGCTTCCTGAGGTTCATTTGTTGAGCAAAATTGTTTTGGTAATCCTAGCTTTCCTGTTATTCCAAATGAAATTGAGTATTGTTCTTTCAAGGTCTGTAAAAAAATTGTGTTGGGATTTTGATGGGAATTGCATTGAATCTGTACATTGCCTTTGGTAAGATTGCCATTTTCACTATGTTGATCCTACCAATCCAGGAACATGGGAGATCTTTCCATTTTCTTATATCCTCTTCACTTTCATCACAGATTTAAAGTTTTTGTCAAACAGATCTGATACTGCTTTGGTTATAGTTACACTGAGGTATTTAATGCTGTTTGGAGCTATTATAAAGGATGATGTTTCCCTTATTTCCTTTTCAGCCTGTTTGTCTTTAGTGTATAGGAGGGCTACTGATTTCTTTGAGTTAATCTTGCTGAAGGTGTTTATCATCTGTAGAAGTTCCCTGGTAGAATTTTGTGGATCACTTATGCATACAATCATATCTGCAGATAGACATAGTTGTACTTCTTCTTTTTCAATTTGTATCCCTTTAACCTCCTTGTGTTCTCTTATTGCTTTAGATAAAACTTCGAGAACTATGTTGAATAGTTAAGGAGAGAGGGGATAGCCTTGTCTCATTCCTGATTTTAGTGGGATTGCTTTGAGTATTTCTTCATTTAGTTTGATGTGGGCTGTTGGCTTCTTGTAAATTGCCTTTATTATACTTAGGAATTTTCCCTGTATTCCTGATCTCTCCAGTACTTTTATCATAAAAGTGTTGGACTTTGTCAAAGGCTTTTTCAGCATCTAAGGATATGATCATGTGGGGTTTTTTTTTTCAGTTTGTTTATATGATGGATGACATTTATAGTTTTTTGCATGTTGAATCATCCCTGCATTTCTGGGATGAAGCCTACCTGATCGTGGTAGGTTACTTTTTTTTATATGTTGTTGTAATCAGTTTGCTAGAATTTTGTTGAATATTTTTCCATCCATGTTCATAAGGGAGATTTGTCTGTAGTTCTCTTTCTTTGTTGCATCTTTGAGTGGCTTGAGTATCAGAGTGATTGTGACCTCATAAAAAGAGTTTGGCAGTGTTCCTTCAGTCTCACTGTATGGAACAGTTTGAGGAGTATTGGTATTAGTTCTTCTTTGAATGTCTGGTAGAACTCTTGAGTAAAACCATCTGGTCATTGATTTTTTTTTTTTTTAATTTGGGAGACTTGTATTAACAGCTTCAATTTCCTTTGGTGTTATAGGTCTGTTTAGCTCTTTAATCTGTTCTTGAATTAATTTTGGTAATTGGTACTTGTCCAGAAAGCTGTACATTTCAATTAAGTTTTCCATTTTAATTGAGTACACATTTTCTTTCTTTTTTTTTTAAACTTTATTTATTTATTTGTTTATTTATTTGCCTGGAACTGGAACTACAGACAGTTGTTAGCTGCCATGTGGGTGCTGGGAATCGAACCCGGGTCCTCTGGAAGAGCAGAGGGTGCTCTTAACCGCTGAGCCATCTCTCCAGCCCCAGAGTACACATTTTCAAAGTATGACCTGATAATTCTCTGGATTTCCTGGGTGTCTGTCGTTATGTCTTTTTTTTTTTTTCATTTCTGATTCTTTATTTCTGATTTCATTTCTGAGTCTTTATTCTTATTCTCCTTCTAGGAGAATTTGTTTCTAATTGTTCTAAGTCTTCAGTTCAGCTGTGCTGGTAGTTCTCTTTTGTGGGTTTTCTCTAGGTTTTCTATATATACATCTAGTGCTATGAATTTTCCTCTTAAGACTGCTTTTCTTGTGTCCCATAAGTTTGGGTATGTTGTAGATTTATTTTCATTCAATTCTAGAAAGCCTTTGATTTCTTTCTTAACCTTGTTTCTGACCCAGAAATGGTTCAATGTAGAGATGTTCAGTTTCCATGAGTTGGTAGGCTTTCTGTGATTTTTGTTGTTGTTCAATTCTAACTTTAGGCCATGGTGGTCTGACATAACACAAGGAGTTATTCCCATTTTTGTATCTATTGATATGTCTTATAACCATGTGTGTCATCAATTTTAGAGAAAGTTCCATGGGGTGCTGAGAAATAAGTATATTCCTTTGTGTTTGGATGTAAACTTCTGTAAATCTATTAAGTCCACTTGCATCATAACATCTGTTACATCCCTTATTTCTTTGTTGAATCTTTGTCTGGTTGACCTATCCAAAGGTGAAAGTAGGGTATTGAAGTCTCCCACTATTAGAGAGTGGTTTAAGTTTTAGTAGTGTTTCTTTTACATATGAAGGTACCTTTATATTAGGGGCATAAAAATTTAGGATTTAGATTTCATCTTGATCTATTTTTCTTGAGACGAATAAGTAATGTCTGTCCTAGTGTCTTTTGATGATTTTAGTCTGAAGTTTACTTTGTTAGATTTTAGGATAGCAACACCAGCTTGTTTCTTGGGGCCATTTGATTGGAAAATCTTTTCCCAATCCTTTACTCTGAGCCTGTGTTTGTCTTTGGAGTTGAGTTGTGTTTCTTGTCTGTAGCAGAAAGTTGGCTTTTGTTTTTGTATCTATCGTGTTAGGGTGTTGTTGTTGTTGTTTTTTTTTTTTTATAGGTGAATTGAGTCTATTGATATTAAGGGATATTAATGACCACTGATTTTTATTTCCTCTTATTTTTGGTGATAGTTTGTATTTCCTTTCTTGGTGCTTTTCTGTGGGATTATCGATTGTTATTTCATGGGTATATCTGGGTTCCTTAGGATGGAGTTATCCCTCTAGTGCTTTCTGTAGTGCTAGATTTGTGGATAGGTATTGTTTCAACCTGTCTTTGTCGTGAAATATCTTGCTTACTCCACCTATGGTGATTGATAGTTTTTCTGTGTATAGTAGTCTGCGTTGGCAGCCATGCTCTTTTAGTGTCTGTATAACTTATGACCAGGACCTTGCTTTCATTATTTCCACTGAATAGTCTGCATTATTCTGATGGGTCTGCCTTTATAGGTAAGTTGGCCCTCTCCTTTGCAGCTCTTAATATTTTTCTTTTTTCTGTATGTTTTGTCGCTTAATTATTATATGTCAAGCAGACTTTTGGGGGGCTTTTCTATTTGATGTTCTGTAAGCTTCTTGTATCTTTATAGGCATTTCCTTCTCTAGGTTGGGAAAGTTTTCTCCTATGATTTTATTGAATACATTATCTGTGCCTTTGAGCTGGTATTCTTCTCCTTCTTCTATTCCTATTTTCTCAGGTTTGATCTTTTCATGGTATCCCAGATTTCCTGAACGTTTGTGTTATGGCTTTTTTGGTTTTGATGAGTTTTTGTTTTTTTTTTTTTTTTTTTTTTTTTTTTTTTTTTTTTTTTTTTTTTTTTTTTTTTTTTTTTTTTTTTTTTTTTTTTTTTTTTTTTTTTTTGAGTAATGTATCTATTTCTGCTATTGAGTCTTCCACTCCAGAGATTCTCTCTTCCATCTCTTGGATTCTGTTGCTTTTGCTTTTATCTGTAGTTCCAGATCATTTCTTTAGATTCTGTATTTCATTCTTTGCCTTGTTTTGTGCCTTCTTTGTTGTTTCTATTTCAGTTTTTAGTTCCTGAATGATTATTTCATTTGTTGGAATTCTTTTTCTTCATTTTCTTTCAAAGATTTGTTCATCTCTTCCAATTTTTTATTTGTTTTTTTCTTCTATTTCTTTTTTTTCTTTTCTTTTTTTTATTTTGTATTTATCAAGAAAAACAGTAAATTGAGTTTAATATGCTGATAAGTTAACAATAACTATAAAGAAAATAAAAATCATAAGCATGACTTATCAAGGGTGATAATGCAAATAATTTCCTACACATAAAATTACTTTGTGTTCAGCTTTCCCTCTGGATTTTTTTTTTTCTATCCCTGTGTATCCCCATTCAAGGTCCCTTCCCCTCCCGCCACATCAGGTCATTTTTTCTTCTCCACAACTCCCCATCCCCTCCCTGGGCAGGCTGCAGACAGTCCCATGGTCCCACTGATCCCATAATGCTTAGTTCAGTCTCCACTCCTGGAAAATCCAGTTTTGTACCCCCTCCCTCAAGAGTGAGTCAGGTGTTCCTATAGGTGGAATGGGATCCGAAGGGTCAGTCCAGGCTGTTTCTGAACCCAAGCTGTTTAGTGGTTGTGGTTTGTGTTTTTTCTTCTATTTCTTTAAGGGACTTTTTTATATCCTCTTTTAAGGCTTCTATAATCTTCATAAAGGTGTTTGTCTTGTTGTTTCCTTCTGTTTCCCCTTCACTGCTCTGTTCAGATCTTAGTGTTGTAGAGCCATCAGGTTCTTCTGGTGATGCCTTGTTGTTCTTTATATTGTTATATGTATTCTTGCACTGACATCTGCCCATTGCCTTGGGTTGCTCTTAATCAGATGTTAGTGGAATCTTAGTCAGTTGTGGCTATAGGGGTTGTATGTCTCCTGTCTGCTCTTGACATAGACTCTTTACAATGTCTTACTCTCGTCAGGCCACGGGATCCTTGCTGTCTCAAACTGTCTGATTTCCACTCTGCCCCAGACACCACAGGGTCACACTGTTCAGAGAGACATCCATCTCTGTGATGACACAGCCATCTCTGATGTGACCCCCAGGATTGCTGGAAAAGTCTTCTCCTAGCCCTGGTCTAGGGTAGGCCTGTCCATGAGGTCAAATCTGGAACTGTGTCTCTGGCCTCTGGGATGAGTTTCCAGGAGACCCAGGGGCTAGAACCTGCTCACCTCCCACTCTGCTCTAGACCTGGGATCCTCACTGTTTGAAGCTGTCTGACTCCCACTTCATCCTGTATACCACGGGATCACACTATTCCAGTGTGAAAAAATTTTAAAGTATGCTTGGAATATTATAATTTCAAAAGCTCAGAATTCCTGAGAATATGAATATATTGCCTTAATAATTCGAAAGCACTGAAACTTGTCCCCCTACCACTATATTTCATAATTCTATAGTGTTATAATAAATGAGTTTAGCAAAGTTGCATGATAAAAATATGAAAAAATCAGCATTTACATATGGCAATAACAAATTATCTAAGAAATAAATTGAGAAATAAATCTCATTTGCAGTAGTTATAAAAAATGTCTAGAAATCTAACCAAAGGCATAAGAAGCCTTTGTAATGAAAACTATCATGCACTGATAGCAGAAAGTAAAGGACACATACACACAGTCCTTGCATGTGCAGTAGCATCTAAGGTTCATAAAATTAACATGCAAAAATGTCCCTAATTCTCAAAGTGATTGGAAGATTCATTATAATTTTTATCAATACTGATGACATCACAGTAGGAAAAAAATTCTAAAATGTCCATGAAACATGACACTACTGTCCTACAAAGTATTTTGCAAAACAGCTTTATACTGGCATTCAAAGACCAAAGGAATGTGGGAGGGGAGCCCACACACAAAACATGCTTTACAGCCAACTGTTTTGTAGACAACAGTAGTAAAATATTTGGAGAAAGGAAAGTTTTAATAATAAATGGTGCTGGGGCAACTGTATATCAACATATATAAGACTACTATGTTTCACCAGTTTTCAAAATAAACTTGAGGTGGTAAGGTAGATCTGTTAATAAAGCTTTGCAAATATGAGGACCTGAATTTGATCCTCTGAACCTGTAATAGCTTGAATGTAATTGGCCTCCATTATCTCATAAGGAGTGGCACCATTAGGAGATGTGGTTTTGTTGGAATGGGTTTGGTTTTGGAGAAAGTGTGTCACTCTGGGGGTGGGGTTTGTTGTTTTCTATGCTCAGGATACCTCCCAGTGTGTCAGCAGACTTTATTTTGTCTGCAAGATGTAGGAATCTCAGCTACCTCTCCTGCATGCTACTGTGTCTGCCTGCATTCCACCATGCTCCTCATTATGATAATGAACTGAACCTCTGAAACTGTAAGCAAGCCACCTCAATTCAATGTTTTCTTTTTTTAAAAAATATTTATTTTTATTTTATGTGAATTGGTGTTTTGCCTGCATGTATCACTGTGTAAGGGTGTCAGATCTTGGAATTACAGACAGTTGTTAGCTGCCATGTGGATGCTGGGAATTGAACTCAGGACCTCTGGGAGAGCAGTCAGTGCTCTTAACCGCTGAGCCATCTCTCCAGCCCCCATGTTTTTTTTTTTTTTTTTTTTATAACAGTTGCTGTGGTCATGTTATCTCTTCAAAGCAATAGAAGATGCCCTAAGATAGAACCCATGTTTTTAAAAAGTAGAGTTGTGGGAAGTGGGTCACAGAAAGTGTCCCCTGGAAAGATACATCTTGTTCCTGAGCCTTTTTTCTGCTTCTTGACTACCATGATGTGAACACCCTTTTCTACTTGTCCCCACTGCCATGATACTCTTTATCTTCTCAAGACCAAAGCAATGGATCCAGCTGACCTCGGGCTGGGTATATTTTTATCCATATTAGTGCGCCATTTGTAGTAGTATGTTTCTGGTCCTGCAATTTCCAGCCTAGCCCTGAGGTTCAGACTACAGACCCACAGACCCATAGAAACACAGAGATGCTTTCATTCATTTTATGCTGATTGACATTGGGCCCAGGCATATAACTTGTTAGGTCTTAATTCTTAAACTAACTCATGATTCTTATCTTGTTCAGCAATGGGCTCGGTACCTTTTCTCAGCAGCATTTCAAGTTCTTTCTCCATCTCCTGGTATCTCTGCTCTGCTCTTCCTGTTCCTAGAGTTTGCTTAGTCTGGTAGCCCCACTCACACTTTCTGTCTGCCTTTGACCAATCAGCATTTTTATTAAATCAATAGGCAGGATAATTATTTACAATATAATAACATAATCCCACTGCAGTATATTGGTTGGTACTAATAGGTTTGATATTCCTTTGCTTATAAATTCTTTGTGGATAGTCTTGCCTTCTGATTTAGACATATAGATGTCCAAGGTCTTTTGACTTTTTGAAGATGGGTATTTAGAGTTTTTGGTAAAGATAAAAACTAAAACCTGCCCCCACTCTCATTGAGTAAGTTTTACTTCAACTTAAAGAATTGTCACATGGGTGGATAAGCTATCATTTCTCCTTATCAAGAAGTTTCTCTGGTTCAAATTGAGTCTTTATTAATTTTGTTTCACCTGTGGAAACATAAGCAAAATCCCTTTCCCAGCGTAGCACATATTCTGGCTTTTATTCTGAGGTCAACACATTTGTGAAGTAGACCGGCTGATTTAGGTCTGTTTTTTTGTTGTTGTTGTTGTTGTTTTGTTTTTTTTTTTTATAAAGTCCAATGCCTTTCAGCAACTGTTGTTCTTTTCTCATTAGCACTGAGAAAATTTAAAGGTTTTTAAAAGATTTATTTATTTATTATGTGTACAGGGTTCTGCTAGTATGTATGGCTGCATACCAGAAGAAGGCATCTGATCACATTATAGGTGGCTGTAAGCTACCATGTGGTTGTTGGGAGTTAAATTCAGGACCTCTGGAAGAGCAGCTCGTGCTCTTAACCTCTGAGCCATCTCTCCAGCTCCTGAAAATTGGAAGTAAATAAAGCATTATGTATTCTATTTCTGAGAGTCTTTGTTACTCATTTCTGTTCATTTAGCATATCCTTTAGAGTTCAATTTGATCTCTCTATGACTCCTTGCCCTGTAGGATTGTATGGTATACCTGTAATATGTTTTATAATAAGCAAAAAATTGTTTCATTTTACTAGAGACATATGCTAGAGCATTGTTAGTCTTAATTTGTACAGGTATTCTCATGATGGCCATAACTTCTAGCAAATGTGTAATTACAGAATCAGCTTTTTATGAACTCAAAGCAGTTGCCCATTAAAATCCTGAAAACTTATCTATTCTATGATGTACACATTTTAATATTCCAAATTTTGAAAAATGAGACACATCTATTGCCAAATTTCATTTTCATGTTATTTTAAAAATTACTTCTTGCTGGTAATGGGGGTTGGATATAGAAAGAATAGGTGAAACAATCTTGCTATAATTTTTTGGCTTGTTGCCAAGTGACAGAAATTTTTTTAAACCTCTACTATTGACATTTCTTTATGAAACTCTGAGGCCTTTAGCACATTTCTTATTATTAATTTATCAATTTCATCATTACCTTGGGCTTAGCAGACTCATATGGGATTGGATGTGTGTTATATAAAAGGAATGATTCTTATTCCTGATTATTTATTGTAATAGAATAAACAATGATGTTGGTGCTGACTCATCAGGAGTAAAGTCAGCAGTTTTCATGTATAAAACAACTCTATATACTGAGAGTCAGTGATGGTAAGAGGTTCTGTAAAATCTATTAGTACCATCATAATAGCATATAATTATGACTTGAACAGAATTATAAGGGCTTTGAGCCACTTTACTTACATTTTCTGATTTGTAATCTGCCTTTCCAGATTTGTTTGCATCAACATACAATTTAGGGGCTCCAGAAATTGGTTTATCTCATATAGTATGAGGAAGAATCCAGTTAGTTCACTTTATAAATTTTGCTTTGGGGATATATGTTGTTAATATTTCCCAAAAAAATACTTCAAGGTTTTTGCAAAGATTTACTTTCTACACATAATTGGTCAATTTCTTCATTAGTTAAAGGTATAACAATTTCTGCAGGGTCCATTCCTGTCAATTGATGAAATCTTAACTTTTCTCTAAAAATCAAATTAGTAATTTCTTCCACACATGTCTTTAACTTTTTACTCAGTTTATGTGGTAGAATTATTCATTCCAATGTAATATTTTCCCTTTGCATTAAAATTCCTGTAGGAGAATGCTTAGAGGGTAAAATAACCAGAATGCAATTAAGGTCTGGATCCACACAATCCACATGCACATTCAGTAATTTCTTTTTCACCAAAGCCTATTCTCTTTCAGCTTAAGCTCAACATTTTCTTGTACTATTTAAATCATTGTCACCATTTAAGTTTTTGAACAGATTATGCAGTTCATGAATTTTTATCCTAATAGTGGTTCATAAGTTGAAAATGTGTCCTAGCAATCTTTGGAAATCATTAGGAGTCCACAGTCTCTCTCTCCTGATTTTCACTTTTGGGGACCTAATTTTTTGTTGACCTATTTTATATTCTAAATAATTAATGGAATCTCATCTTTGTGTTTTTAGAAGCAATTTTTAATCCCTAAGCAGTCACTTTTTCATTTCTTCAAACATTCATTTTAATATCTATATTTGAGTCAGCCAACAAGATATCATCCATGTAATGGTAAATAATAGATTGTGGAAATTGTTTACATATCACTTCTAATGTCTGCTTTACAAAATATTGGCAGAGAATGGGGCTATTTATCATCCCTATGGGAGAACATTTCATTGACACCTCTTTACAGGTCGAAAATTATTATAAGTGAGCACTGTAAAAGCAAATTTTCTTTGTCCTGTTACAGAGAAATAGTAAAGAAACAGTTTTTTAAGTTAATAACTGTAATAGTCCATTCTTTGGGTAACAGAGAAGGCAAAGGAATTCCAGATTGTAGAGAGCCTATTGACTGAATCACCTTGTTTACCCCTTAGATTTGTTTTAAGTCCTGCAATTTTTCTTTTCCTAAAGGCCATTGCTGAACCCATATAGGTTTATCTACTAAGTATTTTAAAGGTAATGCTGTGGGTGCCTTTGAAAGATGAGCAACTGTTGTATCTTATTTCTGTACAACCTGAATGATTGGTGACTGTTTCTCATAATGCCTTCTAATATTTTTCTCAGAAACATGTTAGTTTATGGTTCATATCTGTTATTAGAAGGATGTCAATCTGCGTACTCCATTGTTGCAATAAGTCTCATTTCCATAAATTCATAGCAATGTTAGCCACATATGGCTTTAATTTTCTTTTCTGTCCTTCTGGCCCTATACATTCAAGTCATCTTGCACTCTGTTTTACCTGGAATAATGTCTGAATTCCCCAAAACTGAACATTTACCTTCTAAAAGGGCCAATTTGGATGCCAAGATTTTGGTAAAATTATTGTTATATCTGCCCCTGTGCCTATCAAAATCTTCATGATAACACCATTTATTTGTATTTTTAACTTTGGCCTTTGTTCTTTTATAGAAGTTTACCAAAATATACACTTTATGTTTTTTTCCTGAATTGTTTGTTCTTTTTTTCTGTAACTGCTCCAGAGCAGTGCGGTGTTTTAGAATAGGCTTTAGGTTCTTTAATTGCTCTGGGAAGGTGTTTTCTTCACGATAATAGGATAAAAGTGAACTTGATTCATTGTGGAGGTCTGGGAAATCCCCCTCAAGGCATTCTCAAAGGCAAAAAGTTACCTTTTTTGATGTCCTGTACTCATTGGTCCAATGCCTACGTTTGCCATTCCTTCTGCATACTCCAGAAGGGAGGGACATTCTCTTGAGATTATTCCTAACAAATACATCACTTCTGAGAATGCCTTGTTTACAATCTCTTTTTATGTGACTTTACCTTCTATAGCTGTAACATTTGATATTTTAATCTTTTCTTTTAGTTCTAGAAATAACCTGTCCTACCTAATTATCATCACAGTTATAAGATCCTATACTATTTTTATTAAATATATATCACCACAGCTGTGGGGATATCCAGGGTCTGACCTGACTCCTGAGGCCATGTTGGTGTCCAAGAACCATGCTGCAGCCAGGCCAAACTCATCTGAGTGGCTTGCTCTGATATCTGGGGCCATAGTGATCCCCAGGCCTGGGATGCTGCTGCTGGCCTCATCTGTGTTTATGGTCTATTGCATCCCAGGTCTGTGTTAATATCCATGGCCCATGCTTCTACCAAATCCACATGGAAGTCCAAGGTCTGGGCCTTGTTGGTGTCCAAGGGTTGTGTGGCCACCAAAGCCATGCTGATCTGAGTGGGCTGTGCTGTTGCACTGGGGCCAGAGTGTCATCCAGGTTTGAGCTGCTGCCCAGGGCCATGTCTTCGTTCATAGCCCTACAGCAGCCAGGGTCTGAGTTGGTTGCCTATGGCTCCTATTGCAGTTGAGGGTTGTGTGTTTGCCTGGAGTCTGGTCAGATATCTGAGACCATGTTTATGTCTGAGGACCTGGTGCAGCCGGACCATACAGATCTGAGTGGCCTGTGCTGCTGCTTGGTGCCACGGTGATGTCAGGTCCAGAGCTGCAGCTAAGAGCCATGTCTGGGTCTGTGGCCCTACTGGATCAAGGGTCTGTGTTGATGTCCATGACTCCTATTACCATTGAAGGCCATGTGAATACCTAGGTTTTTTACCGCAACTAGTGGCCTTGGTGTCAGAGGGCCATGCTATGCCACTGCCAGAGTCATATTGATGTGAATGGCCTGTGCTGCCACTTAGACCCATGGTCTTATCCAGCCAGAGCTTCTGCTGAGGTCTATTCCAGGGTCAATGGTCCTTCTGCACCTGAGGTCTGTGCTGATGTCTGTGGCCAGTATTACCACAGAGGGTTATAGGAACCATGAGTGTTGAAGTCCAAGAGCTGTGCTTAGTTGGCTCACCCTACAATGGCCCTAGGGAAACTGGCCCTGTCCTTTATTGGACACTGTCAAAAGAGAGTTTGCCTAAACCTTCATGGGGGAGTCACCCTCCCCCACTAAGGATAGATGACCCCATCCTTCACCATGGGCGTGTGAGAACTGGCCCTCTTAGCATGGTCATAGAAAAATCTGGCTCTTACCCTTACCTGAGGGGGATGATTCCAGTGACCCTCAACTCAGGTACCACCTAGGCCCACAGATGGGCTTTGAGTTGGCCCATCCCAACATCTACCCTGTCTATGACCTGCTGTGTAAGGGAAATGGTCTCATAAAACAATGCCCACAGGATCTCCATGGAGATATCTAAGAGGAGTCTTTGGTGAGGGTCCAGTGATTATGGTATACTTGAAATCAGAGGCTTTGAACCAGACCAATGGGTCATTGCAATGGAATTTGCAAGTAAAGCTGACTGGACAAATGGATATACTGTGTGACATGGAGGCTCCCAATGCCACTAAGATGAAGAGGTATTGGAGAGGTAGGAAAGATGGAGGACCGAAGAAGGGTTTTGTTTGGTTGGTTTGGTTTTAATTTTATTTTGGAGGGGATACTGCAAGGACAGCTATGGGAGTACTGAGAAGTGAGCAAAATTGGAATACAAGATGTGAAATTCCCAAAGAATCAACAAAGAAATTACATTACATATAAAAAGTTTAATGTGTCCATTAAGGTAAAAAGGAATAAGCAAAAAGTAGCCTTATCCAATGTCCTTCTTTTCCGTAATGTATCATATAAGGGTAATCAAATGATTATTTTGTAATATTTTGAAATACTTCTTCTGTAGAATCCCAGAAGTAAAATGCTGAAGGAACAACAGGATTGGAGAATCAGCCACCACCAAGAGCTGCTAAAGCTACACCGACTTGAAAGAGAGCCTGACAGATCTCACAGTCAAGCTTGGCATCACTAGATGCAGCATTGCCAGGCACATGTGCTCCATAAGCTGAAGTCTTGTCTTTCTAAATAGACTTCCTAAAATGAAAGAATTGGCAAAATTTAAAAAAAAAAAAAAAAAAAAAGCTTAATAGAGCCAAAACTCTACACCCAAATTTCAGTTTCTAGAAAATTTGAGCAAGACATGTTAGATAATAAAAAGAAACACTCAGCCTAATCCAAGAGCTGGAACAATCTACTGAATAATTAGCTATGTTCAACAAAGATGATGCATGAGAAAGAAGGGAAGGAGGATCTTTAGCCCAGAAGGAAATAGAGACTTAACACATGCAACTATTGACCTTGTGTAGATCACAACTGAGAGCAGCTGGTGACAACCTTTTCCAGGAAATTAGTGAAGAATTGTGAGCATGAAATGTTACAAACAGCATTTATTTTTAAAAGTGTGATTGTATCACCTGATCAACACAATAAAATGTTTATCTTTATTGACTAGAGAGTTTCATTTCATTATCTATTATAACATGCTGTCTGGATTTTTTTTTGTAAATGTGTAGTGAATAAAGGTATGATTAGTTGTATTCAAGGGGATGTAGTAAAGAAAATGCCAAAATGGATGTTCAATTGGAAGAAGGTTTTTACTGTGAACAATAGAATATATTCAAAGGCATCTTAAAGAGTCCAGGGCTGTTGCAGAATCTTTGTTTACACTGTGAAGACATGTCTCTGCCAAGGCACCTTCAGATTGGTTTAATACAGAGCTAAATGGTCAAAAGTTAGGCAGGAATGGGTTAGGTAGAATTTTCAGGGACAGACAGAACTATAAGAAGAAAGGCAGAGTTTCCAGCCAGATGCAGAGGAAGCAGGATCGCAGTATTGAGATACCAGAGAGGTACTGAAGCAGTCGGACATATGGTACAGAATAGAGGTTACCAAGCCATGTGGTAGATTAATAAAAGCAGGTTATGTTATAAGAGCTAGTGGGAAAAGCCTAAGCTAATATAAGCTTTCGTAACTAATAATAAGCTAGCATCCCCAGTAAAAGTTTGACTTCAAGAGTAGAGAAAAATAAAAACAAAACAAAAAAAAAACCAGACTGAATACGGCCAGGCTAGGCAAGCAGAGAAGAGAGAACAGAAGAAATAACAAGGGATAAAATACAGAGGATAGCAAGAGGGAATAGTAGAGAATAATGGGCTATATAGTAGATGGATAGCTGGGGGAAGCTGGTTGTTATCTAACTGCCAGAAATCTATCTATAGTCCACATGAATAAAGCCAAAACTATCATTTCTGAACATAAACGTTGCACTTTGAAGTTTGGAGAATTGGAGTTTCCTTTGGACCTGACATCAACAAAATGTGGTTAATAGTTGAAGCTAGGTGATAGGAAAATGGAAGCTCCATCTCTATTAAAAACTAATAAAAAGCCTGAGTATCAAAGATCACTTAAACTGATGTAGAAGCCTCATCACAGCACATGGTTTTATTTCTGGCCTTTTGTTTTAGTTTGGTCCCAGAAAAGTTTCTTGGCATCACATTATTTCAGACTCCTGTAATCCATCCATCATATTATGTTTTATTCAGACACCACCCTGACTCATGACTGCCCCCAGATGAGAGCCTCTTCTACCAGTTTTACCAAAGAGCCTAAGAAGAAAAGTGACATTTGGCTAGAGCAGCACATATCTCTGCTCTTTTGAGTGAGCAACTGAAGAAGTGAATATGAGCTATCTCTTCATATTCACAAAAGATTGCAGGATATGGTTTACATTATTCTTTTATGTAGGCAGACTTTTCTGCCCATTAGTTCCTAAATAACCTATTTATATGGTGACTCTATTAATTATAAATGCTTGGCGAATAGCTCAGACTTGTTACTACTAACTAGCTCTTTCAACTAAATTAGCACATTTCTTATCTAATCTCTGCCTGTTGTTGGTACCTTTTCTCAGTATGGCATGCTCATCTCTTGTTTCCTCTGCACCTGCTGGTGTCTCCTCAGACTCTGTCCTTCTCAGGGTCCTCCTACTCTGGCTCTTCTGCCCAATTTCTTCCTGCCCAGCTATCAGCCAATTAGGTTTTTATTAACAATAAAAGTAGCTCATTTTCAGAGTGTACAGGAGAATTATTTCACAGCACTTTTACATCTTCATGACTTGTACATGATGAGGCTGACAGACTTTATAATGGTTTCTGAGTAATGTGAAAGTTCTCTTATGTACCATTTAATTTAAAAAAGCAGGATTTAGGAAACAAAAGCATTTCTAAGAAATCTGTCTCAATATTTTAATATGTGCTTCCATTCAAATACAAATCATATATTTTATTTCATGTACAAGTTAAGTAATTCAGGCTATATTAGTTTGCTCCACTTTCAACTGTGAGTTGCTCTTACCAAAAATGCAGGTGAGGGGGTGGAGATGATGACTCAGTGGTTAAGAGTGCTTACTGCTCTTACAGAGGACCTAAATTTGGTTTCCAGGACCCACATCAAGTGGGTTATAACCACATATAACTCCAGCATTAGGAGGTGAAGCTTGCACACACAAGAATTAAATAAATACTCTCTTTCTTCAGGTTGATTTCTCAAAGGGTGTTTGATTTAAAAAGAAAATCCTTTCATTACCATCACATTCTATAGATACTGTAGTTGATTTCATTTGCCTTTATCCATACTGTTTGCCAGCTGTGGGTAATTTCTTTTCTAAAAGCCAGTGATATGTTCTTCAACCACTCAGGGCCCAGAAGCCTTAAATTCCACTACACATTAGTGATGTGAGCTACTAGAAATTTTCTTTCATGATACAATACCTAAATAATTTTTTATTATATAAAGTTCATAAGAGAGAATCTGGGAGACTGCCTATACACAAAAGAGGTAGATATATGTTTTATTAGGATTTTCAAGGTAGCAAAAATTTTAACATCTTAACCCTCACAACAACCCTGTGAGGTAGGTAAGTCATTGTAAATAAACTAATATCCCAAATAAAGTGCAATTCCCTGAAGAATCTGCATTAAGAACTTAGTGATTAATTATGTAACCATACCATTAATGCATGTAGATTCTAGTATCTGTGTTTTGTATAGTTTGATTCATGCAATAAATTGTTACTAGAAAAGCTTACTGTAAATCAAATCCCATTTACCATATTTGGGGAACTATTTAAATAAACTCTGGGTGATTTTTAATGCCATTTTTATATTAAAAATAATTTTCATATAACATTTACTCAAAGTGAGACTGTTAGCAAGATGTCACCCACATTTACCCATCCTTAACAGCAAATTATCTCAACCCAACACCACAATGTGTGATTTGTACTGAAACCTTAGCAGTTTGGTTATTTGGCAATGAACTCTGCTGTCATGTAAAGTCTTCAGATATACTGCACCCATCTCAACCCCTAATATAAAACGATGTTATTTTATTGTAACGTAAATACTAAAATTAATAATAATTCCTCAAGTATTCTCCCTTGAAAATATTTTCCCTTTAAATTGCTAAAGGTAGTGACTTTAGGTTATTTATAACAAAACATGTAATATGCTGTGACTCTGCATCCATAGCATTATAAACCCAAGCACCTGATGTCAATGAGCAGTTTAAAGGGAGCCAGATGTTACTAATTTTTTAAAAACAGCTTTTCCTTTGTGCCAATGAAAACAACTAGAAAAAAATACTACTAGGTATCACATTTTCCTCTTAACTATATAAACACATTTCTATTGTTAGTCTAACACTAGCATCCAGATGCCTCATGTTTTTGATAGGTGCCTTGTCTGAAAAATAACTTAGTGGAAAATTTTTGTTGCACTTAATGATAAGACATTTAGGGTTGTTATACAAAGTTTCTATAATGCTTATATAAACTCAAGTCAGAGGCTTATTTAATGCTTGAAATGCACTGGTGGGTGTATATTCAGCAAATAGTTACAGTAACTTGCTACTACAAAGAAATGATTTAATCTACAAAAGAATGTCACATATATTTTTTAAATTGCCACAAGGAAATTAGCAAAGGGGAAGACAAAATAAGCAATGGGTAAAATAAGCCACCCATAAGCTGTACATTCAAATCCTACAAAATCCAATAGTGCACTTTGGAGGTAAGGCAAGGAAATAGTCAGATTACCAAAACACTGACTTTTAACCTAGGGTTTACTCAGATATCTAAAAAGGAAAATTTAGAATTCAAATGACAAAGTATTTCTTGGATTTAAGGATAGAACTGTAAAAACTGTTGAGGTATATATAAATAAAAATTACAAAGGCCACAAGATACATTTTATTTGAACACAACATATTCTTATATAAAAATAACCCAGAAGATACTTAAAAAATACATTTTTGCATAGATATTCCATAGAAAACATTTACCTGGGGCAAAACAATAAAAATACATCTCTGAAACTAGTATAGTTGAACTGTTTCCTTGGATACCAAGTATATACAGAACAAGAGCCCTTCATCTAGGGGAGCATGGGCAAGCGGGAAAACAATTTAATTCAGCATCAGTCTATATTTATTTCTCTGTTGCTCGAATATAAACCAATGATGACAAGAGGAGAAACTCTGGGGGTTTATTTAACAAAATTAAATTCACATTTCTGAGGCCATCATAGTGCATCCAATGTCCATCTATCTGGAAAGCTGCAGAATAATGATGTTCCTCTTTGTTAAATAAAGTGGCACCTTCCAGCAAATACCTGAAAATCATATCACAATGTATAAAAAAGATAAGATTTCATTTTTGTGATAAACCATCAAGTCATTTTTTTAAATGTATTTACTTTTACAGATATATACATTTCTGCTTTATCAATAAGACAACTGATAAATGTTACAGATCTTGTAAATGGTAGGACTAGGTTTGAAAACACTCCTGTTCTATAATCAAGTCACTATTATTATGCATGCTACTAGTAACAGGCTTCTTCATAGTGGTCTCTGATCCCAGTCAGAATCCAGAAAGCCTTAATTTTTTAAGTATATATATTGTAAATTATATATATATTAGAACCAGAGTCTCACTGTGTAGTTCTAACTGGTCCAGAACTCCTTATGTACAAAAGATTAGCCTCAAGTGCAACAGGATCCTCCTGTCTTTGAGTAGATTACTAGAGTTAAAGGCATGCACCACTATCTCAGATAACTATATCTTTTTAATGGCTATCAAAATCACAGATTTTTTTCTGGTTTCATAAAAAAAACAAATAAACAAACAAAAACTACCTACTTGTGATCAGATAAATCCAAGTAATAGGGTACATATGCCAGATCTTCAGGTTTCCAATGCTGCATATTTAACACAACAAAAGGGGGTGCCCCGTGGCAGAAAACTCGTTGAGAAAATTCTCTTAAGCCACCACACCTATTGAGCATCAACATTATCATACATGAGACAAATGGCTTTTCAACACTTCTGAACTGTATTTAATTTCCTAGTAAGCATAGTTATTATAATGGGTAATGGTATGACTGTTTTATTACCTTATTTTCTTAGACCTGGAGTTCTTTAGGGTCTATTCTTTATATTAGAAGTGATGCTTTAAAAACTCCTAGAAAAGTCGACTGTTTATATTCAGAGTTATAAAAGCATGAGTTTGTTGAACCATTGTAATAGTGTTTATTTATACATTCTGTTTTCAAGGTGGCTTCAATGACTGAAGGAGAAAATGCCTGTTTTAGGTTTAGGATCTTTTGTTTACATGAAGCAAATTCTCTCTCTCTCTCTCTCTGAAGTATTAGGCATAATACAACTTTACAGTAAAATCTCGATTAACCGGAATGCTCAGGGCACAGTCTTCTGGATGACAAACATTATTGACTATACTAAATTAACCAGAAAATGAGTTACTTCAGTACTTGTTGCTAAAGTGTGTAGGTTCTTATTTGTTTATTTTTTGGTCTGAAAAATAATTAATGTATGTATCTTTTATCTTTCATTATTTTATGATCTTTTATGGTTTTGTTAAGACCATTCTTCTAAATATTAACTCCTAATGCACAAAATAATGTGGACATAGAAATTGCTAAATGATTGGAATAAATATTTATGCCCCTTTGACGTTTATTTTACTGTATTAATTTTTTTGTCTTTCATTTACCTTTCTCCTAAATGAGGAATGCAGAAAAAGGTCCATTTAACTGAGGGTCCTGATTAACTGGGTTCAGGTTAACCAAGGTTTTATTGTACCTACTCAGCAATGAGGAAAAAGAAAAAAGGTGTTTGCTTTGTATTAAATGGCCAATATTACCATACTGTATATTTATATCTGGTAACAAAACATATGTTGACATACTAGAGTAGACTAGGAACACTGAAAAGTTGTTAGGCTACATAAATATTTACTCACTGTTGTTTTAGAAGTGTGTTAACTTCAAAGACCTTACCAGTCTAGATTTCTTTATAACGAAACAGGAATACTTTCAAATGTCTATCGTGTACTCACCCACGCTCTTCACAAAGTTCAATTTTGGAACAGAATAACTCATCCACAGCCAGTCGTATCAAGTTTCCATGTGGAATTTCTTGAGGAGGACTACAATAATAGCAAAATGCAAAAATGAATAAAGTAAACAGTTCAGTACACTATTATAATGATAAATTTTATAGGCTAATGCCTTATGAGCAGAACAAATAATATGAAACACACCACCTCTGATATCTTTGGAGTTTTGGCTGTTTTGTTTAAGGCACCTTTAGTCCAGGCTGGTCTGAAATTCATTCCGTACCCCAGGCTAGCCTCAAACTTAAAATGATAGTTTTTCCTCAACTCCCTGGATGTTGACATTACAGTTATGCAGGAGCATACCTACTAGCCTTGTGTTTTGGGCAGATACTATAGAAGCAGCTGAACTTAATAAATATTGCATGGATAAAGTTTGCTGTAAACTGATTCTGTTGTATATAAGTTGTTCCTACTTTAACTTAAAAAAACAATTGCCTCAACAGTTGAGTTCCAGTAAGTAGAAAGTTGGATTGCAGAATCCAGACAGCAGCTGATTGGTAAGGTAAACGCATTAACAATTGTGACTTGTTTTTATTGTGTCATCTGTTAGAAATGCTTGCTCTGCAAACGTAAAAGTCTGCTTTAAATACAAAATTATAAAAGAAACTTTAAAAGTTCTACAGTATGATGAAAGGCATTTTAAGTGAGACAAAACAGTATTAACATAGAATTATAGTTATAAAACATTTACATATTGACAAGAAGCTAATAAAAAACCTCTAAATTTATGAAGCACTTCAGTCCTTTATAACAGAAAAAACTTCCCCTGGTGGGTTTCAAATTAGTAAATAGATGACATACGCATATGTACAAAGTAAATATCCAATCTATTAAACTGTTTTTCTCTACTGTGGCCAAATTCACCTCTGGAAACGTCCGGATTTGCTTGTGGCATCAGTCTTTTTCCTACCAATCCTGATACTGTGGTGTTCACCATCGTTTTACCAGGTCCCAGCTTGGCCTTCCCTACCATTATTCAGCATCTTGGAAGTTTGTGTTTTCTCTCAAAGCCAAAAACCACTCAGCTGCCCCTAGCATCATCTCTGATTAATGTTAAAGACTCTCGGTCACATCCTCTCCAGAGACAAGAAGCCAAACTCGGAGGTTCTGTCTATAAATATTCTCTGGCCTTTCCATGAAAGAGTATTTTTAGTTTTCTTGTTTATGTAGAACTAGTCTTCCTGACAGAGAACCATTCAAAAGATAAACACTCCAAAACACTAAAGTTTTAACATTTAAGAGGTTCAATCTTTGGCATAAAGAACTTAGTAAACTTAGACCAAGAATGATTCGCTTTGCATGTTAGATTTTTTTTTTTTTTTTGCTACTAAGAAGCTATTGGATGATTTTGTACACAGATGTGTGCAATTAAGTAAAGCTCATTAACAAATGACAGAACAGAACTGAGAGGAACGTACTTTATGCTGATTGTGCGCTGCTGATCTTCTTGCACTCGGGTGGGGCAGCGCCAGTTAGAACAGTAACTCTCTTGAATGGTAGACATGAGATTTTCAAGATTTTTTGTAAAATTATCATGCTCATTCCCAAACAAATCAATTATTAATGAAGCTTTATGAACTTCAGATTTGTATTGCTGTTTTTCCATCTTGTCCCAAATCCAAAGCAGCTTCACAGTTGTAAAACTGTAGGTGTCCATTAAATAAAGAAAACAGTCTACAAACTCCCTGCCAAAATGGAGAGAAAGTTCTCTGGGGAAATTTTCATTTTCATTAAGAATGACATACAGTAACATCAAGAATCCATCTATGGTGCAGGTATTTTTCAGTCTGATTTCAACATAGAGGGGTGTACAGGATACTGCTTTGCGGCCAGCTTTGATAGTAAAAACTCCTCCCCATGGAAGAACAGGCCTCCAAAATGATCGATCTTGGTTATAGTTATTTTTAATTGATGCTTTGATCTCTTCAAACAGTGTCTTCATCCTGCATTTTAGAAATGCAAAATAAACAGGTAATGGAAGGAGATGTATTTAAATGAAAACATATCAACTGACAGAGTCAAATTAGATTGTTAGGTGGACTCCCAATATGAAAATAACAACAACAACAATGTAATGCATTTGTGTGGCTTGGGCAACTTGTATGGTCTCTGTAAAGATCACTGAAGAAGTTAAAACCTGGAACAGCAAGATGTACCATTCAAGTGCAGAGACTTGAGTTTGATCCCAGGAACCCACAGAATGGAGAAACGACTTCACAAAGTTGTCCTATGATATTCATACACATGCTGTGCTACGTGTGGACACACACCCCCCAAATATCTTTTTTCTTTTTTACAAGAAAAGAGCTTTGATACCTATGCTTTTCACTAGTTTTTAATAGATACGGGGGCTGGAGAGATGGTTTAGTGGTTAAGAGCGCCTGCTGCTTTCACAGCTTAGGTTTGGTTCTTAGTATCCACATGAAGGCTTACAACTGCCTGTAACTCCAGTTCCAGGGAGTCCAGGGCCCTCTTCCGGCCCCTGTGAACACAAGGCATGTATACTGTATATATACACATATACAGATAAAAACACTGAAATACATAAAATTAGATCAATCTTTACAAAAAAAAAGCTAACTTGTGGGATGTCTTTCTCTACACTGTGAATATGGCCTGGATGGTCAGAAAAAGAATGACCACTTGAAGGGCCTTTGTACTAATTATACTAACTTCTGTCTGTGATATAAAAAAACTTTGGAGTGGTGCCCCTGACTGGAGGCCTCTAGAGTGATCACTGCATGAAGCTGTGAAGTGGAAGCCTGGGATGCCCAGGAGATTCCCAAAATGTTGGAGATTCCAGAGCTGTGAGATACCTGCCAAGGAAAGCTGATAGCAGGGAGTGGAACCAACCCAAGATAAAAAAAGTATATTGTAGTCACTAGGCTAAATGGAGTTGGACACTAGAGTTTGGAGTTTTCCCAACTGGTTTTTGCTCTTGATTTGTTCCAGTATTTGCCCCCTATGCTCCCTTCCCTATGTTTTAAAATGGTAGTGTATATTCTGTATCATATGTTGGAAGTATGTGATCTGCTTTTTGATTGTCCAGGGCATTACAATTAAGAGAGTGCATAAATCTCAGAAGAAATGTAAGTATGAGACTGTGATAGAACATAGAGACTTGGAAGTTGGACTAAATACATTTTTGCATTATGATACGGCTACAAGCCTTTGGAGGCTGGGGAGTAGTATGTGGTTATTTCAAAGAAAATATCCCCCCAAGTGAGGGGCATTAATAGGAGGTATCACTTTGTTGGAGTTGGTATGACCTTGTGGCAGAAGTGTGTCATTGTATAGGCAGGCTTTGAGGTCTCATCTATGCTTAAACCATGCCCAGTGTTTCAGACTGCTTCTTGTTGCCTTGGAATTAAGATATAGAACTCTCAGCTACTTCTCCAGCACCCTGTCTTCATACCTCCATGTCCCACCATAAAATACTAAACCTCTGAAAATGTAAGCCATTCTAATTATGTTTTTCCGTTATAATAGTCATGGTATTTCTTCACGACAATAAAAACTTTAACTAAGAAAAAAAAAGAAAACCTTGTAGTAAATTCTAAATGAGAATAAAGCTATTAAAAGATAGTCTTACAGAAATGTCAAAGAGAAATGCTTATCACTTTGTAAAATTAATATGCTAATAAAAAAACTATAGATATATATTACATTTAATTGGTTTTATTCTTAATGTAAGCCTCTTTCTACCTCTTCAATTACAAGTTATTCCTTAGTTTCCTGTTAATACAGGCAGTTCCACTTAAGGAACTGAAATGACACCCTCAGATTTTTTCAAGTACAAAAGAACCATTGCTTGGTTTTTATTTTAATTATACTGCAAAGTGTATCTATGCTATAAAACAATTATATAATGACTTACTGCTTTACATGAAGGCTAACCTGTCCTTTGACTTTAAAAAAACAAGAGGGGGGGGTAATATAGCACTTCAAATAGCAGCACAGCTATTATTTCTATCCACTTTGGGATATCTATTTGCAACCTAGAATTGTGCCAGTCTTCATTTAACTACAGGGGCCATGCTATGAGACTCTCATAACTTAATACCCTGACTCGCCCCTCTGCGTGTTCTAGGAACAAACTGGAGTGTCCTTCCCCTTTAAACTGCCATCTTTCCTTAAGAACAGCCAGATACCGTTTTTAAAGTCACTGACTACTTCAATAAAGGTGTTTGTGTCCTATGTATGTTTCATAAGCAATAAAATAAGCTCTTGCTGAAATTGTTTTGTAAAAGTTGCTTCATATTGGAAAAATAATTATAAATTACAATATCACTTTCTAATGTTACTTTTACAGAAAGGTTTATTTTTTAAGAAAGGGGCTATATCTGAGCAACAAAAACAGAGAAAGAAATGGCTAAATCAGTCTCCCTCTGCTCCCTCTTTTTTCCTTCAAGACAGGGTTACTATGTAGACCAGGCTGGCCTTGAACTCAGAGATCCACTTGCCTTTGTCTCTCAAGTGCTGGGATTAAAGACTTGTACCACTAATAACTGATTTTGACCATTTTTTCTTTTCAAATATAACATCCTCTTAAACATGTCACAAACACAACTATAAACCTGAATTTTATGTTCAAAATTAAGTTCAAAACCAGTCTATGGTACTAGCAAATTCTGTTGCACATTAAACATGTACACTATTTCCCACTTGAGACAAGATATGGCAGTCTAAATTACTTGGTACTATATTTAGTTTGAAATACGGGTGTTTATATATAGTCTGTTAACACACTGGCTCATCAATTACTTTGAAATAGCAGAGTGTGGCAAATCTGAAGCCAAGGAAACAAACACATTTCTTAACATAAGTTGACAAGTTTCAGTTAGAATTTAAAAAGCATTCCTAAGGCATTCAAGCATTTTTAAAATAAGAAAAACTTTTCATGATCTTCATTTTATCTCTTTAGAAATTTTAAAGACTTTTGTACCAAGTTTTAGGAGCTTGAGTTCGGATTCCTAAATATTATACTGGAAAGAAAGAATAAATCCTTAGTGCTTCTGTTCCAATTATCTCTTGGGTGTGATCAAATGAAGAGCAACCACAGCACTGAGAAGCAATGATTATAATCTGCAATGCTTAAATTGCATGGATATAAAAGGGCACGAATCTAACTTTAAAGAGAACACTGGAAAATCTTGAGTACACTTAAAATTCCGCAATAAATTGGTCAGTTGTTCAAATGTAAATTGCAGTAAAACTTGAAAAAATGGGGTAGGGGGAGATGGCTGCAAAGAGCTTTACACAAATAGCTCTGAGTTTCTGGCACGTAGTCAATGGAGGATATACTTGCTGGCTCTTACCTGCCTCCATCCCGGCTCCTTCAGCTGGACTGAGCCTGGGAAACTCCCCAACCTCAATTTTTCCACCACCATGACCCCTTTCTCGCGCTGTCATGCCCAGGGGTCACAGGGTGTTCCCCGGAGGACTCGACCACCTGTCGCGGGAACCGAACACCTCACTACTGAGGGTCGCGGGACTCGCAGTCCTCTGGGGGGGGGGGGAGGAGGGCCCACGTCCGCGCGGCCACGCCCACCCTCCCGCCGCGGCAGCCAGGCCCCGGGGACCGCGGGCGGCTCCTCCGCGCCTACCTCCCGCGGGACCGAAGACCGCCGGTGCCGCCGCACCCGTTGCCGCTGCCGCTCGCTCATGGAGAGCCCAGGCTGCCGCCGCCGCGGCCGCCGCATCTACCAGCTCCTCCGGCTGCCTCGGCCGCCCCCGGCGAGCGTGCGGGGCTCCGGCACGGCCTCCATCGCGCCCGCCGCGCCGGCAGCCACCGCAGCCGCAGCGCCCAGCCCCACCCGAGCGGCCCACGCAGCCGGGACCGCGGAGCGCGGCGCGTCGCTTGTTACGGAGTAGGATTCCGCGGGCCGCCCCCTCCCCCCCTTCCACAGCCCGGCCACGCCAGCCTCCGGCCGCGCTGCTGCGCAGGCGCGGAGGCCCCGCCCAGCGTGCGCGTGTCGGGTGTGTGTGTGTGTGTGTGTGTGTGTGTGTGTGTGTGTGTGTGTGTGTACAGCCTTGAGACTTGTCCAATGGGAACCAGCATGAAGTGTAGGAGGGCGGGTCCTCGCGTAGAGGGGCGGGGCCAAGAGTGACAGGTGGGTGGGGCAGCCGGAAATGGGCAGGGTTTTCCCTGAAGAGCTAGATGCAGATGAGGTGGAGAGGCTTGGCCTTTTGACTTTAATACTGCTTTTTTGTTTGTTTGGTTTTTTGTTTTTGTTTTTGTTTTTGTTTTTGACTAGTCTTGATTTTAGGTCTTTGGAGCCCCTAACTCAGAAAATGAAAGCCTCTCCTCCATTTTTTACCAGTACATTATGACTACGTGAGATATCGATTTAAATGTATATGAAAAGAAAGCTGAAATATCTTTTAATACTGTTTAAGATTAGCCACAATGTTGTTCCTGTTTTGTTGTCTTTTTTTTTTGACAGGGTTTCTTTTCTATTAATTAAATTTATTCATTCACTTTACATCCCGACCGCAGATTCCCTTCCATCCCCTCCTCCCATTCTACCCCCATCCACTCCTCTATTCAGAAAGGGGCAAGCCTCCCACGGGTGTCAACAAAACATGGCATATCAAGTTAGGTAGGATTGAGCTCCTTTCATTGCATTAAAGCTGGAATCCCACGAATAGACCAAGCTACACAATTGTCACACATATGTACATGTCACACATATCCCATGAAGGGCGGCCCCCTGGCTGACGATCCAGATTCTGTGAGTCCCTTAAACCAACCACCCCGACAGGGTTACTCTTGGCTGTACTGAAAATCATGTTGTAGACCATGCTGGCCTTGAACTCACAGAGATCCACCTGTCTCTTGTCTTTAAAGACTTGCAGCGCCACCACCTGGCCGCAGTGATGTATTTTGTAACGCAAGGGAATACTTTAAAAAAAAAAAAAAAAAAAAAAAGCTTAAGTCCCATTTTAGTGCTCAAAAATTAGAGATAAGTTTCCACACAGAAGTGACAGAGACAGAAGCTCAAATTAGAGATGTTTAATTTTAGAGTTTGTGAATTTACTAACTTTTTAATCTTCAAAGAGTTAAAGCCCAGCGTGGGCCTGTCCCTGGAAAGTACCCTTCAGAAAAATTGCCTTCACTCCTAATTAGAATTGGAGATGATGTTAAGAGTATGCCATTCAATCTTTGAATAAAGACTGTAAAGGGGTCTAGACTCTAGAATACAGGATGGCAGATGTGGAGAGCTGAATGCCAGTCCATTATGGCTGAGCATAATGATAGAATGCTTATTCAAGACTGTGCAAGGCCCTTCCACACAAATTGCTCTAGATGGAAGCAATGCAGACTAGGAAAAAAGCTTGAGTGCAGATGAGGGAGAGAAGAAACAGATGTCTTTTTAAGCAGAGGGAGAAAAAGATAGCTCTGTTCAAAGAATGATAACTACTAATTCCCACAAAGCCAGTGCTTCTTCATTTCTGGCTTTTGTAGTTTCTTATTGCATCTTACATATGAGAATTACTGATACCAAGAGAAATTAGGCAAATTATTGTGTTGGAAAAGTTCATGTGATATTGCCTCACTAGAAAAACACCCCTTTAAAATATTTTTAAATGTTGGTCATATATTTAATTCACAACCTCTCCAAGATGTAGTGAGTACTTCATTCTTTTCTTTAAAAACTGACAGAGATGGTAGTGGGTGGAGAAGAGCAGCAAGCTGTATCTTTAAAGCTGTATCCTCAAATGAAGGCCAGCTGAGGGGAGGCAGGTGTGGATTCTTTCATACTTAACATCATCCCCAAATGTCTTTGAAGCCTTTGAACAGGTTTCTGTTCTCCCTTTCCACTCTCAAAATCTGATGACCAAGTTTAGAATTTTTAAGAATAGAGTTATTGAGGTATAATTGGCATATGGAATATATTTAAAGTGCGTAATTTGACAAGTTTTGGCATATGTATACCTGTGTGAAGCCACAAATGAACATGTGCATCACCCTCAGGTATCCTTATGCCTCGTTATAGTTTCTTCCTTCCTGCCCCATCCCTAAACAACCATTGTTCTATTTTGTTAGTACATATTCATCTCCATCTCCTTAAGTGTTACATAGTCCTTTGTTTGCTTTCTTTCATACAGTGTAACTGTTTGGGTATTCATTTATGCTCTGCACAGTAGTTCCTTTTTTGTTGCTTAATGTATTTCATTGTGTGGATGAACTGCAGTTTCTTTTCTAGCCACCTGTTAATGGACAATTAGAGTATGTCTAGTTTTAACCTATTTTCAAGAGAGCTAATATGAATTTTTGTGCAATAAAATATGTATGTCCACACATTTCCTTTGCTATTGTGTGAATATCTAAAGTGCAAGGACTAGGTCATATGGTGGATTCATGTTTATCTTTTAAAGAAATTTCTACATTATCATCCAAAGTAGATGCATGATTTTACATTCCCACCATGAAGGTTCTGCTTGCTCCACATGCTCACCAATATTTAGTACATTTAGACTTTTGCCAAGGGTGGTTGTAGTGATTATGTGAATTGTCACATGTTAAAAAGCAGGTAGGTCAGAATCTAGGGGGTAGTAATGATATAGGAGCTAGCTTTCAGTAGCCAATAAAGTGAGGGAAAAGGACCTTTGCCATGGGACTATGCTTTGTACACTGTAAATATTCATCACTCCTATTGGTTCAATAAAATGATTCTTTGTCAAGTTGATAGACAGGAAGTAGAGGCAGGGTAACCAGACTAGGAGAATGCTGGGAAGTAGAAGAGGAGAGCAGCAGATGCCAATGAGAGACAGAGAAAACAGGATGAAAATGCTGCACTGAGCAAAAAGGTACCAAGCCATGTGGCCAAATATAAATAGATATATGGGTTGATTTAAAGTATAAGATTTAGCAAGTAATAAGCCTGAGTCATAGATCACTTAGCTTTTTCTTAATATAAGCCTTTGTGTGATGGCTTGAGGGTAAGTTGCTGTGGGACTGTGAGTCTGAGCCATGGGGCTAGGCCAAGCCAGAAACTTCCTACTACAGACCTTTGGTTAAAACTCCAACCAACTTACATATGTTATGTAAAGGATGGACTTTAGGGATAAGGGAAGGTTAAAAGTTAAGATAACAAAATCTGGAACACTAAAGCAGATGAACAAGAGGACTTGTAGTGGGTATGAGAAAATGATGGTAGACAAAAAGGAAAGAGACAGAGCTCTGGACTAGTGTCAGATGACCAACTACCCATCTGTTTCATCTCTGCTTCCCCAAAGCCCAGGAAGAACAGATATAAGGGTGTAGTGGGATTATGCTGGTAATGTTGTAAATATTTGTCCTGCCTATGGGTTTAATAAAAAGCTGATTGGACAAAGGCAGACAGGAAGTGTGGGCATGGCTACCAGGCTAAGAAAACTCTGGGAACATCTCAGAGCAAGACAGATGCCGCAGAGATGCCATGGAGGCATGATGATAAGATGGTAGCCGACATAGAGGAAAGAAGCTGAAATGATGATCTAAGAGAAGGTACCGAGCTAAGAATAATGGGTTAGTTTAAGGGTAAAGAGTTACCAAGCTAATGACTGGGCTCTAGGTCAACCAGCATAGAAATAATATAAGACTGTGAATGATTATTTGAGGCTAAATGGGACTGAGAGTGGGACCAAACCTTGGGCTAGACCGCAAAGTCTGGCACAGAAACCTATTCAACAAAAGATACTATTGACTGTCCTCCCATCTACCCTTGCTTCTGGTGTAGGTAATTGTAGCAGCTCTATTGTAAGAATAGCTTCTAACAAACAGCTTCCAACTAAGAGGTAGCCCAGAGCACATCACAGTCAAATCTGAGAGAACCAAAACTGCAGTCACATGGTGGTGGTTGTGACACCAGCTAATTAGCAGCCAGACACAAGATTGACAGTGCCAACACCAGCCCTGACTTTCAGGTAGCATAGGTCAAAGTCAAGGACAGGAGCTAACAAAGCACAGGTCAGAGTGGGCTGAGGGGGCTTTAGCCTTCCCTCGTTGGGTTCAAAGCTCCTACACAGCACAGGAGAACACATACAGAGGATGTGGGCCCTCCATTGGCTTGCCCCTTGATAACTCAGAGAACTAACCAGTCTCATACCAGTTACTTTAGTCCTTATCTGATCTCTGCCTTTCCCATTATAAAACATAGAAAAGGAAGTTTGGTGGCATTTTTCTGTGTTAAAAACCATCCTACTCTGGGAACCTCTATCAATTTTTCTTATTTTCTTACTTTTCCTTTATTTCTCACTTCTTTGTAATTCCTTTAATAAGGCTTCCTTTTAGGTTGTATATCCCAGGAGTGCCTGTGTCTTTAATTTTCATGAGACAATGAACTTGGAAGTCTCGTCCTAATTTAATCTTCGGTAACAGTGAGTGTTCATGCCCAGAACCCTAAATCCTTGGGTCTTGTACAACTAGGATATGAAAAGTATCATCATACTAACAAAAACCATCTGTAGTTATTCAGTAGTGAATAGTAATGATAACAGCCAACACATTGGGGGCTTCTTATTTGTTTGATATGAAAACTTATATTGGAATTCTTTTTAAAGTAGAATGACTTCAAATCATTTATAGCCCACATCAGATTTTCCTAATGTGCCTGCATTAAGTTAAAATACACATTACCATGACTCCTGTCATTTCCTGTTGATATGAGGACCATTTTACTAACTGGCATGCCATTCAGTTTCAATAGCCCCAGCCTCAAGCCTCAAACTAGAGCATTGCTGAGTCTGGTAGGATGTCTGTCTGAATGATGAGGCTAACACAGGTCCCATGATTCTGCAACTGGATGAAAGCTTTTACATCTTTCAAATCTTAGGACACTTGTTTGAGCTGAGAACTTTCAGACCAGTCAGCCCAAGACTGGTCTGAAGGTTCAATCCAAGGGGTTGAATATAATTCCACAAGTATGTATGGTCTTTTCAAGCATTTTGTTTCATAACTTCCTGGGAAGGCAAATGTCTGTCCACCTAAAAGAGGTTATCTACACAGACCAAAGACACAGTTTTACCCAATCACAACTTATTAAATTATTAGTTAATTTATTGGGGCTACTTTCACGAGTGTGGGTGGGTGAGGCATTACTTAGAGGAGCCTGATTGATGCAAAGGCAGCTGCATGGCTGAGAAATCCACTCCACTGTGGGAGAAGGCTCTAGCTCCCCACACAACTTTGCAGGCAGCTCTGCTGGCCGGTGTCTCTTCTTCCCAACAATTGTTCACTAATTTTTATAACCTTGAAGAAAATCTTGTGAACCTTGGACCTTTCAGAGTTTCCCAAGCTTAGTAAGTTTTGTGAGCTATCTGAATCTCACTAGCCAGCTCTTACTCAGAAGACTGTTTCCACCCCAAGGAAATAGCTGGGTAAAGTGTCAGCTCACAACCAGAGTAATTAGCTCCCTTCCTTCAATGCTGTAACACCGTACAACAGTTTCCATGTCTCTCATCTCTCGGTGAAGATGTACATCTGTTCCAGTGCTTAATCTGTCTTTAAGCCTCCTAATGATCCAGATGGAAAATGAGCTATCTAGCCACTACTGCTTCATCTTTTTTGGTCTTTATTATGGAGATTAACTTACTGTATCACAACATTTTTTTGTCTGACTAATTAAATTTTTATCTTGTTTGTGAGCCAAAGCACACTCATCATTATAATGTTCTCCTCTGGCTGTGTTTCTAAGGACAAAAATATCAGCAGAGTATGTATGCCTACATAGGTTGAAAAACGCCTTTTTTTCCCAAGGTTTAGTAATCATAATATAATTCTGAGAACTCTTATAGTCTTTTTATGACTTCCAGAAATGAATGTAAGTGCACATACTTTCTTGCTTCTAAACTGTAGATTAATCAAGCCATCAGAATAAGAAAATTATAGCAAGTGGCTTCATTCTTCAGGTTGTCTATTCCTGTTTGCCAAGCAGATGCTTTTGGGTCAGGGTTCATTCAGCATCTGCTATGTGTGGACTCCCCTAACATGTCAGAAAGCTCTTCAACTGCCTTACAGTTCTACAAGTCAATTGCTGCTCAGAATGGCCTTGGCCCCTGTCCTAGTTCTGATTCTGTTGCTGTGACAAAATATCCTGACAAAAAGCAGCTGAGGGGAGAGAGGGTTTGTTTTAGCTCAGGATTCCAGGTTACAGTCCATCACTGTGGGGAAATCACAGCAGCAGAAGCTTGAGACAGGTAGTCACAGCACATTCACAGTCAACAGTGACAGAGCAAATGCATGCATCCTTACTACTCAGTTGTCTCTACTTTTATACAGCTCAGGGCCCCAAATAGGGAATAGTGCTGCCCACTTCAGAGCTCCATTTTTTCACATTAATCAAGGTACCCAAAACAGTCCCTAGTAGACATGCCCACAAGCCAGTCTGATTTAGATAGTTCCTTATTGGATTCTCTGTCCATGACTCTGGGTTGTATCAAGTTGATAATTAAAACTGTTACAACCTACCACCTTTTCATTATCTCTCTCTTTCTGTCTCTGTCTCTGTCTCTGTCTCTGTCTCTCTCTCTCTCTCTCTCTCTCACACACACACACACACACACACACACTTCACTTTAAGCCATAATTTTTCACCACTTATTCCCAAGATCTCATGTTTTATCTCAGTCTAAAATGTTCACAAAGAGGCTTTTCCCAACCAGAACAGAATGAATACATAAGTAGCAGAGACTTTTTTTTCCTAAAATAAATTGTCCCTGACTTTGGATTGCCTCAGTTACTACAAAATGACAACAGACACTTCCTTTACTTGGCAAATGAGCCAATGAGTGACAAATGCATTAGGCATTAAATATTACTTACCTGCTTCCTGGAGGTCTCAGTCCTCTAGAAAAGTAGGAAGAGCTAATCAAATCTTGCTGCATGGCTCAGCCCAGCTTTGCCAGAATTCAGAAAAATAATCAACCATACTCCCCAACACATTGAGGATATGGGACACCCCAAGAAAACAAATTAAAATGATTTATGGGAGACCATGCATATATAAAGACTAAATAGCAGACACAAGACTGAATAAAATATTTTACTAATTTGGAACAGTTTCCAAGACAGTTAGAGAAGTTACTTTCCAGAATTTCCTGACTCTAGATCCTAAACACAACACTAGGGAATGGGCACTAATAAAAACTAGGAAAGAAGGCTATGTGTCATAGCAACTTAGCCCTAAATAGAAGGGAATCTATATTGCCATCATGGCCACTCTGATGGCAGAAAAATAATTGGAATACACAGCTGTGTAGTAGCATGAATTTGGGTTGTATGAAAAGAAGACTCAAAGATGAATATCGGGGGAAGGCTGAAATATCAGAGAGAGGAAGCACCACAGTCAATTCTCAACCAGCTGTCTTGCAACTTCCTAAGCCTCACTCCTGGTCTCTTCTGCCTGTGCTTCTGCTCTTTCTACCTGGTTTCTACAAGCCCTTATTTACCCTATCCCATCCAGGTTAGGATTAAAGGCATGTAGCCTTGAACTCACAGAAACAGAAGAAGTTCTGTCTCTGGAGTTATGGGATTAAGGGTGTTGGTCCCACTCCTGATTTTCCCTGTGTGTGATTGACTCAGCTGTTTATTTTTGTATTCAAGGATCAAGGATTTCCTGAGCTATCTGCCTAGGGTTGACTGTGTGGTCTCTCTGATATCCCAGGATTTATTAAATATCTATCATATATCTACACAGCTGGGTTTATCTTAACTGGGTTAAATCTGTCCCATGAGCTCCATAACTGAAAGACAACAAAATACTCTTGTTTGTTCACTGAAAATCTAGAACTACTCTTTAGAAAACAATCTATAGGTCAGTGATATAACCTGGTTTTGATGACTTCAAGCTAACTCTTGTCCCTGGTAGCTTTTCTAAATTTCCAACTTAGTGGCCTAAAGAGCTGAGTGTTTGTGGTTTGTTTAATTCAACTGCACCTTTTTACTCTGCATCTCTAACCCTGCTGGTTATGTCCACCATAGGGCACTGTTGTTGGTTATTTTTATTCTTTGTTCTTTTGGTTCTTTCAGGGGTCCTGCCACTCAGAACCCAAATAAATCATACACGGAGTCTTATTCTTACTTATGAATGTCTGGCTTTAGCTTGGCTTGTTTCTAGCCAACTTTTCTTAACTTAAATGATACCATCTACCTTTTGCCTCTGGGATTTTATCTTTCTCTATTCATGTATACCTTTCTTTACTTCTTACTTCATGGATTGCTGTGTAGGTGGGTGGCTGGCCCCTGATGTCCTACTCCTTCTTTTCTTGCTCCTCTTTCTTCTTTTCCTCCCAGATTTCTCCTTCTATTTATTCTCTCTGCATACCCCCCATCTATCCTTTCTCCTGCCTCACTGTTGGCTGTTTAGCTCTTTATTAGACCCTCAGGTATTTCAGATAGGCAAAGTAACAGCTTCACAGAGTTAAAGAAATGTAACATAAAAAAACGCAACACATCTTTGCATCATTAAAACAAATGTTCCATAGCGCAAACACGTCTTAAAATAATATTCCATAATAGGACACACAGGCTCAGTTGCAACCCACTAGCCATCGGCAATTAGCCAAAGAGAAGGAACAAGAAATATACTTAGATACATGCTCCATTCCTGATTTAAATAAAAAAGTTAACATCTTCTATTCCACCCATCTCTTATTCACACATCTAGCCTGGAATTTAACTGCCAAATTGTCCATTTGCCTTGTCATGTGAGGGTTTGGTTTCCTGGGACAGCAGCTTGCCTAGCTGTTCCTGCAGGTCCATCTTCCTTCTGGGAAGACCTAAGCTGGTTAATCATCCAGTTGAAATTACAGTTAATGACTCTTAACAACATTCTCCCATGAACTTTTTCTTTTCCTTGTTACCACTCCTGCTACTTCTTTCAACCTGTACTCTCCTCCTCTCAGACTTCTGTGGCAGAATGGCATGTCTAGACTAATACAAGCTCTTTTTATAAAAATATACCGAGGATAATAGTTTTCTCCATATTAGAGAGTCACAAGTTCTCTCTGCTCTTAGGGGATCCTAGAAGAGGTACTTTGTATTTTCAAAGGCTCACTGAACCCAGCCAAAACAACCTTACCATCTCCCTTCTGGTAGATTTTAGTTTTGCAGCATAAAGAGTAACTCTACACACCCAAGCCTGGAAATATATACCCAAGGATGCTACTGAGATCTCTTATTGACCTCAAAAAGCATTGGCCACACACAGACCACAGACAACCACATTTAAAATTTTGTATCTTCCAAACTGTCTGACTCACAGGGCCTCTGTTGAATTTGTGGATAACAGGCCTTTTTAAAAATAAGATGTGGTGGAATGTTCTCTGTATGCTGTAAATAAAGGTCTGTTTTGGCCTATGCACAGCACCGTAGAAGTGGGTAGAGAATCAGAGGACAGGTAGGAGAAGGGCGGAGTTAGTCAGTCTCCATCCAGCCCCTGAAGAAGACAGACCTGTAAGAAATACAGGTGAGCCACGGCGGGCCACGTGGTGGGTAGAATACTAGAAATGGGTTGATTTAAGATGAAAGAGCTAGCTAGTAATGTGCTTAAGACATGGGCCAAACAGTATAAAGTATATAAGCATGTGATTCATTTCTTTGGGGGACAAAAGCCGCAGTGGGCCAGGTTCCAAACCTCTGAGCCCAAACGGGCACCGGAAAAACTTACTACCACAGATGGCTTCCCAATGTGGGCCGAACACCTGCATAAAGCCTGAGAAAGTTTAAAAAGCTTAAAATGGGTTCTAGATCACTGAAACAGAGCCAAAAGCAGTTTTTTGAATTGTGTATTTGAATTGATTTATGGTACATAAACGGTGCAGTGTTCAGGCGGAAATTTAAAAGTGGCGCGTCTGTGGCACACAGCTTAAACTCATACGTTTCACAAAAGGCTTGGCATAAGTGTGATTGATTTAAGGTTTCTGCTTATATTGAACAGAAAGAAACAGAGTTAAAAACAATTTTTCTGGTAGCAGCATTTCCTGAGTCCACTCTGGTTGTGTTGGGTTCCTCCACCATATTGAAAAGCCCGCCAAAAGGCGCAGAGTCAGCAATTTAATTGATCGCAACATTTTAAAAGTTCTTTGGGTTAAAAAATGATTAAGAATTCTCAATAAAACATATTTAGACTTTCAAAACCTCTAAATGGGGTTCAATGTATGTAAAATATGCATAGTTTCAGAGAGAGAAAAAAAAAGGGTAAAGAAAGCCCTTTAAAAAAAAGAAATAGGAAATAAAGATAAAAAGGCCACATGAAGATGGCAGATAAACAAAGAGTCTGGATTATGGTTATTGTATTTTCTTTCAATTTTTTAACTTTTAATGAGATAATTGCAAAGAGACAATTGATTGCTAAGGCTGCTAAGTTAAACAAATACATATACTTTAAAGATATCTTGACTTTGAAATCTGTTTTAAGAATATATTACTTGGGAAAAGAGTTTCTGTTTTTGTCTCCACAGAAGATCAAATCCTTTGGATTGATTCTAGGCAAATGTGGTTCCATTTGCCAAGGCCACCTGAAATTCTCTGATGGGAAGATCAGCTTCCAAGATGGCCAGTTGAGATGATCCAGGTTCAAAACCCCATGAGATTGTCATCGTCCTTTGACAGCAGGAAGTAGTAAAAGAAAGAAAGCTACGTTCAATTTCCCCAAAATACTACTTATTAATGTTTGTTTTCATTATAAATGGTTAATGGTCATAGTCGATCTTAAAAAAGAAAAAGTGGGGAGGAGGATATATAGGAATAATTAGAAAAGATAAGTGGATTTTGATTCATTGATATAAACTTAAGGTTAATTTTGTTATGCTGTATGTATTTTTCTACTCTTGATTAAGGTATGATGCTGATGTAATTCATTTAATATTGTAATATGTAATTGAGAAATGCAGATTAATAGTCATCTATGATAACCAAACTTATAGTCATGTTAGTTAGGTTTTTGTAGGTATGCAAAGTTGTATTTCAATTAGATAGGTAGACTTCAAACACTTCAAAGACATGCAGAATATGGCATTTAAAATATTTTAAGAACTTAGACTTTTCTGGACAGTGAGACAGGTCTGCTCCTGGCAGCACCAATGTATTTCAGGAAAATGATGGGCATTGAAGAAACTTCATGTGGAATTTACTTTGTGGCAACAGTTAGCCACTGAACAAGAAACTGCTCTGGTATTGACTGCTTGATAGTATGCTGTATAAACTGGACATGCAGGTTCAATAGGAAAGTGACCTCTGAACTTTGGCAGAACAAGCTGAGATGGTCCTTTGAGTTCCTGCTTTGCATAAAAAAATTTCCAGGCATTCTTCAGGACATAAGGAGAAGTGACTGATGGACTGTGACAGATTTCCTGCATCCCTGAATGGTATACCAGAGACTTTGGGCCATATAGGTTGAAGATGGATGCCCCAACATTACAAAGGAACTTTGGGTGACTGTCCAAGCAGACAGATGTCATCTTTGTCATTTTATAGACTTTGGAAGTTGCTTACACTTCCTGTTTATTTGGATAATAATATAACCTTCTGTGGTCTTTCATGTGGTTGAAGGTTTAATAATTATAGGTATAGTTCTTTTTAGTTTAAAAGGTATATTAGATATGAAACTTTAGACTCACAATGATAAGGTAGATAATGGAATACTCTCTTTTTTTGTGAATACAAATAGACTGGATATTTTGACTGTAATTCCTGCTTAAGAGCTGTTCTATTGTAATTTTGCTATATGGAAATTGAAACCTTCCTTTTTAATTAGACAGAAAAGAGGAAGTGTGGTGGAATGTTCTCTGTATACTGTAAATAAAGGTCTGTTTTGGCCTATGCACAGCACCATAGAAGTGGGTGGAGAATCAGAGGACAGGCAGATAGAAGAAGGGCGGAGTTAGTCAATCTCCATCCAGCCCCTGAAGAAGACAGACCTGTAAGAAATACAGGTTAGCCACGGCTGTGGAGGGTAGAATAGTAGAAATGGGTTGATTTAAGATGAAAGAGCTAGCTAGTAATGTGCTTAAGACATGGGCCAAACAGTATAAAGTATTTAAGTGTCTGATTCATTTCTTTGGGGAACAAAAGCTGCCGTGGGTCAGGGTCCGAACTCCCGGGCCCACACAGCCCAGGAAAATCTTCTACAACAATAAGATCCTTTTTAGGGTAGCTATTTTGATCTCTGGGGCATGTAAGAGCAGATATTTCTGTGGCCTGAGACAATGCCTCCTTGTCCTCCCCAATGTATAAAAACACACATGCTCATAAATGAACAGCACCTTTGATCTCACTGGCAAAGGCTCTGGATGGCTTGGTAAAAGCAGACAGCTTTGCAGTGGTGGAATCATCATTTGTCCAACAAAAGTTCCAAAAAAACAATCCATGAAAAGCTGGCAGGAGGATCAAAAAAAAAAAAAAAATGAACAAAGTCTAGCCCAAATTAGAAATCAAATAGATTCTCTGGTAAGAGTGGTTTTCTAAAACAGAAGAGTTCTAGACCTACTCACTGGATGTTGGAGGAAGTTACTTATATCTCCAGGAAAAATGCTTCTTTTATGTTAAAATATCTAAGCAAGTATAACAAAAACGTCAAAAATATCCAAAGTAGCTGAAGCACTTGAAAATTCCTCTGTTTTTTTGTGGTCTGGGCATTTGATATGGTCACCCCTCCTATTGTTAGCAGATAGGAAAAGAATGGAGGGTTGAAAGGTCATGAATCTGTTAAAGGGTCAGCATAGCAATCTACATGAGGCAACACTTTGCTATTTCTGAAGGTTCTGGGAGGCAAGGAAAAATAAAGAAAAGTTGTTGAATTTATACTTAGCAGCTGATGTCTGATGGCTTATGTTTGATGTTTCTGCTTCTGTGCACTGAGGGGTGTGCCATACTCTGCATGTATAGCAAGACAGTTGAATTTGTGTGGAATTCTAAAATAAACCTTGGATTTAAGAACACTTTTTTTGGTTGCTTGTGTGTTGTTTATTATTTAGCAATTTATTGATCTTTGACTCTACTAAGATGCTATTTGTGAATAGATTACTCGTGAAATTAACCTCTTGGCTAGAGCACCCATCTGCATCCACAATGTCTACCAAACACAATTTTAGTTGGCTTCATAAATATTTTAATGGACAATAATTAGATGATATGCAAAATTGCTTTCTGAGTTGTTTCATTTTTTTAAGGAAAAAAATGGCTAAACATCAGGAAAGATTCTCTTCTTGCCAGGGCCATCCATTATTTATTTATTTTTAAAGCAAATCAATAAATGATTGGTTCAGTATTCCAGGAACTATTTGTCAGTCAGGAATCTACATTTTAAAAATGTATATTGAGAGTCTAGAGAAATGGCCCAGAAGTTAAGAGCATTGATTGTACTTTCAGAAGATCCAAGTTTGTTTCCCAGCATTCTCAATGGTATCTTATGACTGTAATTTCAATTTCACAGCCCTAATGCCTTTTTCTGACCTCTGTGGGCACCAAGCACACATGTAGTACAGGGACATACATTTCAGCAAATAACCACACTCATTAAATAAATGAACATTTAAAAAAGTTATCATTTAAAAATTATATATATAATTATATAAATTTTATATATTAAAAGTTTTTTTAAACTCAAAAATTTAGAATGTGTTGCAAGAATTCTGGTTGTATTAAAGAAAACTCAGAGCCAGATATCAGAGAAAGGCTGAAATATCAAAGAAAGGAAACACCACAGTCAAATCTTACCTAGCTATCTTCCAGCTTCCTCAGCCTCACTCCTTATCCATTTTACTGCATGAATCTGTTTTTCTACGCCTGCCTTAAATACCTTCTTTGCCCAGTTGTATCACATCCAGGTTAAGATTAAAGGTTTGGGCTACTACTATTTGGTAGTTAGCCTTGAACTCACAGAAAAACAGAAAGATCTCTATCTCTGGAGGTGTGGGATTAAAGACAAGATATCACCACTGCCTCCTTGGGAGCCTGGAACTCCCTCTGTAAACCAAGCTGGCCTCAAACTCAGATCTACTGGGATTAAAGGTGTAGGTCACCACTGTCTGATACTTCTGGATTAACTGTGGGTGGATCTTTTCTCTGATGTTCCAGACTGTTAAATCTATAACATATCACCACAAGAGTGTAGATTGTAGAGGAAGAGAAGTTCAAGACCGCTCACCATATTTGGTGAGGGCTTCATGCTTCATGAGGACATGAAGGGACAATGTGGCATGTGAAAGTGTGCATTTAAGTATGTGTGTGTGTGTAGGGGCAGACAGAAAGTGAGAAAAGAGTGTTAGACAGAGAGATAGAGAGGATAGAGGAGAAAGAGCAGCTAATGTGAGGGTGTGTGGTGTGGAGCAGAGCCTATAACATCTCACTTTGAAGTTGCCACTTGGTCTTGTGGGAGCTACATTTAATCTCTTCTTAAGGGCAGGATCTTATGACCTATTAGCTCTGTCTTTAATAACATTCTTTTTAATTGACACATGACAGTTATACATGCTTGTGGGGTATGATGTGACACTTCAATATATATAGATGATGTGTAATGACTAGAAGAGGGTGATTGGCCTGTCTTCTCAGACATACATCATATGTTTGTGCTGAGAATAACTCACATCCTGTCAATTGTTTATGTCAATTGTTGTCAGCCATATTTTTTTTTATCTTGAGAAGAACCCTCCTTGCTTTGTACTCAAGAGGATGTTAAAATTCACACACCACTGATTTCTAATCAATTCCTCCCTTAATGATGAGAGCCCTTGACATAATTTTTCAAGGACATGAGCAGACTTTGAAAATTTCCATTTAGGAAAGGTGGATGGAAAGATAATGCTTGTAGTCAAACTCTGGAAGTTATTTTCTTATTGCATGGTCCTTCTGTGACAATATAGCTTCTGATTTTATACCCCAAGTGATTGGCAGCATTGGCATTTATTTGATCACTAGCTTTTCTTCTTATTAGAATACTGGAAGGTGATTCCTTTTAGAAAGTGATTTACGGAGTGCAGCTCCGTGACAGGTTCAGCGTTGCATAAATCTCTCATCCACAAAGCCCAAGATGGAGCAGCGAAGACGGAGCTCTGAGAGGCTGTCTGCCAAGCCTGCCCCAGCCAAGGTGGACATGAAGCCCAAAAAGGCCACCGAGGGAGATAAATCATCAGACAAAAAAGTGCAGACAAAGGGAAGAGAGGAGCAAAGGGCAAACAAGCTGGAGTGGCTGACCAGGAGACTACAGACCTGCCCGTAGAAAATGGAGAGGATGAAAACCAGAGTCCAGCCTCTGAAATAGAAGAGAAAGAAGCCAAGTCCGACTAATCATCCATCACACCTGTCAGTATCCCCACCTCCCTTATTGTACGATCCAGAGAAACATTTTTTTATCAACTATTTTGTTAATGCAAGTTTTTTTAGTAGCTCTAGAAACATTTTTAAAAGGTGGGGCAAGTCTCACCTCATCCCATTTTTTTTTAAGTGTAAATGATTTTTTTAAGAGATTAAGTCACATTATGTGCCATATATATATATATAATTTGTATAGATGCTCTTATCTACAAAACAAAAGAAAATAAACTAATTATTGTAAAAAAAAAAAAAAAAGAGGTTAAGTCACTTGCTGGTTGTTTATTTTTTGGTACAACCAGAAAATAGCAGGATACTGAATCAGGAGAGGCTGTGACTGTCTCGGGGGTCATCATAACATTCCGTAGAGGGGGATAATTTTATATCCTACAACACAAAGCATAGTAAATGGTAATATGGAGTCTCGTTCGTGCATTTGTGTCTGGAATATTTTCAGTTAATATCTAGTCTCGTATTTCTAGTAGAACTCTTTCCTAAAGAACCACTCCTCGGCCCTTGCCCTGTCAGATGTCTCTGGTCATGGCGGATCATTTTCCTAACAATTGTGATAATGTGCTGTGAAAGATTGAAATTTTGAGTATGTACTGTATGTGGAGTCAGTGGAATTGAGAATTGTGGGCATTTCATTATTATGTGAAGTCTTAGGGAAAACTTGGCCAACTTTGAGGGTGGAATATCACTGGAATAAATTCAAAGAGAAACAACATGTGTCTGGGGTCCTTAAACACAATATATGACTCATCAGAATTTGGGTACGACTGTTAAGAATTGAAATGTCTGTGTACTCGACTCCTAAATCAATAAAATCTCAGTTGTGAAAAAAAGAAAGTTATTTATGGAGCAACAAGTCTATGATGATTTCAATAAAAATTAAAGTCTTAAAGACTGCAGATATTTTGTTTTCATTCTCTTCCCTGGACATAGCATATAAATTATCCCATGAAAATAAACTGGGTCTAACCTGAGCTTTCTGTATGATGTCTCCAAGTGCCAGTTTCTCTAAATGTGAAGAAACCACTTTGATATTGCGAATGATAGTCTTCTGCTCATATCACAAGCCTGTTTCATCACTGTGTCCAGGGGAGTGTCTCAACCAGAGATTTCAACAACCTGAAACCCAGCCCCAATGCCATTTAAAAAAATTTTATGATAGAGAATTGGGAGCCCATTAAGCAAATATTTATGATTATGCTTGTGATTATAATGTTCCTCCAACTAACAATATCTAGCCATCAATTAAAAAATCAACAGAAGCTATATAAATACTTAGAAACAGTTCACTGATTTTTCTGTTGGAGAAAAATAGAGCTTAATGTTAATTAACCAAAAGGATATCTGTTGCCTTTTGAGGATTCTAGATGGAAAGAACTGTGCCTTCAATTTCAGTATTAGATATGTGAGGTGAGACAAATTAGCAGCTGAACACATTTACAAGGCTTCAGAATAATTTGGGATAATTTAAAACAATATATAAGCTGCATATGATGGCACATGCCAGCAATCCCAGAACATGGGAGGTGAGGCAGGGCATATGTGCAGTGAAGGCCGGTCTGTTCTATATAGCAATACTCTTTCAAAACAAAAAAAATAGGTATTATATAGGAGGATTCTGCCTTGCTAGAGATCTCTGAATCTATGGAAGGATAGAGACTAGAAATCTGTATTTTCATAAATTTTTAAATTTTTTTTATTTTTTGTTTTTATTATTATTATTTTAATAATAATGAAGAAGTCACATTTTCTATCCTTGTATATCCTTATTCAAGGTCTCTTCCCCCTCCCATCACATCAGATCATTTTTTCTTCTCCACAATTCCCCATCCCCTCCCTGGGCAGGCTGGAGACAGTCCCATGGTCCCACTGTCCCAATATTGTTTAGTTCAGCCTCCACTCCTGGCAAATCCAGTTTTCTTCTCCCAACATCAAGACTAAATCAGGTGTTCCTCTAGAGGGAGTGGGATCCAAGGAGTCAGTCCAAGTTGCTTCAGATCCCATTCTGCTCAGTGGTTGTGGTTTGCAGCTTGGGCATGCTTTGCTTTTTTTTTGTTGTTGTTGTTTGCTTGTTTGTTTAGAGTCCACTAATGAGTGAGTACATCCTCTGGTTATCTTTCTGGGTTTGTGATACCTCACTCAGGAGGATATTCTCCAAATCTATTCATTTGCCTGCAAATTTTAGGATATCATTTTTTCTTACTGCTGAGTAGTACTCCATTGTGTAGATGTACCAGAGTTTGTTAATCCATTCTTCAGTTGAGGGGCATCTAGGTTGTTTCCAGGTTCTTGCTATTACAAATAATGCTGCTATGAACATAGTTGAGCTAATGCCATTGGATAGTGACTGTGCATCTTTAGGGTATACACCCAGAAGTGGTATTGCTGGATCCTTGGGGAGATTGATTCTCAGTTTTCTCAGAAACTGCCATACTGCATTACAGAGTGGCTGAACAAGCTTACTCTCCCACCAACAATGGAGGAATGTTCCTCTTGCACCGCTCCCTCTCCAGCATAGGTTGTCATCTGTGTCTTTTATCTTAGCCAATCTGACAGGTGTCAGGTAGTATCTCAAAGTTGTTTTGATTTGCATTTCTCTGATGGCTAAAGATGATGAGCACCTTTTCAAGTGTCTTTCAGCCATTTGTAATTCTTCTGTTGAAATTCCCTTTTTAGATCTGAACCCCATTTTTTGATTGGGTTATTCAAGGTTTTGGGCTCTAGATTCTTGAGTTCTTTATATATCTTAGAGATCAGTCCTCTATCACTTGTAGAGTTGGTGAAAATCTTTTCCCATTCTGTAGGCTGTCGTTTTGTCAATAGACAGTGTCCTTGCTTTACAGAAGCTTCTTAGCTTCAGGAGATCCCACTTATTGATTGTTGGTCTTAGTGTCTGTGCCACTGGTGTTATATTTAGGAAGTGGTCTCCTGTGCCAATTCATAGAAGTATATTTCCCACTTTCTTTTCTATCAAGTTCAAAGTGGCTGGGTTTATATAGAGGTCTTTGATCCATTTGAATTTGAGTTTTGTGCAGGGTGACAGGCTCGGATCTATTTGCATTTTTCTACACCCTACCATCCAGCTATGCCAACGACATTTATTAAATATACTATCTTTTTTTTTCATTGAATATTTTGGGCCTCTTTGTCGAAGATCAGGTGTTCATAGGTTTTTGGGTTAATGTCTGGATCCTCAATTCTATTCCATTGGTCCACAAGTCTGTTTTTATTCCAGTACCAGGCTGTTTTTATTACAGTAGCTCTATAGTATAACTTGAAGTCAGGAATGGTGATGTTTCCTGAGGTTCTTTTGTTGAGCAAAATTGTTTTGGGAATCCTGGCTTTCCTGTTATTCCAGATGAAATTGAGTATTGTTCTTTCAAGGTCCAAAAAATATTGTGTTGGGATTTTGATGGACAGTGCATTGAATCTGTAGTTTGCTTTTGGTAGAATTGCCATTTTTACTATGTTGATCCTACCTATCCAGGACCATGGGAGAGCTTTCCATTTTCTGATATCCTCTTCAATTTCTTTCTTCAGTGATTTAAAATTTTTGTCAAATAGATCTGTTACTTCTTTGGTTATAGTTACTCCAAGGTGTTTAATGCTATTTTTCAGCTATTATAAAGGGTGATGTTTCCCTTATTTCTTTTTCAGCCCTTCTATCTTTAGTGTATAGAAGGGTTACTGATTTCTTTCAGTTAATGTTGTATCCTGCTACATTGCTGAAGGTGTTTATCAGCTGTAGCAGTTCCTTGGAAGAATTTTGTGGGGCACTTATGTATACAATCATATCATCTGCAAATAGAGATAGTTTCACTTCTTTTTTCCCAATTTGTATCCCCTTAATCTCTTTTCATTTCCTTATTGCTTTAGCTAAAACTTTGAGAACTATATTGAATAGATAGGGGGAGAGAGGACATCCTTGTCTAGTTCCTGATTTTAGTGGGATTGCTTTGAGTTTTTCTCCATTAAGTTTGATGTTGGCTGTCGGCTTCTTATAAATCATCTTTATTATATTGAAATATTTTTCCTGTATTCTTGATCCCTCCAGAGCTTTTATCATAAAGGAGTGTTGGATTTTGTCAATGGCTTTTTCAGCATCTAAGGATATGATCATGTGGTTTTGTTCCTTTAGTTGGTTTATATGATAGATGACATTTACAGTTTTTTGTATGTTAAACTATCCCTGCATTTCTGGGATAAAGCCTACTTGGTCGTGGTGGATGATATTTTTTATGTATTTTTTTGTATATGGCTTGCCAAAATTTTGCTGAGAATTTTAGCATCAATATTCATGAGGGAAATTGGTCTGTATTTCTCCTTCTTTGTTGTGTCTTTGAGTGGCTTGGGTATTAGGGTATTCGTGGCTTCATAAAAGGAATTTGGCAATATTCCTTCAGTTTCCACTGTGTGAAATAGTTTGAGGAGTAATGGTAGTAATTCTTTGTAGAGGGAAATCAGGAACTATATATGTGAACGATCGCATCATAGGACTGGAGATGAGTGGGGCGTGGTTAACTGAAAAGGATTCCGGAAGTAGACCTTCGAGGGAGAGGACCAGGACAGGAAGTCATCATTCTCTCGTGAGAGTTCCCCGACCGGGTGCACAGTTCAGCCCAGCCCGGGAGTTCGGACGTATGGCGTGGGGATGAAGAATCTTCCTTAGAAAGGCTCCGGCACGCTGCAACCTCATCCTGTCATCTTCTTTTAAAACCAGCTCTGTTTTGTATGCGATGTTCACAAAATAAACCCCGTTTAAAACATATCTCAGGGCGGGTTTTTATCGCGATAATTCTTCTTTGAATGTCTGGTAGTATTCTGCACTGAAACCATCTGGACCTGGGCTTTTATTTTTGGGGAGGCTTTTAATGACAGCTTCAATTTCCTTAAGAGTTATAGGCCTGTTTAGGTAATTAATCTGTTCTTCATTTAATTTTGGTAAATGGTACCTGTTCAGAAAGCTGTCCATTTCTTCTAGCTTTTCCATTTTTGTGGAATATAGATTTTTGAAGTATGATCTGATAATTTTCTGGATTTCCTGGGTGTCTGTTGTTATGTCCCTCTTTTCATTTCTGATTTTGTTGATTTGGATACTCTCTCTCTGCTTTTTGATTAGTTTGGATAAGGGCTTATCTATCTTGTTGACTTTCTCAAAGAACCAACTCTTTGATTCATTGATTCTTTGTATTGTTCTTTTTGTTTCAATTGTATTCATTTCAGCTCTAAGTTTGATTTTTTCTGCCATCTACTCCTTCTAGGTGAGTTTGCTTCTAATTGTTCTAAGGTTTTCAGCTGAGCTGGTAGGTCTTTAGTGTGAGATTTCTCTAGGCTTTTCATGTAGGCATCTAGTGCTATGAATTTTCCTCTTAAGACTGCTTTCATTGTGTCCCACAAGTTTGGATACTTTGTGGATTCATTTTCATTAAATTCTAGAAAGACTTTGATTTCTTTTTTAATTTCTTCCTTGACCCAGAGGTGGTTCAGCTGAGTGATGTTTAATTTCCATGAGTTGATAGGCTTTCTTTGATTTTTCATGTTGTTGAATTTTAACTTTAGGCTCTGGTGGTCCGATATGTTACAAGGGATTATTTTCATTTTTTTTTGTATCTGTTAATATTTGCTTTATGACCAATTATGTGATCAATTTTAGAGAAAGTTCCATAAGGAGCTGAGAAATATGTATATTTCTTTGCATTTGAGTGGAAGCTTCTGTAGATATCTATTAAATCCATTTGCATCATAATCTCTGTTAGACTCCTTATTTCTCCGTTGAATCTCTGTCTGGTTGACTTATCCAGGGTTGAAAGTGAGGTATTGAAGTCTCCCACTGTTAGGGTGTGAGAACTGATGTGGGATTTGAACTTTAGCTGGGTTTCTTTTACATAGGTAGGTACCCTTATATTAGGGGCATACATATTCAGGATTGAAATCTTCTCTTGACCAAATTTTCCTGTGATAAATAAGTAATGACCAACTTGGTCCCTTTTACTTGCTTTTAGCTTGAAGTCTACTTTGTTAGATATTAGGATGGCAACCCCAGCTTGTTTCTTAGGACCATTTGACTGGAAAATCTTTTCCCAACCCTTTACTCTAACTAAGCCTGTGTCTGTCTTTGTGGTTGAGGTGTGTTTCTTGTAGGTAACAGAAGGATGGCTTTTGTGGCTCTGTCCATCTTGTTAATGTGTGTCTTTTTATAGGTGAGTTGAGTCCATTGATATTAAGGGAAATTAGTGACCACTAATTGATATTTCCTGCTATTTTTGGTGGTAACTTGTTTGTATTTCCTTTCTCTGGGATATTCTTCTGTGGGGTTATTGATTGTTTGTGGTTTCATGGGTGTACCTGCGGTCCTTAGGTTGGAGTTTTCCCTTTAATGCTTTCTGTAGTTCTGAATTGGTAGATAGGTATTCTTTCAGTCTGACTTTGTCATGAAATATCTTGTTTACTCCATCTATGGTGATTGATAATTTTGCAGGGCAAGGTATTCTAGTTTGGCATTCTTGCTCTTTTAGTGTTTATGTCACTTCTGACCAAGCCCTTCTAGCTTTCATCGTTTCCATTGAATAGTCAGGTGTTATTCTGAAGGGTCTGCCTTTATAGGTAAGTTGTACCTTTTCTTTTGCAGCTCGTAAAATTTTTTCTTTGTTCTGTATGTTTTGTGGCTTGATTATTATGTGGTGTGCTGACTTTTTTTTGGGTCATATCTATTTGGTGTTCTGTAATCTTTCTGTATCTTTATAGGCATTTTCTTTTTCAAGTTAAGAAACGTTTTCTTCTATGATTTTATTGAAAACTTTATCTGTATCTTTGAGCTGGTATTCTTCTTCTTCTATTCCTATTATTCTCAAGTTAGTTCTTTTCATGGTGTCCCAGATTTCCTGAACATTTTGTGTTATGGCTTTTTTGGTTTTAGTATTTTCTTTGACTGATATATCTATTTCAGCTACTGAGTCTTCCACTTCAGAGATTCTCTCTTCCATCTCTTGGATTCTATTGGTTATACTTGTATCTGTAGTTCCAGCTTTTTTCTTCAAGTTTTCTATTTCCATCTTTGCTTCATTTTGTGCCTTTTTTGTTGCTTCTATTTCAGTTTTTAGTTCCTGGCATGTTTCTTTCATTTTTTGGTTTCCCTTTTCTTGGTTTTCTTTCAAAGATTTATTCATCTCTTCCAATTTTTTGTTTGTATTTTCTTCTATTTCTTTAAGGGAATTTTTCATATCTTCTTTGATGGCTTCAATGATCTTCATAAAGGTATTTTTGGTGTTGCTTCCTTGTGCTTCCTCTTCATTGCTCCGTTCAGGTCTTGTAGTTGTAGAACCACCACTTTCTTCTGGAGTTGCCTTGCTGTTCTTTATATTATTATATATATTTTTGCACTGGTGTCTGCCCATGGCTTCAGTGGTTCAAGATTAGGTGGCTCCTGGTCAGTTGTGGCAAGAGGGCTTGTGTGTCTTCTGTGGCCTCTGAGCATGGGGTCTGCTCATTCTCTGACTCTGCTCTTGGCAGGCATCTGAATTTCAAGTCCTCAGTCCTTCTCTGCTGATGCAGTTGAGGGCGTGGTCACTGTATGATGCCCTCTTTTTTAGGTGCAGCTGTAGCAGGCTCCTCACTGCCAAACTCTATTCCTGTCTGCTAAGGAGTGTGTGGAGACACACACCACAGACAGAACCTGGTCCCAGAACCTAAAATCTTTTTAATAACTATTGAATTTCACTGTTGGAGAATCACACAGAAATGTAAGAGTTACCTTAAAATAGGCTTGTGTTAGGATTCTGGGTTCCAGGAAAAAAACAGAATCCCACTAAGCATGAGCAAAATGAGATTTACTGGATTATAAAGCAGGAAGGATTAGAGTGAAGCCAACAACAGCTCTTCAGGATAACATCATGGTCCCTCCCTCCCTTTCTCCCTTCCTCCTTCCTTTCCTTCTTCCCTGCCATGGAAACCTTTTCTGTGGTGGGGACAGTGACTCCTGATAGCAAGCTCTCATTTTATTTCTCATGTTTTAAAATGAAAAGAGATCAGACTTCTGCCCTTACGGCCTCATTCACCAAAGAACATGGGTGGACACTTTCTGTGGAATAATCCTTTTGTATACTGAAGATTTGTTGCTGTGATTGGTTTAATAAGGAAGCTGACTGGCCAGTAGCTGAATAGGATAAAGTTAGGTGAGAAAGCCAAATTGAAAATGATGGGAAGGAGAAGGGCAGAGTTAAGAGTTACCAGCCAGATGCAGAGGAAGCAGAAGATGAACATACCATGTTGGTAAAGGTACTGCCATGTGGCAGAGGGGGAAGAGCTAGTTAGTAGTAAGCTAGTAAGTAGTAAGTAAGAGGAGTAATATGGGTTAACTTAAAATGTAAGAGTAGTAGTAGTAAGTTATTGGCTGAGAATTTATAATTAATACAAACGTCAGTATGTTTATTTTAGAGTGGTTGCTCGACAGAAACTTTCACTTATAGACTCTGGCACTGAATACCTTCTGTATACACCCCTTTGAGGACGGTAATGTGATTACACAGACAATAAACAGGCTTGGTAATTAACAGTTTCATCAGTCCTACAGGATGGAAGGTCAGTTTTCCAGTGGAAACAAAGTTTCCTGAGGTGATTAAAACAGATACCTCCTATAAGTTTGATTTATCTGATGGCAATGTAAATACCTTGGCAGTATAATAATTTATTTTGGGATATTCTTAGTACTAAGTATTTATTAAAATGATGTACACTTTTTAGGGTCACCATGTTTCAAGTAAGAAAATTTCTGTTTGAGTTACCATGTAAACTGAATATGCTATATATTTGCTACATTTAAGTATGTGTCTTCTATCCTCACCCATTTCTCATCCCTGATCTTCATGGATGTGGTTGGCAGCCTTCTAAATGTCTCCTTCTTTACAGTTTTCCCTAATGGCACTAATGCCCTGGTGTAATCCTACTGAGGATGGGGTGCCTAATGCCTTGACCCTCAGGGATAGTGTATGCCTAAAGTTATGGAACATTACTTCCAAGCCTGGGCTATACAAGATTGTGACTTCTATTGACACTTTTGTCCTTTGACTTGTGTGGTTTTTTTTTTTTTTATTCTTTTTACTTATTTGTGTGTATATTTATTAGTCAGGCTTCTCCAGAGTCACAGAACTTAAGGAATAAATCTCTCTCTGTATATATGTATATATGTATGTGTGTGTGTGTATATATGTTTATATATGGGATTTATTGGAATGACTTTTAGGCTGCAGTCAAAAAATGGCTAATTGTGAATGGAAAGTCCAAGAATCTAGTAGTTGCTTAGTCCCATTAGGTTGGGTGTCTCAGCTCATCTTCTGTATGGAAGAACAAATACTTCCTTCTTCCATTGTCATATAGGCTTTCAGCAGAAAGTGTGCCCTGGATTAGAGTTGTGACTTCCAGCCTCAAGATCTGGATTAAAAGTGTGCTTTCTTGGTTCTAGATCTGGATCAAAAGCCTGTGCCATAAAGCATAAAGATCCCAATCAAAGGCATGTTGTCTTCCTGCTTCAAGATCTGGATCACAAGTGTGTTTTCTATTTCTGGACTGTATTCCAGATATAGTCAAGTTGACAACTAATAATAGCCATCACAGTGTGTGCCATGGAATGAGTCTGTGGGTCAGAAGACAAGTTGGAGGAATCAATTCCCTTCTTCATCATATGTGTCCCAGGGACTGGATTCAGGTGCTTGAGTTTGTTGGCAAGCACCTATACCCACTGAGCTCTCTAGCCAGCTTCTTTTGATGACATACACCCACAGGTGATAGAGAGGGCCAGGAAGTGCTCTGCACAGCCTTTGGCTTATAGTCAGTTAACAAATACCCCAGCAAAACATTTCTCCCAATTCTTCAGGATGATGCACTTTTTCACCAGAGAAGGATTCTATTAATATTTTTCTCAGGAATCAAATTTAGAACTATTCCTTTCAATATCTTTTTATTGGAACAGCAACTTCATAACACGATACAATGGCGATGGCATGGCATTGTATACAATGAATGCATAGCTCTTATATACCCCAACAAGGCCAGTTCCCTGACAAGGCTATTAGGGCTGGGTTGCTAGGTAACTGAGTAAATAATAAAGGGACCCTTTACAGTTTTTTGGCCTTCTAAAGCACTTTCCCTAGGAGAGATTTAGTGAAGGCTTAGTTTGCATTCCTAAACTTTCAAGATAGGATCTTGTGTTAATGAATCCAGGTGCATGGAGGCCTTAGAATGCTTTCTTGGGTTAATTGGCTCTGGATAGCTCTCTTATCAGTAAGGCAAATAATTTTAAAACACGTTAGTGAGTTATCTTGTCTGTGGCTGACCTTGGATGCCAGAGAGAAGCTGTAAATGAGTTATTACTGTTTTCCTTGGAGGGTAAGGTAGTTAAGATCCCAGAAAACAAAATAAAAAGCCTCAAGATACATTACTTGGCTTGTCCTGCTCTAGGGTCTACTTCAGTCGACAGGTCTTGTTTTGGGTCTTGATTCTGTTTATCTGTTCAGTCTTAGATTATCTAGAAATTAAGGTTTGTCCAGCGTCCAATATTAGGAAGCTGGCTAGTATGTGTATGTCTCTGTGTGTGTCTATTTAAGCATGAATCCAGGTAAACATTTGACCTACCGTTTGTCCTTTTTTTAGTGTTTCCTAATCATGAACAAAAAGTTTATTTTCTACTGGGCTATGGCTGTGCATTGTTGGCACAACTCTGTCAAACTTCAGTATGGAGGGTGAGGGTGCCTGTTTGGCTATTAATATGGCATTAATTTTCTAAATAATTGTTGTCCCCTAACTGTGTTTCCTTTAGTTGAAAAACATACAGAAGAGGTGGATATGAAGGAGCAGGTTTTGAATTTCCCATCAGCCTAATGTCATCCAAATCTCATTTTCCTTTCCTAGTAATGCTATTCTCTGTGGGACTGAGTGAGTATAATCAGAGAGCCTGGAATTTGGAGGCAAAGTGCTATGTGGGAAGACTGGCTTTTGTCTGATGTGCAGCAGCTGGCTTAAATTGTGGCAGCCAGATACAGCAGATGGTTTCGCTGGAGTGCAGCTCTGACTGGTTTGGCATGAAAAAAAGGTTCATTTTGAGGTCAGAGCTGATTGGAGACTGCAGCTTGAAAAGGCAACAGTGTGGCTCTGACAGCAGAGGTACTTTCGTAAATCAAGGAAGACATCTTCCATCGATTGAGAGCTTGCAGAGGCAGCTTCTGATGGTGTGAACACAGAACACAAGGCAAGGATACACTCTTGCTGGAGTCAGAGAAGACTGACCTCAAAATGTCAGGGCTTGGATGCTCAGGCACTTGAGGAATACATTTAGCTGTTTGGCAGCACTGCCTTGTCTCTTCTGTGCCTCAGTTCAGGTCTGTCTTCAAGAGCAATGGATTGCTTGGTTCCCCAGAGACCATCAGGCCCATTTACAAAACAGTCAGACATGCAGTGCTTGTTATTTATTTGAATTTTTATTTTAATATGATTCTTGGAGGAATGATGATTAGCCAAGGCTTCAGGGGTTGAAAGCAAGGTTTTGGTGAGAAGCATCGGGTAGATTTTGCTTTTCTTGGGATCCCTAAGTGTAAAATTAGTCAACAGTAACCTTTTGGGTTACACTCAAACATTTCTGTAAATCACAGGTTTAAGGGAATTCAGTTAATTGTAATTTTCTAAATTGTACTTTCCAAGTATTTAACAAGGAGCCACAGCTTAATGGCAAGATAGAAATCCAGAGTAATTTCTCAGGGTGGTGAAATGGAACAGTGGTTACCCAGGTGCTTGCTGCCATGCCCAACGATTTGACTTTAATCCCTGAGACCTATATGGTAGAAGAAGAGAATGGACATCCACAAGTTATCTTCTGATTTCCATAATTTAAACATGCAAACACACACACACACACACACACACACAAATGGTGTGTGTGTGGGAAAGGGGTAGAAGGATGCAACAGAAATTCTAGTTGGTATTTAATGAAAACTCAGAGCCAGATATTGGAAAAAAGCTGGAATGTCAGAGAGAGGAAACACCATTGTCAAATCTCACCCAGCCAACTTCTCAGCGTAAAAGCTAATCTAAGTCCTCATCCTGGCTCATCACTTCTATAGAACCGCCTGCCTACACTTGCCTTAAATTCCCTCTTCCCCCAGTTGTTTTGTACCTAGAGTTAGGATTAAAGGTGTGAACTGCTACTATTTGGTGGTTAGGCCCTGAACACACAAGAAGATCTCTGTCTCTGGAGTTAGGAAATTAAAGGTGTAGGTCACCATTCCCAGTCTTTCCCCTGGCTAGATTAAAGGTATGAAGTTACCACTCTCTGACCCTCCTGGATTGACTGTGGGTGGATCTGTTCTCTGATATTCCAGACTAGGTTTTATTAAATATATAATACATTACCACAGAACACAGTTAGGAATTATGGTGACTTAGTAAATTACAGTAGTAGGTTTTCTTCTAAGATCCAAAACTACAGGTAGTTGGTGAGATTTACAGCATCATGCACACTTTCTTGTTGGTTACTAACAAGATGTGAGTGTCACTAGTGCACTGTTAGGAATATCTTGCTGTGTGTGCTGACCACTGTTATGGTTTATAGGTATCATAACTGGGTAGGACTGTAGTGACTGTTTTTCTACCTTGGCAGTTTACATAGCAAATTATGGTCCTAAGAGAGCTAGTCCTCAGGGAGAAGGCTTTTGGGTCAGTCCCAGCTAGAGTCCCGTGTCTGAAGTACATGGTATCCTCTGTAATTGAGACTTACCTCCAGGAGGCAAGCAAGGGCAACAAGAATAAGCTATATTGTTTTGGGAGTCTCTTGACCAACAGTTTGAAAGGGATATCTCATGCCTAGCATGGGGTTTTGTTAGATAGTCCTTGGTTTTTGGGGTTGTATTGGCAGTCCAAGTAGCATAACTTCATCTAAACTATGTACATATGTTTACACACACACCTGTATGTATTATATGTAACTTTAGAGACATAGAAATTAACATTCTTTATGGCTTTTTCATACTTTTGTCCTTCCTCCTTCTGTATGGACACCCTCCCTTCTCCTCAATTAAAGCTACCTGCTGCTTTCCTATTTCTCCCTTCATCTCATCTCTATCCTACTATTTCCACTTATGTACCCTCCCTGTGGTTCTTTTTTACCTTCCTGGTTTACACACACACACACACACACACACACACACACACACACACACACACACTCCTGAAGACTCAGAGCTAGGAACCAAAGATAAGATAGAACATGTAGCATTTGTCTCTCTGGATCTGGGATACCTCACTCAAGATAACATTTTCAGTTCAATCTATTTACCTGAAAATTTTATTCTTCTACATGGGAATATCAAATTCTCCTAGGACCATTTTTAACACACACACACACAACATTTGCTTTTTAAAAGTTGGGCATTTGGTGTCACCCTCTAATCTCTGTGAGCTTGAAGCCAACCTGTAGTGGTACATTGTAAATATATGTCCCTCTTACTGGTTTAATAAGAAGCTGATTGGCCAGAAGGCAGACAGGAAATGTGGGCAGGGCTACCAGACTAGGAAAACTCTGGGAACAGGAAGAGCAGAGCAGAGATGCCAGAGAGATGTAGAGGAAAGAAGTTGAAATGCTTCTGAGAAAAGATACTGAAGCCACATACCTGGAAAAGATAAGAAAAAATGGGTTAGTTTAAGAGCAAGAGCTAGCTAGCAATATGCCAGAGCATAGGCTAATCAACATAAAATTAATGTAAGCTTCTGTGTATTTCTTTGAGACTTTGGGACTATTGGTCCAGATCTTGGGGCTAGTTCAGGCCAAGAAACTTCTTACTACACCAGCCTGATCTACAAAGCAAGTTCCAGTACAGCCAGGGCTGTAACATAAAGAAACCCTATCTCAACAAACAAACAATGTTATTTTTTCCTTCATTGTGCTTTTGACTTCTCTGTCAAATATCAGATGACTGTAGTAAGTAGTTCTCAAAAGTGAGCTGTGTCTCAAGCGCCATGAATAAATTATCTTCACATTATATTTTTCAGTAGGATCAAAACGCTGATTTTTAAAATGTTTTATATGTTTTGTCCTCCTGTGTCCAGACACAATTCACCCCCTCCCACCACCTTGTTCTTTCATTACTATGTATGTTTCAAGACTTAAGTTCTTGTCCTTTAACCTGGTCATATTTATACATTTTATTTCTTCAGTATCAGAATCATCAAAGTTAGAGGCCTCTTCAATGCTTTTGTTGTTCTTTCTAAACAGTGTTTCAGGACCACAAGCTAAGTCAGGCTTGAATTAACTCCTTATCTGTACCTGTGAGTACCATTGGTGCTTCTGTTTGTTTGCATGTTTACACCCCAAGGATTAAGATCTTTTTTTGTTATGGAGGTTTATGCAGCATACCAACAGCTCTCTTCTGGGCCCTGATGAGCTGTTTGCTCCAAGGAAAGCAGACCTCAACACACCACATAATGGCTATTACTCATCTGTTTATTACTTATATTTCTTTGTCTTTGTCTCTATAATTGTCTTTTATGAACACACAGTGATGGAGTCCTGTCTTTCACAATGTATAGTTTTGTAAGTACTTATTTATTAGGGAACATTGTCTGTTTTAGATAAGGTCAGTTAGGCTAAAGATAAGAATCTTTCTCCATAGTCTAAAATAGCCCTTTGAAGGAAGGATACACTGAGTGGTCCAGGCTGAGATATGAATTAGGGCCACTATATAAAAGTACATTATTGTGTTCCATTGTCTAACACCAAATATCAACATTCCAGCCAAGCACCTAAATGTGTAAGAGGGACATGGTAAACCTTGATATATAACAACTGTGTAACACTTCTTTGTAAGTTTTCCGGCAAGTAGTATATCAATAGTATATGTAGTTGTCTGTATCCATTTAATAGGCAAATAAGCAAGAGAAGACAGATCCCTAGTGGTGAGGATCAATGACTTTATAATCCTGCAATCTGTTTTTTATTACTTTGTTGATTAAGACTGCTGATACTATACACACCCACCTACGTACCTCCTCACTCTCATATGCCAACACAACAAGGAACGTTCATTATACAATTTATGTAAATAGTGGAACTTTTTGATGCAAGTAGAGTTTCTTTATATCTTACAGTCCCATAAGCTTCTTCATTCTTTATTCTAACATCTCCTCCCAATAGTTGTCTCAGGTGTGGTGCAATCTTTGCATGCCACCTGGTGGAAATAGAAACTCCCAAGAAACCAGACTCCTACTAAGTGGTCAGTTTGATAGAAAACTGAATGAAAAAAACAGAAAGAAAAGAAAAGGAAAGAACATGACTGTTCATAGGTGTGGTGGAGGAGAGGGTTTATTGTAGTTAAAAGAGAGAGCATAGGTAGAGGCAGAGACGTCTGGGAGAGTTCACAGTAAACATGACCAGACTAAACTGGGCCATGTGAAGAGAAGGGGAGGGGAAGGGAAGAGAGATGAGTACTAGGAGTAGCAGTCAAAAGTTCAAAGTTCCAAAAAGGAGCAGATACTAAAATGGCTGAATCATATAAGGATGAGCCTCTGGGGGAAGGGCAGCTCAGCCCCTGGTCTGGAAAGTTCAAGGTAGAGGGTGGGATATATCAGCCATACTCTGTAACAAGTTGACTGAGGGATGCTGGGAGAACCAGGAGGCTAAGTCCAGCTTTGATATGTTAAATAGGCACCTCAGCCGTTTGGATTTGAAACTTAATAGGAACAAAATACACATCTGTCCTGTCTGTGTAGTCAATGGGGATGCTAGAGAAAAGGACAAAAACCACATCTGCACTTTGCTTTTGTGTCTGTATATTCAGCCATGGGCTCATAGGTCTGTAGTTGGGTGAATTGTCATCCTGAAGGACAGTAATTTTATCTGTCAGATTACCTTCCCTGAATAAATTGTTCAACCGGGGTACCAATCTACATGTTTCTGGTGAATTTAAGACATACAAGTACCCAGATCTTAAATAGAAATCTGATCATGTGTATTGTTAATCCTGAGATTTGCTAGACCACCATTTTGGGCCACAATAAAGAAAGATTTATTAAAATTTCATATACTGATCAATATAAAATTTGGTTGGGACAGCTCCATGTAAACTTTGCATCTGAGTAGCTCTGAGACACATGGTGTAGGGTCTTTTATAGACAAAAACCCAAAGGCCATCATACTTTGTTATTTTCAAGAACTACAACTCCTAGAATCCCAGGAAGATTCCTGGCCCTTGAGCAGTTGAGGCTAACAGGTTAACTTAGGGTCTAACATCTGAAGGAGTCTATGAATTTTACCCTGAGAACATACATGTACATATAAGCTACTGAGTGCATTTTGTGTGGCTTTTGTGTATATAATTTCAGGGCTGATCATATTGTATTGTTAACTAATTAGGGGGCTCATCCCTGGGTGTAGCTAATCCCCCCTCTCTTAGCAATTACCATCTGTTTATAGTTCTTTGTTTAAGGGTGGGCCTACTGTGAAGTTTCTCTCTTCTGAGTTAGCACATGCATTGATACTGTCATTGTTTAGGCAGCCATATTATTGTTACCAAGAGTTTAACTTCCTTGCCATTCTAGGAGATACCACCTCACAGCAGACTTCCTGTTGCTCCGGCTTTTGCAGTCTTTCTACCTCAATTCCCATGCTGTTCCCTGAACTTTAGATCCAAGAGATCTGTTGAAGATTTGTTTGTTGGAAATGAACCCCTTCCCCAGTCTATGCCTTATGATCAGTTGTGGTTCTCTTTAATGGTGTCCATTTTCTGTAATCAGAAGCTTTTTTGATGAAGGTTAGGAATAGGTAAAAGGTTACAAGTTGTTATAGATAATGGTGAAAAAACTATACAAAGAAAATTAGATTTGGGGTTCTTGTTTTAAAAAGAAAAGAAGGGAAATGCTGTGGGATTATACTCTTTTTTTTTTACACCTTTATTTATTTATTTATTTGCCTTGGTGTTTGCCTGGAACTGGAACTACAGACAGTTGTTAGCTGCCATGTGGGTACTGGGAATTGAACCCTGGTCCTCTGGAAGAGCTCTTAACCGCTGAGCCATCTCTCCAGCCCTGGGATTATACTCTTGTACATTGCAGATATTTCTCCCTCCTACTGGCTGAATAAAATGCTGATTAGCCAGAAGGCAGACAGGAAGTATGGGTAGGGCTACCAGGCTGGAAGAAGAACAGAGCAGAGATGCCAGACAGCTGTAAAGGAAAGAAGATAAAATGCTGCTCTGAGAAAGGTACTAAGACACTTGGCTAATCATGGGTTAAAGAGTTAAGAGTTAGCAAGTAATATGCCTGAGCCATAGGCCAAACAGCATGGAATTAACACGACTTTGTGTGATTTTTTTGGGACCAAGCAGCTATGGGCAGTCTAATTGGGACAGCTGGTCTGGATCTTGGGGCTAGTCAGGACCAGAAACTTCTTATTACAGAGAATTTACATTCTTATATTTTTGATTGTGAGCCTAACCTTTAACTGCTGAGCCATCTCTCCAGCCCAGGAATGTGCATTCTTTTCTTTTAAACAGTCTTTTATCTTTGTTCCTTTGATTCAGAAACTATTTTCACTTCCTATTGCAGTAAGAATTACTTGACAATATTCTAAAATTTTACACATTTTCTGTTTTACCTGAATTTTATTTTCATACATTTTAGAGCATTTCATTTTATTTTTGTTATAATATTGCAATCATGCTTCTAGGCCGCTAGATGTCAGTGCTGTACTACCAAAGGAGTGCATGTATTCCTGCTCTTAATCCTGGCAAAACTGGAATGCAGATGTTTCTGCTTCTCCAAAGATGACCTTCATTTGTCAATGATAGTGTCTTCTGTTTTCCATATTTTCCCTTTGGTTTACTATCAAAACATGCGATCATTCATTATATCTGATATCAAAGTGAAATTTGTAAAACATCAAGGTAACTAGTGGATGCTAGGTCAGATCTAAGGTAGCTATTAAACTTGGTATTTTTAATAATGATGACAATAAATACTGACCAGAATATTAAAAATTCTTGATCATGGTTTAACAGATTACTAATGTACCCAGTATAGAAACTGATTGCTGGACAGCATTTAAGATTAGCACAGTCTAAATGTTTACTACTTATAATTTAGCATTTTTCTTTTTCTTTCTTTCTCTTAGTTCCTTCCTTTCTTTCCTTTTTTCTTTCTTCCTCTTCTTCCTCCTCCTTCTCTTTTTTTTGATTTTTGTTTTCTGAGACAGAGTTTCTCTGTATAGTCCTGGCTATCCTGGAACTCACTCTGTAGACCAGGCTGTCAGAACTCAGAGATCTGTCTGCTTCTACCTGCCCAAGCCCTGGGATCAGAGGCATGTGCCAAGGAGCTGGACTTTTTGTTGTGATGGTCAGGTTTATTATGGAGGCAGGATCAGAAGGAGGAGTCACTTTTTCATCCCTTTCCTTCATCAAGCCCATTAAGCATCATGACATGTACTTGTGATCCTTTCACTCTGGGTATGTTGGATTCCCTCTTTGAGCTAGTTAACCTTGTCTCTTTCTATGACTTCAGCCTAGACCCTCAACATTAGACAGCCTCTTTGAATATGCATTATCTTGTCCTCAAGGGGACTAAGAAGTGGAAATTTGTATTCTCAGTGCAAATCCTTCATCACTAGTGAACAGTCAATCCAAAGCCTTTCCAGCAAGACTTCACTCCTGTGATTAAGGTGCCTGATAGACTGAAGGCTCAAATGGTTAGTAATTATGGATTGCTGTGTTCCATATTTGTTCGAGTTCAGGCAGGGGATGTTTGCACATTTCTAGCTGTTTTCTTTCCTGCCTTTAGCCCTCATAAGGCTTGGTCTCTCTTTGTAATACATTTTTTCATTGTGTCCTTACTGGCAAGTAAACTGTCCAAATTCTCCATCCAGCTACCTTTTGTGATGTGTTCCCAAGACATTTCCACAGTTGCCTAATAACATGATGACAGAAATCCTTGGTGCTTTAGTCTGTCTTTATTGTTGTTATCCTAAAAATGTCAAGTCCTCAGAGGAATAGTGCAGCCCCTCTGGAACAGGCTTGATCCTTCCATATTCCCTGGAGAAATGTCAATGCTTTCAGCCTCTGCTTGGCTTTGCTGTTTTTTGTGTCTAGAATATGTGTCTCCTCACCCATGTCCAGGACTATTGAGGTCTATCATAGTCTTCAGAATCAGACTGAAATTTAACCTAGCTTAACAAATGTTCTGCTATCCTCAGTTTTGGAAGCATACTTCCCCCTCTCTTTTTTCATAAACAATGCTTTGTTTTTGTCCCTCCTGTAGCATATGCAGTGCTTATTGCAGTTATTTGTTAACACAGCTTATCATCTTGTTGGATGGCAGCCTTTGAAAAGACAGGAATATTTGTTATATTAATGGTCTCACTTCCCTCAGTATCAAGGACCAACCGACAAGCATAATAGATTCTTCTTATTAATGTATATGTATAAGTCCATTTCTATAAAATTACATGTTTTCAGTCTGTGTTAAGTGAGGTTTTTCTGTTGATATGTAACTCTGGATAAATGTTCAAGGCTAAAGATGAAGAGTACAAGTTCTTCTCATTTGTTAAAGAATTGCACACCACTTGCTCTGAAATCCTGATTCCTCCTCAGGTCCAGACCGTATTACCTACAGCATTCTTCTTAAGTCAAGCTGGACATACATTAGAGAGGAGAATTCTTTCAAAGGGTATTTGACATTTATCTCTCTGTTGATTTTAGTCATGTTTTGTAGTATTTGCTTACACCCTCAATAGACAGTAAGAACAACAGCAGCACTCTGCCCTCATTCTGGCTCAGCTATTAGATGCAATTTTCTTTTTAAAAAATGTTATACAATGTATTGGTCATACTCTTTCATCTCCCTGCTTCCCTGAGCTCTTCCACTCCCTACATACCCAACTTCAAACAACAATCTCCCCAATGAAACAAAAAACCACCAAACAAAATGGAAACAAAGCGACCCAGGGAGTGTGTTTTGTGATGGCTGGCTACAGGCTACTTCTGTGGTGAGGTGATTTGCCCAGTGTCACTCTACTGAAGAAACCAATTTCCCCCTTTTCAGCACTTGTCAATTGCAAGTGGCTTATTGATGACTGGTGAGACGGTTCATTTTAGTCTCCCTCTTGCTGGGATTTGGTCTGATTTGAATCTGTGCAGCTCTTGTGCATGCTGTCACAGACTCTCTGACTTCATACTTAGCCCAGTTGTGTTTGGAAAATGATGTTTTCTTAGAGTCATCCCCCACTTCTGGCTCTTACAGTCTTCTTCTTTTTTTAATAATTCATTTAACTTTATCTTATGTGCATTGATATGAAGGTGTCTGATCCCCTGGAACTGGAGTTACAAATAATTGTGAACTGTCATGTCAGTGAATTGAACCCTGGTCATCTAGAAGAGTAGACAGTGCTTTTAACTGCTGAACCATCTCTTTAGCACCGTGGCTCTTTTGTGTGCATCCTTGAGCCTCAAGGGGACGGGTGTTACACACACACACACACACACACACACACACACACACACACACACACACACATTTATATTCCATTAAGGGCTGAGCACTCCAAAGTCTCTGACTCTTGGCATATTGTCCAGTTGTGAATCTAAGTGCTAATTCCCATCTACTGCAAAAAGAAGCTGCTTTGATGAAGGTTCAACAATGCACTTATCTATGGGTGTAGCAATATTTTATTAGGAGTCATTTTTATTGCTATGTTCATTTAGCAGAATAATTGTAGCAGGCTTTCCTCCTAGGGTCCAAGACCTATAGCAATGTATAGAGTAGTTATGGCAAGCATTGCTTTGCATGGAGAATGTTTCATAAATCGGGTCGGTGCACCTGACCCTCTGGAGTCCTGCATCAGTACTAGTTAGCATTAGCATCAAATGAGGTCAAAGGTCTTATAGACCAAAATATATTGAAAAGTGGCAGATAGACTGATAAAAAAAGCTTTGAATAGTTTAATGGCACATAACAAAAATATTTAATAAAAATATTTTCTGTGATATGAAATGTATTCTATTTAATAAGGCAGAGTTGGAAAATAATAAGTTGTATAATAATTTGTGGCCTATGTAGCATTTTCACTAGCAATTTATCTTTTCATTTGAAAACATAATTTTTTTTGTATGAGTAAATTGTTTTTTTCATTGTTTTTTTGAAAATCAATATCAAACTTTATATAAAAAAGCAAAACATCCAGGATAGCTAATAAATAAATAAAAACCCCATTATAATAATAAAAAATCCTCTTTTTTCTAAAATACATGAAACATAAAAAAATAAAATCTAAAGCTCCTCAAGCCAGATTAGGCTCAGCTACAGATGAAGAAAGCATAGTAGGTCACAGATAATGCCTACAAATGCACTATGGACACGGCAAGTTTCTGCTAAGCAACCCTTCCACAGTCAAACCAGAAGTTTTGTGTGTGTGTGTGTGTGTGTGTGTGTGTGTGTGTGTGTTAAATCACTTTATTCACCCATCATCTTTCAATGAAATGAGAATGTTTTTGCTTAAAGTCCACTAATGAGTGAGTACATGCCCTGCTTATCCTTCTGGGTTTGTGATACCTGGATCAGGAGGATATTCTCCAAATCCATCCATTTGCCTGCAAATTTTAGGATATCATTTTTTCTTCTGCTGAGTAGTACTCCATTGTGTAAATGTACCACAGTTTGTTAATCCATTCCTCAGTTGAGGGACATCTAGATTGTTTCCAGGTTCTTGCTGCTATGAATAATGCTGCTATGAACATAGTTGAGCTAATGTTTTTGGGGTGTGAATGTGCATCTTTAGGGTATATGCCCAATAGTGGTGTTGCTGGATTCTTGGGAAGAGTGATTCCGAGGAAAACATAATTTCAGAATAATGTTTTATATTAGAAGTAAGAATGGCAATGGTTCTTTTCACCTGAGGTACAGAAATGCTTTGTCAGACACAAAGTCACACAGTTGCTAAATGGCATTCAAGGCTTGAACTCAGGTTTTATTCCTCCTTGACCTAGTGCTTTTTTTCCCACTACCCTTTGGAACACCATAAAAATTGCTAGCAGCTTGAGTTGTATCCCCAAGAACGATGGCCCCATCAAACAGAAAAGTTCTAGATAGTTAAATGCATAAACTAGACATCACTCAGCATCTTCTACCTCCAACCACTAGCTGAATTCCTCAAAGTTTTAAACAGCCTATAAAAAAATGACTGAAATTCATTAAATTAGGACCTTTTTGATTTTATTAGTGGTATAAAGTTTGCAAGAGGTGGGACACCAGGTGGCCTATTTGATAAACCTCAAACTTGGAACTCTCCATGCTATCTTACTGACTTTTTTATAGGGACTCAATATGAATTCCAAAGGTGAGACTTAAAAGGGGATTATTGCAGTTATAAGGAAGACCTTAGAGTATTTAGAATAAACTTCAGCACTTGTTGCACCTAGGGTAGCATTTCAAAAATGATTAGTTTAGATGACCTTATGTACATAATCAATCCAGCAAACATTCTCCTATTAAATGCTACTTTGAAGCTAAGTCTGAGACATAATTTTAAGAACTAAAGTAATTTATCTCCTAAAAGAGCAGTGAAAAATGCTCTTGTAACATGGGTCTTAAGGCTCAGGTATTTGTTTTAAACTCATTATTTAAGATGTTTTTATGTGAAAAATGCAATAAAAGCAAGACTTCCTTGTTAAGCCTCTCTTCTAAGGCTCAGCCTTTGTTTTAATGCTTAGCCTGGCATGAAAACTAAGGTATCCTAACATTGAATCTGTTAGTGTGCGCTAGTGTTGCTCAATTGCTAGATAATTGTAATCTCTTGTAAAATTTATTAAAGCTAAAGCTCACCTCTGGCCTGGACCAAGTTACCCTGCCTTAGCTGAACTAATGGTGTCCTCTATTTCTAAGAAGCCACCATATTAATGCTTTACTACAGCCCCAAATCCTGGAATGAAGTGATTCTTTTGTTTCTTCTTCTTCCTGAGTTGCTGGGACTTGGGGATGAGATTTAATTTAAACATATTAGATGCATCTATAAAATTATGAATAACAACAAAAAAACTGTAAAAATACTATTTCCTTTCCAAGTAGACTAATCAGAATGTGAGATGTCTGGGAAACTGCCTCTGTCACTGATATCCTGGTGATTTTAAATAAGTAGACACTAAAAAACCTAAAAGATAAAATAAAGACTGGTCTTGTGTTGCCTAAGATGGCTTTGAACATGCTTTGTAGATGAGGCTGGCCTTGTACTACTGTTTCTCCTGTCTCAAGCCTCCTAAGTACTGAGATTACAAGTAAGAACTACCATGCCTTATTGTCTCTCAGAAAGCTTGAGAATTTGCTTAATACTCATGATTTTTATGTTGGGTACATGTGGGAAGCTTAAAACATATGTGTGTTTCTGGGTTCTATACTCAAGCACTGAGATTTGAAAAAATGTAAGTGGCCCCCCAGCCACCTGTGGAAGAACAGTGGTCACCAAAGTAAGGGAAGCTTGAGGTCACCAGGGATAGGCAGTGTACACACACATGTAGCTTATGGGTAGACTGGGAGAACAGTCTAGGAAAAAAAATCTCAAGTCAAGAATCTGATACATAGATCAACCCACCTAAGAAACTTTCAGGATTGAAGAACAAAATCCTGCCTGTAAAAAAGATCATCTGAGCTAAAGTGAAATCTAAATGTCTGTTAAAAAATGAATGAGTGTGCTAAAGGACCATGGTAATACAATGACTTCCTGTTTGACTGTTAGACTGTCATCTCACTCAACACACTTTAGAGAAGTTTCTTCTAGCAAATGGAAATTAACACAGAGATTCACAACTGGACAATGTGCACAGAGTGAGAGACTTTGACCACTTAGTCCTAAATGAGATGTCATCATCAAGCCCCTCTTGTGGCTCAAGGATCTGTGCAGAAGAGGCTTTGTAAAGATTGTAAGAGCCAGAGTTGATGGATGACTCCAGGGAAATAGTTGTGTTTTCCAGATATAAGAAGACTGATGTACTTAAAAACTCATAGAAACTGTGCCAGCATGTGTGAGGCTTGCACAGATTCAAGCCAGACAGGGTCTGAGAGGTAGAAGTGGACATGAGGTTTGTGGTGGTTAGAATAAGAGTTGCCCCATAGGCTTATATATTTGAGTGCTTAGTCACCAGGGACAAGGAGATGTATGTAGTCTTCGTTAGAGTAGATATGGGATTCGAGATTTCAAAAGCCCACATTAGGCCTAATATCTCTCTCTCTCTCTCTCTCTCTCTCTCTCTCTCTCTCTCTCTCTCTCTCTCTCTCTCTTTCTCTGCCTGTTGATCATGATGTAGAACTCTCAGATATCTCTCTAACGCCATGTCTGCTTGTGTGCCACCATGCTCCCCAACATGTTGATAATGGACTGCCCTCTGAAACTGTAAACAAGCCTCCACTTAAATGTTTTCTTTTTTAAAGAGTTGCCTTGGTCATGGTGTTTCTTCATAGCAATAGAACAAAGACTAAAGCCGAGTTCTAACCTCAACTAAGAAGGTATTTGCAAAGAGAAAATCAGTTTCCTCCCCTCAGAGCAGGCCCCATGCCCAGGAGTAGTTGGTCACCACAAAACTAACTCCATGCTTTTTAAAAAAAATATTCTCTGTTCCATTTTGTTTTTTTTGTCTTACTTTTTATTTGTTCAGATCTTTGCTGTGTGTGTTTGTGTGTATGTGTGTGTGTGTGTGTGTGTGTGTGTGTGTGTGAGAGAGAGAGAGAGAGAGAGAGAGAGAAAGGAGAGTGAGAGAGTAAGAAAGAGAGACAGAGAGGAGAGGCAGAGAGAGAGACAAGAGAGAGGAAACAGAAAGCTGAGTGAGCTGGGGATAGGGAAGTGTTGGGGGATATACAAAGCTGGGTATGGTTATGTGTGCTTGTAACTCCAGCATCGTAGGCATGGGGACAGGCAGATAGATCTTGGGAGCTCACTGGCTGGGCAATCAATTAAAAGAATGGATAAGTTTAGGTTGAACCTACAGGGTGCTCACTAGGGATTTTGTGAGTGGTTAGGAAATATAATAACTGTATTTGCAAATATAATGATAAAAGATGGATGATAGAAGGGAAATAATAGTTGCCAGGAGCTTCTGGTAACTGAGACTTCTTTAGTTGTGAGTTATCTTCTTTTAAACCCATCCTCAGAGTGATCCTTTGTTTGCTTATATCAGTAGCACAGATGGCCAGGCATTGTTTGTTATAAAGGCAAGATTATGGATCCTACCTTAGATTTATGGTTTAAAAATCTGTCAGAGTGAGACTGGGGAATAGCACTTTAAATATGCTCTTAACGATTCTTACATACACTGAAGTTTAAAAATCATGACCTTATCAGAAACCTCTGAAGCCTGAAATATGTCTAGACAGACATTTTTCCCTGCAAAAGAATGCAAACCCACTGGGAAGGATTACACAGCAAACAGATTATCAGACATTAAAATGAATTCACACTTTTGAGGAGAAAAAGTCTCCGCTAAAAGGTAGTGGAGGATTTGGGGAAGAGGAAATTCAAAATGTAAAAGCGTAGAAACTTTGCTGGTTGGGCCTCCTGGGTGTGGGTTTTTTTTAAAATAATTATAAGAAGGCAATGCATTTTGGGAATAGGAAAATTAGAGTCTTTGTAAGTTGATTCCAGTGGCATCTTCAACAAGAGCTATGCTGGTATGACTAGATAGAGCAATAGTTTGTTTCTGACTGTGAAAAGAAGAGATGGCTGGCAGAGTGTCTATTAAATTCCTTTCCTGAAAATTTAGGGATATATTACAGTGTGGCTTAGGGCTCTCTCTCTCTCTTCCTTCCTCCATCTGTTCCTCCTTCTTTCTGTCTTATGTATCCTGGTCTTGTATTGAACTTCATTTGTAGGTGAGGATGACCTTGAACATCTGTTCCTTCCACCAATGCCCCCTGAGTGCTACATCTTCACACTTATTAGGCGAATATTCTACAAAACTGACTGCATCCTCAGACCTAGAGTCTCTTAATAATTGCTATAGTTTCATTCTTTATTAAAGACACCCTAGACCTACTATCAACATAGGCTCTACCAATTTGAGAGAGTTATTTAAATATTAAGTCCCTAGCAACAGAAAGCATGATTTCTTTAACTCTCCCTTAAATGATATTCTCTAGATGAGAGTATATGGACCTAATGAATATGTCAGTGATCACCAGGGAGTCTGTAGCAAGGAGAGGTTTGAATATCTTGAGAGTTCATATTTTCAGAATTTTGTGTCAGCAGGAAATATTCTTCCCTCAGGTTGAAGAAATCAGTATAAACATATGGAACTGATTATCTGTGACTCTGTGTCTAAGAAGTGGAATATAAGAATTTGACCTAAAAATCTTATGAGGAATAAATTATCAAGTAAGTCGCAAACTGTCTCAAACATCTGGCCAGAAGTAATTTACACCACTAGACCTTTTGTTGATATGGTGGTCTTTGGTACAGGAAAACTGAACAGCAAAGAACCTGCCAGTCTACAGAGCATCCTTGGAAAATCACAGACTACTTCTCTGAAAGAAATTTTCCTAAAAATGAGAAAGAAATTCAGTATCAGCTTGTTAGTTTTGTGGAGAAATAATGTTGTTTGGATCCCATAGTTTTGTGACTATAGGCCTACCTAATTATCTGTCTCATTTTTAAATTTTTATAGTATATACAAATTTATTGTTCATTAAACTCAATGTTTTAAGAAATGTAGCCACAAAATATACAGCATTTTAAAAGGCACACATTTAACACTTGTCAAAAGACATATATGTGGTATTAATTTTAAGAAACTGCATAGACTCCCATGATATAATATAGCATAATTCCATACTCTCAGACATTTATCCAAATTGCACTTTTTGGTTATGATGCAGTTTTACTTTTTTGTATAAATAGAATATATATGAGAGTAGAAGGCAGCTTTCTTATACAAACATAAATATCTAATATTATCTGCTCATTATATATCTTCAAACAGCCATGATTTTCTCAGATTTGATTGATTGCTTGCAATGAGTATTGAAAACATGTCATGAAGGATGGATATATGCTGCTAATGATTAAGTCTGGATGATTGGTACACATGGATCATTATTTTTATTTTTATTTTTATTTTTCAGTGATGAAGATAGAGCTTAGTGCTTCATGCATGTTAGGCTCTGCTCCTGAATCATATACCTAGCTCATATTTATATCTTATTCATAGGGCCTTACTATGTTGCTCAGGCTGACTTGAACTCACATGATATCTCAAGGGAGGCCTTGAACTTGAAGTCTTTCTGCCACGGCCTCCCAGCTATACTACTGGCTTAGGCCATTAGCCTAAAGATACTTCTTTTAATTCTGTCTTCATGAACAAACCATTTAATTTTAGCTTGGCTTTTTGAATCAATTTAACATTCTGAGCAACTTAATAAGTTGCCATCTCAAGAGTCATGCTGCTGTGACTTTATATAGTGGAAAATAGCTGATCTCCTTGAGTCTTGGTGCTTTGGATGATTTGATAAAATTGATCTTATCAAGTTGTAAAGGAAAAGGGTGTATCCTTCTGAGTGTCATTGGTTATAAATGCCTCATGTTTAAATAGTTATTTGTCAGGTTAGAGAGACAAGTATGTTAGATATCTGTTGCTGTGTAACATGCTATAAATGTTGCCACTTTAGAACTGGTCATTAAGCCAGTACCTGCGAGCTGCAGATTCAGAAACAGTTTAGTTCATTCTGCCCTAGGTTTTCCCAGGAGGATGTGATTAAAATGTAAGTAAGGGCCGGTCACTGAAGTGCTTGAAGTGGACAGAGGATTTGAACCTACAGTGGTTCATTCATGCAGTTGGCAAATGGGTTCTGGGTTATATGATCAACTTTAATTTCTTTTGGCACTGGCCTCTCTATAGTCTGTGTGAGTGCCCTCATGATGTTAGGACTGGCATTGTCTCAGAGCTAGCAACCCAAGCCACAACAGGCAGGACTGGTGGTATTTTGTTTCTTCAGTATTCTCATGCTCTAAAATAATGCTTTGCAACTTCTTTAGGAAGTACTTAGTCCTGTTAAATTAACTACTAGAACTAACCATTACATTCTATTATTTTTATGTGTGGGGATGTTTTTCCCGGACGGTGAGCTATGAAATGATAAAAATTTGAGCATAAAGATAATCCCTAATTCCTCTTCTAATTTAAACAATATGATGACATAGAATATTTGAGTCGGCCTAAAAGACCTAGATTGTATGTCTCTGTTATTTTTTTGAATTTTATTCTTTTGTTGGGTAAGCAGTAAGACTCCATGGATTCAAAAATCAAAAAGTATTTTTAGGACTTCATGTATATTATAATTTCAAAACCTATAAATACAATTTATGTTTATGCATGTCTTCCAAGTTGTTCAAGTAAGAATTATTTATGTAGTATTATTCTTAACATATTAAGGGATGAATTGCATAAATTATTATCATTGGTAAATCATTGTTCTTCTGACAATAATATCTTTGCCACATCATTCTATTTTTTAAATATTTATTTTTTTATTTTATGTGAATTGGTGTTTTGCATGCATGTATAACTGTGTAAGGGTGTCAGATCTTGGAATTATAGACAGTTATTAGCTGCCATGTGGATGCTGGGAATTGCACTCAGGTCCTCCGGTAGAACAATCAGTGCTCTTAAATGCTGAGCCATTTATCCAGCCCCTGACATATCATTCTTAGAGGAAATTCTCTTAACAGCAGTGTTTGTATCTGTGGAAATAACTAGAAAATAATAATTTATTCAAAAGTCTGGATTTCTCAAAGGCAGAGGCGCTATGATAAAAATTTTGACACAAATATTTTATGTTTATGTGGCAGAAATTTCTCTTTAATTCTAGAGATAGAAAGTAGCTAAATTCCATGTATATGTAAGTATACATGTGTATATGTATAACACTATAACACAGTGACTTTTTTTCCTGGAAGATAAAAAGAAAATCTTTACCCTAATTATATTTTCTGACTATAGAAGTATACTTTTTCCCAATTACAGGTGTGGTAAAAGATAACCTTCTTACCTACTATTTATGGGTACAGAAATGAATTACATTCTCTAAATTCTTAGTGTGGACTGCCAACTCCGACTTTTCAGAGTGATTATGAAGTATGAAAGGGGCATAGACGCTGTTGCTGGGAATCTGTTTGCTGAGGTCAAAAGGTAAATTCTTAGAGTTTCAAAGTGTTATGTACAATAAAGTGCTATGAAATTCCAGGTTAAAAAAATAAATTATTCAGAAGTCAATAAAAATTGGGATTATAGTCACATTGGCATAAATATTTGAACCATCTGGTTGGCAATTATGACATAGTATTCAAATTAAATGAATTATTTTATATAACTCAATTTATGAAACATAGAAATATGTGAGATTTGGAAAAACTGAAGGTCCTTGTGACAATTAGATACAATAAACTTATGTTTAAATTGATGATTTCAAATCCATAGACTTGATAAACTGAGACACTAGACCCAGATGTGTAGAATAATGCTAGAATTCGTTTCCTAAGACTGTCTTCTTAGCCTGATAGCCATTGTGGGGTGTGTGGAGTGGGTGGCGGGTCTTAAACCAATCCTTTACTTCAACCAATTTGATGTACAATGGAAATGAAGCAATAGGCTTAGTCAGAAGCTTGTCACTGCCTTTGGGCTTCCCCTAACTGGAATTTGGTTACAATATTGAGAGAGAAGAGGAACAATATTTTTGGATTCACAGTTTGTGCTCTCTGCTTCTTGCCAGTTTGGTGATCCTGGAAAAGCTAACTAATTTTCACTAGCTTTCTTTTTATAAATTTACAGATGTACAGAAACATTACCTTCTGAGGGCTGGCTAAACAATTTGTGAGATTCAGGAAAAAAAAGCTCAAAAAGCAGGAAAAAGTACTATTAATAAATTTTTTTTTCTAAAAATTTCATTGCTTTGAAAACATAATTGGTTGTTGTAAATTTAGAAAAATTAAAAATTTAAATATTTGCATAGATTTTTACCACTCATGGTTATATTATATAATGCCAATAAATGACTAAATGTATGTGTATATAATAAGGCACTTAATGAACATAGAACTTTGTGATTTAAGCATGCAAATGTATTTTATTCTCAACAACATAGCATTAAAAGTGCAAAGTAACTTTTTATTTTACTTTTTAACATGGGGACATTATCCCCAACTCTGGTCTTCTGCTCACTGGGAACTGAGGACTGTAGTAAGAAGGACCTGTGGGTTTGCCTTCTCTTTCTTTCTCCAAAGTCATCACACTCAGTGCTAACGGTAAGATGAATGAAAAGATATAACAGGGTTATACATGGAATTTGCAATAATCATAGAGAGCTACCTCCAGATATGTCCCAGAGGAGGGTTTTTCTAGTAAGGCTTAATTAAGGCAAGAAACCTTAATGTGGGGCACCATCTCATAGGCTGGGATCTCTTGTTAAAGAAAAACAAAACCGGAAGAAACTGAGATGAGAACCAGCATTCTGTGAGCTTCCTGACTGCACTGCACTGTGATTGGCAGATTTAACATTCTTGCCGCCACGTCTGTCTCCCCTGTCTTTTTGAATTATATGCCCCAAACCAGGAGCAAAAGCTAACTTTCATTTCTTAAGTTGTTTTTGTTATGCTATTTGTCACGGCAATGGAAAAGATAACTAATATAGAAGTCAGTGCTGGTAAGTGGGGCTGTTGTGATAACCAGATCCCAGAGTTCATAAGCCTTTGAAACTGGCTTGAGGGAAGACAGTGGAAGACTCTGGAGCTGCAGGCAGGGGGAAATCCTAGAACAGAGCTTAGTGGACCATTCTGGTGGGCATCTGGAACATCTGAAACATCAGAATATCGAAAGAAATTTGGAGAGTGGGAGGAGAACAGGACTTCATTGGGAACTGTCATTCATGTTATGTTCTGACAAAACAAAACAAAACAAAACAAAACAACACAAAACAAAACAAAAAACCCCAAAAAACTTTCCATGCTTTGTTCATGTCATGGAAACTTGAATGAGGGAATTAATAAGTAATGGTCTAATACATGTGTCTAGAGGAGGAAATGTCAGAGTAGGTATAGCATTCAGTCTGTGGCATAGTCTCTGCTGACTGCTTAGTGAGTTCTGCAAAGAGAGAAAGGAGAAAGCTGAAAGGAACTTGCTGTTGGGTGAGGAAAAGAGTGTGAGTTTAAGGTTCTCCCCAAGGCCAGAATGGAGATAGTAGCTGCTGTAATTGCTAAAGAGATCAGTGCCTGAGTGGCAAAGGAAGCATATTCTAAAAGCTATGAAGGTTAAGTGCAAATGGGTTGGCAACTCAGAGCTGACACATGGATGGATCTGCTTTGCTCATATGCATGCTCTTTTATCACACTGAAATCTTTTAGAAAACACACCTAGAGAGAAAACTACAGAGGGTTTCAGGATTCTTAACACCAGAGCTTTTAATCAAGTGCAGAGAGTCCTTATGGAATAGAGTTTTCTGTGATTGTTTTCATTTCTTGCCCTTGAAGCTGGCCCTCTATCTGCTTTATTATGTTGTAAATCTCTCACATAGTACACATTGTGTAGCTAGTGAGTATTCTTTAACTTTCTTATATGAAAACAGTAGATTCTCTTGGAGTAGATATTCACATTGGCAGAAACTTGAGATTCCAAAAGTGATGAAAATTATCTATATTTGACCTATCACTTTTAATAAGAGAAATAATTGGAGTTTCTCAGATTTTGCAGTAGCTAATTTTAATCCTTTTTCACATTCATCTCGATTAAGCCACAGTGATGGTATGGCCAGTAGATGAAATAGAGGGATGAATAGTCATGTGTTTTACAAAGCCTTGTGACAATTCCTCTTCTTGTTAAGTCTCTTTCTGCTATTCACCAGTCACATGATTCCTGGCTCATAAGGAATTTGTCAATTTGGCTCAAAACATTGCTCTATTTTATATCTAAAATCACTTTTATTAAGACAACTGTTATATATCTTTGTGGGGTTCACTAACAATGCAAGACATGTACAATATGAACAAATATTGTACTAAGCACTTCCACCTCTTCAAATACTAATAATTTCTGTATGTTTGAAATGTTTATATTCTTCTTATTGTTTTAAAATATAGCATAGGCCATTGGCACAATGCTCTTTTTTTTTTTTTTTTGCTATAGAAAACTAGAGCTACATATAGAGTCTCCTCGCACGTTGCTATCAGCTGGACCAGGGACTTGGCCCAGTGCTCAGCCATATATCCCTGTCTCTACCTCTACTCACTTTGGATGTAAGTTCTGTGATAGCATTTGGGGTGGTTATTCATTTGATTATGGGGGAAGTCCTGTTTAGGCACAACCTTCGCTATTGGTTGGAGACCTAGCTAGGGACAACCTGTGAGTTTTTGGAGGTTTTGAGGAATTTTCATAATGCCTGAATTAATCTGCACCACCAGCATTGATTGAGGATTCTTTTCCCATATCCTCTCTAACACTGGGCAGATTACTTGATAATAAGTTATTCTATCTGGGTTGAGGCAGAACCTCAAAGTAGTTTTAATTATCATTCCTTGATGACTAAGGAGAAATTTTGAATTGATAAAATTCAGATGTGCATGTAGTGTGAACCCACCAGGATCCAAAACATAGCTGTAACCTCAAATTCACCCAGATGACCCTGCTCAGTCCCAGAGGGATGCAAAGGAAACAGAAGAGACATGAATGTGGGAGAGAGAATAACAGCAAGGGGCAGGGCAAATGGCAAGAAGGGAGGAGAGAGCATAGGCTGAAAGCAATCAGAATTTATCAGACACAATATGAAATTATTAAAGAACACATTTAAATAATAAAAAAATACAAAAGAAAGTGGTCCTCATGGAAAAATAAATAGGCAATGATTAAAACTGTAAAAAAAAAAAAAAAGAAAACTAGAGCTAATTCTTCTGCTTAGATTCTCTGTATCTATCCCGTTTGTATTTCTTCTCTGCCTTTCTCTTTCCTGTGTCTGGTGACCACTGTTCCATTCTTTTATGAGATCAGCTTTTTAGTTTTCACCAATGAGGGAGAATATTTGATATTTATCTTTCTGTGTCTGGCTCATTTCAGTCTACACAATGATATCTAGTTCCGTCATGTTCCTACAAATAATAAAATTTAATTTTTTCTCTGTGTATACACACACCACATTTTCCTCTTTTAGTTATCTGTAGATGGATACCTTGGTCATTTATTTTATGTAATGACTATAGGAAAAAGTAGTGTCATAAACATTGGAGTACTTTTTTTTGGTTTATTTTCTTTTCTTTGGATATATAACTAACACTGAGTTGCTAAATGGTATGGTAGTTCTGTACTCTGTGGAATGATTTTGGCTTTGACTCTCTTAGTTAGCCCAACTTAATAAAAGAAACTGATTCTTGTCAGAGAAACTGGAAGAACTATATAATTCCAACCACCTTACCATCTAATATATTATTAGCATATAGTAATATGTGATTCAAAGGTCTGTTTTGAAGAGTTACCAGCCATAACAGAGAGCTTACTGCACACCATGTGTTAATATTGGCAATAATTTATTAAGCTTAGTTTGTTTGTGTGCAGGGTGCAGATACCTGTGTATATGTGTGTTTGCATGTGTGTAAGTGCATATGTATGCACATGTATGTAGAGAGCAGAGGCTAATTCTGGGCATATTTTTTGGTTCATCTCCACAATATTTACTGAGGCAATGCCATTTATTTGAAACCAAAGCTTTCTGATTTGACTAGGGTATCTATCCAGGTTGCCGTGCTTCTATCCCCTGAGTACTGGGATGGGATTACAAATGGGCCACCACCACACCCACTCAGCAGTGCTGGGGATCTGAACTTTAGCCATCAAACATACACACAAAACATCTTTACTGTCTAAGACATCTTCCTAGCTCATGTTTATTCATTTATGTATTTTTATTATAGGCGATCTGGTATATTTGTGGTATTTAACTATAGATTTTTCTCAGTTAAAGAAAATTAGGTATATAAGTGTTTTGCATGTCTGTATATCTGTGCACTAAGTAAATGCAGTACCTTTGGAGGACAGAATAGGGTGACCTCAGGAGTTACAGATGATTGTGATGAGCCCTCTTGTGGTTTCCAAGAGGTGAACCTGTGTCCTTTGGGAAGGCAGCTAGTTCTATGAATGGCTGAGTCATATCTCCAGCCCCACACTGCAGATTTTTTTTTAATAATATGTTGACTACTTGCTTTTGTGTCTTTGGGCGTGAATGTTTGTTGCTGTTGCTTCTGCTGCTGCTGCTGTTCTCACTGTCTTCCTCTGCTGGAATTACACTTCAGCGCCTTTGGCTTTCCTATGTAGACAGAAGGTCAATGACTCTCCAGATTGGGAATACTGAGACATCTACCTTTGTAGACTGCACAGCTACAGAGTTCTTAGTACACAGACAATCATTTTCACTCAACCCAACTCCTATAATGAAAACCAACTTAATAACACCCTCACCCTTGTAATATGTACATATATTCTATTAGCTCTGTTTTTCTAGATAACCATATTTAATACAGATATTGTATCCCATAGAACTCTTAAAAACACTAAGGAAGTATTCTGATTAAAATAATAGACAATATTTAAGCCAGTCCTGCAAACAAGATATCAAGATGACAAATAAGCATAGGGAAGATGTTCCATAGCACATGACAGTAGCAAAACTGTTAAGAGTAGAAAAACATAAGGTTGAAAGCACATTAATGCTTCGATCCCCGTCATATCCACTAACATTCATTGGTCAAAGGAAGGCCAGGATCACGGGGCAGAAAAGCATGTTTCTCCTTTAGTGGGATGGTATTGTAAGGCGATATGGTATAGTGTGTGAAAATGAAGTTATTAGCTGAATAAACTCACACTCTGATAGTCTGACCCACTTCTAGGGGTAGGTCGGGAATTGAGAGAATGTGAGCTGCACTGGGCAGAGGGGGACACAGAGAGATGAATTGTGCTGCACAGATCAGAAAGAGGGTCAGGTGAGGGGTTAGGAACATGAGACAGAAAAGTAATGTTCTTTCACCTCCTTTTTATAAGCTCAGGTCAAACGGTCCATTTTGGAACTTGATTTACGGCTATCTGAGCTAATAAGGAGATCGAGAGAACAACAGCATCCTGAAACCCTGGATCTATTCAAAGCTAAGACTAGTCATAGGCTAGGTTTTTGGTCACAGTTTATTCGAAGTATATTTTATCATGTTTATTAAAATTCTGATGAAAATCTCCCTTTTTACAGCTCAAATAACATTCTAAGTAGGTTTTCCAAAAAACATTTCATTGCACACAACAAGAATACTTCTTTTTTTTTCAAACTATGTTTACCTTTAAAGATATTTTTCATATTATTAATACTTAGGGTAAACATGTATATTGTTTAGAAATTCCCACTTTTCTTTTTTTATTATGAATAAAGTCATATTTTTTACCCATGTATATCCTCGCTCAAGCTCCCTTCCCCCTCCCGCCCCTTCCAGTCACTCTCTCTTCTCCACATCTCTTTATTTCCTCCCCAGAAAGGGCAGGAAGTCTAAAGGTCCAAAGGTGGCTTAGTTCAGCATCTACTCCTGGCAGATCCGCTTTTCTGACCCCGACATCAAGACTGGGTCAGGTATTCCTCTGAAGGCGGTGGGATCCAAGGTGCTGGTCCAAGATGTTTCTGATCCCATGCTGTTCAGTGGTTGTGGTTTGCAGCTTGGACATGCTTTGCTTTTTGCTTTTTTGTTTAGAGTCCACTAATGAGTGAATACATTTCCTGCTTATCTTTCTGGGTTTGTGATACCTCGCTCAGGAGGATATTTTCCAAATCCATCCATTTGCCTGCAAATTTTAGGATATCACTTTTTCTTACTGCTTCTTAAGTCTTTAAGGTCTATATTTTAGGTAGGGGCAAACTATTGGTTTCTTTGTTTTTTTTTTTTTTTTTTGGCAAGTCTGCTCTGGGAAAGAGCTACAGGTTTATTGTTCTAGCTGTCACAGATAATATAGAGTTATAACAGAATTAATAGAATTTTTCAGGCATGTAGTTTGTAGCTTGAGGGACATTATTTTAGTTCATGCCAAAGGTAGTACTGGAATTGGAAATAGAATCAGAGTCACATGGGACAAGACTTAGGGTACCATGATAAGACCTTTAGATTTCATGTAAGATCATTGAGAAAGGGAGGAAGTAAAACACTGACTGATATTTTTTCCTCGACAAATGTCTGATCGAATGAGAAGAATAGATTTGAAAGGAAACAATGGGTAGGAAGCCGAGGCACCAATTTGAAATTGCTGAGGTGTTCCAGGCATGAGATAATAAGAGCAACCACATTCTTACTCCCAGGGCACCCTGCTTCTTTCGTGACCATCTGTTCATAACGTTCTCTAGGCACTCCAAGTTCTAAAACAACAAAATTTTGGAAGGATTTTGATGGAAATACCATCTGATTTTTAGATTTGTGTTGTTTCTTTAAAAATAGATATGCTTCCTACAATGCCTGACTTAAGAAGTAGAAAGCAAACTGCTCTCTCCTTCCCCTCCCTTCTTGGTTTTCTGCCTAATTTTGTGCATCAGTTTAGGGGATGTATTTTATAATACCTTGAGGGAATAAGAAGACATGCTACATCTAAAGTCTATAAGAGGTAAGAACTTGCTTTTGTTTTTGTTTCTAGTCAATATCAGCATTTTGTCTAAAGGAATAGAAGCCCCCTCCCAACATGGAAGAAGATGTATTTGCTGATAGTCAATCAAGAATACCTGGAACCATACAAGGAGACCTTTAAGTCAGGATAAAGCCTTAAACAGGCAAGGAATAGTGAGACAGAGTCACAGATCATTGTCATCATCATCATTATTATTGTAAATTGTTTGAGAGTATGGGGGTAATAAACTTGAAGTTTGGCAGAAAGGTCTCCTCCTGTACACTATCTTTTTTTTTTTGTGTGTTTTGGGCAATGCTTATCACAGGGCCAGCATTCTACATTTATCCTAGCCCTCCTGACTGGGCCCACCATGTAAATGCTACTGTCCTGGATTAAAACTCACTGAAGTATTTCCATTGTCTCTTTACAGAGTTGTTAAATTCCAAAGTAGAGAGTGTCTATTTCAAAGGGTCTCCAGTTCTTACACCATCTTCTTCATTTTCTATTCTTGAGTGTTAGTTGTGTATGCATCTTACAATCCTGCTATGACTGTGTCTTAGTTCATTTGGGTTGCCATAACAGAATATCATAAACCAGTGATTTGTAATAACAATCACTAGTTTTTAACAGCTTGGAGAATGGGTAATCTAAGACTTGAGGGTTTGAAAGTATTGTATGAATACTATGTATTTGTATGAATTAGTGTCAAGGGAACTTTTTATGGTTTGTATTTTGTAAATACATATTTTTATTAATTGAGAATTTTATTCAATGTATTTTGGACATATTCATCTCCAGCTCCTTTCCTTAATACTTCTAGATCCCCTATGTGCCAAACATCTTGTCCTTTTTTCATAGTCCCTTATCTGTTCAGTTTTTATTAGTATATGATAATTGTGTAAAATAATGGATTTTACTATAACATTCTCATACATGCCTATAGTGTATCTGATCACAGCTGATCCCCATTACCTGTTCCCATTTTCTTACTACAAAGTTTCTAAGATCTCTTTTTAAGGGCTTTAGTTTCATTCACAGTGGAACCCTCCTGGCTTAATTATCTGTTCTCTTAGTGTAGCTGAATTGGGTTTCAACATAGGGATTTTGGGAGGCACATGGGCATTAAGTCTACAGCAGACTACAAGTATGTTTTGGATTCTAATTTTAACTTTGTTGAGTCTTGGGAAGTTGTCATTGTAGTTCTATCATCTTCCTAAAGCTTTGTATCTATGTACATAGTTTTCCCTACGGAAGAGCATACTATTTTGTTCAGCCTTGAAAACATACATGCAAGTAACATTATACAGACTGAGCATGTGTTATTTAGGAATGTTTATGTATATATGTATGTTGCTGTGTCTTAACAGTTTCCTTGGGGAGGGGGTGAGAAGGTGCAGAGTCAAAGACACAGACCCCAGGAGTCAGTTAAAAGGTAAAGAACTAACTCATTTATTCTACAATGGGGAGAGCCTTATGTACCCTTCTCCTAGCACCCAGGCTGAGTCACAATCTGGTGATAGTGTGTGGTCATCCCTTGGCCCTCATTAGCTGGGCACAATCAAATCTGACAGCATCTGTTGCCAGATAGATTCTGACCAATCAGGAATGTTGGACAGTGGCTGTTGCTAGGCCCTCAGACAGATTCCAGTTTGGCTTATAGGGAAGTACATTATGTACATTCCTTGATAACTGGTTTGAGCCAATTTCCTTGGCCCTATAAGCCTGTCCTAATACATACATCTACACATGAAACAACAATTAGTTTAAAAAGAAGACCATGCATTTGAAAGAGAACAAGGAAGGGTATTTATTTGGGAGGGTTTATTTAGAGGGAGGAAAGGGAAAAGAGAAATGATGTAATTATAATCTCAATAAAAAAAAAAAACAACACAACCACTGAACAGCTTGGGATCAGAAACACTTTGGACTGACTCATTGGATCCCACTCCCCCTAGAGGAACACCTGACTCAGTCTTGATGTTGGGGGGAGAAAACCGGATTTGCCAGGAGTGGAGGCTGAACTAAGCAATATTGGTACCGTGGGACCTTGGGGCCTCCTGCTCATGGGGGTGATGGGGAGATGTGGAGAAGAAAGAATGACCTGATGTGGTGGGAGGGGGAAGGGAACTTGAATAAGGATATGCAAGGATAGAAAATGTGACTTCTTTATTCATAATAAGAAAAAGAAAAAAATTCCTGCAATGGATAATACTTTACTTGATGCAATAACTAGTAGAAGAGCTGTACAGATAAATCTCATTAATAACAATTGAACAACACAGTCTCAACATTTGTGCCTAATGTAACAGAGTAAATACATTACTACAGATGAAATAAAATCAGAGGTGATAGTGGTGAAGCACTATACTTAAGCAGAAATAGAAATCAACCTTACCACAAGAGGTAGATCCTAAGGCATTTTTGAGACTTACTGTTCTAGTCTGGGAACTCTTGTGCCATGATTCCAGAGTCCTTATAGCACTTCCAGGTAATCTTTTGTTTTCACAGTGCCATGTTTACTATCCAGACTCTCTGAACTCATCAACATACCAACCACTTTCCAACCAGATGATCCAAAAATAATGGAGACAAATTCATGTCAAGGGACACTCCCACAGGAAAGCATGACTTTTTACAAATCCCAACTTCCAAGATAATCAGCAACAATGCAGAGATCCTGACAGTGCTGATGATCTTTCTTGTAATTTTGACTGTGAGAGAACCAGAAAGGAGATTGTGTAAAAACAGAAGCCTTTGAACATGTAGGAAAAGACTAACAGTCATGGACTTACTGTTAGAAGATAGAGCTAATTTTATACCTGTCTGATGGGCTAATTAGTAGCAATTATTAATGGGAAGTTTCTTCACTTCAGTGAACACACTTCTAAAGCTGACATTAAATACCTGCCTCTCTAATCAACACAAAACATGCTCTTCAGACTCATCTCGACCCACTTTCACCTCTGGAATCAATAAGCAGCTCTCAAGAAAGTGGTACCTCCTGTAATGGAAGGGGTGAACTCCCTCCCTCAAGCTCTGTCATTGCTAATTTCAACCAAGAGGGCAGAATCTTCATGGTCTAATTACCTTAAAAGGCTTTAATTCTTGCCTTAGTTTCAAAATCTCTCTCTCTCTCTCTCTCTCTCTCTCTCTCTCTCTCTCTCTCTCTCTCTCTCTTTCTCTCTCTCTCTCTCTCTATCTCTGCATGCCTGTAGATGCATACCCTAGCACGAGTATGCAGGTTCATTGCCTGTGCATGCTCAAGAGGGCCACAAGCTGAATGTTAGGCATCCTTCTTTGTTGCTGTTCTTTCTTACTCCTTTGAGTAAGGGTCTCTCCCTGAACCTGAAGCTTGCCATTTTTCTGCTAAACTAGTGGCTAGTAAACCACAGCCACCCTTCTGCTTTGAGATTCCCCAGTCCAGGGGATTACAGACAGGAGGCAGGTACAGAGATCATAGGGACACTCAGCTACACTCATTTTTCAAAATGAATTTTTGAGGGCAAATCTTAACTCTCTAACATTCATTAATTATTTAATAAATAAAACATTTTAGACAGTTATATTATACAAAAGAAATTATTTTTATAAATGAATATTTTTTTTTAAAGATAATGCCTCCATGTATAGCCCAGACTGGTTTTGAACTTGCCAGGGCCTTCCAAGGACTGAAGTTACAGCTGTGCACTACCAAGCCTATAACTTACTTTTAATTGTTTGATTACTAATTCATGAGAACTAGTTATTTATTTTAATAGCTTCCAAGAGTATCACAAAGGGAGCCTCGGATTTAGCATCTTTCAAGCAGTGGGAATTTCCAGTCCTCATGGTCTGGAGTGTAATCTTGAAAGGTTGACCCACTTAGCGTACAACTCACATTATACCAACTGGCAACTCTGGGTTTTACCTACATAGAAAATCAGTCTCTTTATGGATTCAATCTCCATGGATTAAAAACAATATAAGCATACACATGAAAGGCTGAGCTAGCACAGGTCTACATTAATAAAGCAGCATTTGCTTGCATACTAATGCATTTTTGTAAGTAGTTTTGTTGTTGCATTAATTGAAAAGAAAAGCCTGACTTACCTTTTGTATACATTTGATAACAAACCTCAACTGTATGGAGGCAGTTATGTTACCTTGTTTTGGGAATTATGCCTTAAAGATATCTGAGAGCCAAAAAAGAAGAAATTATTAGCTCTTCCTCATAGCTAAGATCATAATAGATGTCATAATGGTGTCCTCTGGATGAACTGGATGGGACACTATTGTATTATTTATTCCACAGCAAATATGATGCATAGCAAACACCCATATTCAAGTGGAAGGAAGCCAGTGCCATAATCCATCATTCCCACTGTTCAGTGGTGCTGAGTTCTGAATTTGTTTGTTTCTGAATTTTTTGGTTGCTGATATTTTGAAAGAGTAATGGCATTTTTTTCTCTCTCTCTGTGTTCTTTCTGTTTATAAACACAACTTCCTTTCCCTTTATTGGCAGCTCAGCATAAACAGCATTGGACGCTCTCACTTTAGTATTGTTCCCCTTGTGGATTTATAATTGTTTAGCATTTTAAAGACCGACCACAACACAAAACTACCTTGATGACAGCTCAGGCAGCTGGTTTCAGTCTTTATTTTTATTTTTAGTAATGACCTGATCTATGCTTTTCGGAACACACAAGATCTCCTCCAATAGTCTCTCTCTCTCTCTCTCTCTCTCTCTCTGTCTCTCTCTTTCTGACTTTCTATCTTCTCTCCTTTTTCCCTTCCTTCTCTTTTATTTTACTTTGAATTTTGTGTAGAGATATGTGGTTATATATATATATTGATGCATGTGCTCAAAGAGGGCGGGGGCATCAGGTCCCTTCGTGAAGGAATTAGGGAAGGTTGTAAGACACCAGCATGGGTGCTTGGAACTGAACTTCAGTTCTCTGTATGAGCAGTTTGTGATGTTAACATTTTAGCCACCTCTCTAGCCCCACAATACCATCTTTCTTAAATCGAAGTCCTTTTATTTTTTTTTTAAACAAAAACAAACTCTTGTTTTTATTTCACTGAAGAAGGGTTTGGGAAACATGTAACAGGGCACCATTAATGTTTTCTCCTAATCTTCTGTCATGTAGTCTGTGGGTGGCTTCTCTACTGCTACTCTGCTTCAGTATTGCTGTCACTAGTCTCTTCTTTGTTCATGCTCTCGAATTCTTCTCTCTGCTTTCCCTTTCTCCAGAAGCCAGTGTGTCTTCCTCATCATTCCCCTGGCTTTCCATTACTTTCCCAAGGTTTGTCTCTTCTGTCTCCACCAGAGTGTTCTATTCATCTCCTGTCTTCTCATATCTTCTTACCATTTCCTTTTCTTAGGGGAATGCTGTACTGGTTGCACTGGGCTCAGTCCACTGTCTCATTCCTCTTTTATTCTGCTGCTTGTGGGCCTGTTTCTCCACCTACGTAATTTCAGTTCCCGTTTTCTCCAGATCTTCCACTTTCAGACAGCATAACTTTTTAAAGTTCATTGTTAGAAGAATCCATGCTTTCCAGGTATTTCCTCTTCTGAGACAATGTCTCATTTATGTAGCCTAAGCTAGCCTTGAACTTATGGCACTTTTTTTCTGTATCATGCCAGGGTTACAGGTGTGAGCCACCACACTTACCAGATTTAAAATATCTAAACTGTATATATATATATGTATAAATACATACATGTATATAAACATAAACATATTTACATTATTATTGCTTATGGTTGTATAAAGAAAGATTGGGATAGAATAGTTCAACTGTACTGAATTTAATCTTTTATTAACTTATGTAAATAAAAGAATGCTCTTTATTAAAAAAACACAAACAGAAGTGATATGTGAATTGGCATTTCACAGATATGCCCTTGAGAACTTCAGAGAGGAAAAAGGCAGAGAATAGCAGTTTACAAGTGATATTATCATTGATAATTTGGAAATCATGAGTTTGTGAAGTAGGAAACCTATACAAATAGGGCATGTGTTGGGAACACAGTTCTCTAAACTGAAACCTTGAACTGAGAAGAACAGCTGAGTCAATCATGGTTAAATTGCGTTGTCAACATTGGCAATGGGTGGAAGACAGGTATGCTTAGGGTACCAGACAGTTGAGAGGATAATTTTGAACCTTGGCTTTGGATATAGAACATTTAGAAAGACTAGTTTAATTTTTAGCATTTTTTTGTAATTTTGAAAAATTAAATTAGAATGATTTATTTTATATTTATTTATTTAAATATTTTCAGTATTTAGGACTCAGAAGAGCCTAACATGGTCTTGTGTTTGTATACTTTCATCCTCCATAGTGAAATATGGAGGGACCTGGAGGGGATCCTACCTGAAAGTATAGACCAAAGGCATCAGTGTTCAGTAACTTTTTCCCAAGTTCTTGGTGACATGCATAAAAGCAGGGTTGTTTGCTTGCTAGTATCTGATGTATTTTGTAAATATGTAAAGGAATAATGAAGGAAATAAAAGTTGCCTTTAACTCTGGTACCCAGATTAGGCTAATATTATTTATTGTGTGTGTACACAGTGTGAGTGTGAGTGTCTATGAATCTCATGAAGATAAGAAACAGCACTAGAGTGGATTACACTTCACAGGAGGCTGTGACAGAGCTTTATTAAAATTCTGGACTTAGTACAGAACAAGGTGTTCAGTCTCAAAAATCTTAACTCTGTAATGCAGATTTTTGGATTTTAGAGCATTATAGATTTCAGATTTTTAAATCAGAGATGTGTAACTTGCAAAGTTTAAGCAAGTATTCCAAAAACTTGAAGTATGAACACTTTTGTTTCTGTCCATTTCACATAAGGAATAATCTGTTTATCATACATGCATCATAATTTTGGTGCTTAGAATATATATGTAAACGCACACACATATGTTGTATTAGGTTTTTTGGCCCGTTTGGGGCCTGAGATTTGTACTTGGCCTGAGGCGGTTTTTTTCCCTAAAGAAATGAGTCAAGTTGGACTCTCTCCTAGTCCCGGGCTCTTTCCAATAGACCACGCCCCGCCCAGCTCCGGTTTCTTGACATCATCAGAGTTTATTTGGGTAGCTTATGGTTTCCCGCTACACACATATATGATTAAAGTTTTGTTTTGAGAGTTAAGCTGACATAAAATATACCAATATATTATTATTACTGAGATCACATACAATTATTGTAGAGGTTTTACGAACATGTAAAGGAATAATAAAGAAGATAAAAATTACCTATTATTTTATTACCCAGATATGGTTGATCAGCAGGTACCTGTGCATATATGTGTGATCTGTGGAGGGTGTGGTAGAATTTGTGATCTGTAATGATAATCTCATAGTTGTAGATATTTTTGTATCTAGAAGACACTTTTGTGTGTTGCCTTGATATTCTTCTTTTACTATGGACTTTTTTTAAATAGGAAAAATGTAAAAAAAAAAAAAAAATGCCAGAGCTGGAGAGATGGCTCAGCGGTTAAGAGCACTGTCTGCTCTTCCAGAGGACCCGAGTTCGATTCCCAGCACCCACATGGCAGCTAACAACTGTCTGTAGTTCCAGTTCCAGGCAAACACCAAGGCAAATAAATAAATAAAGTTTAAAAAAAAAAAAGAAAAGAAAAAAAATGCCTTTTATCTATGTTTGGATGTTTGTTGTTTTTCTCTTCTGTATCATTATTCCTGGACAACTGTAGTCACTGTTCAACATTCAAATTAGGTCTTTAAGGTCAAGGTTCCACATATGGAGAAGATCATGCAGTGTTTATCTTTCTTTAGTCTGGCTTATTTCAGTGAACATTTTTTTTCTCCAGTTACATCTATTCTCCTGCAGATGATAAGATTTCATTCTTTCATGGATGAACAATATTTCACTGTGTGCATACAGCACATTTAACTTACCCCTTGATCTGTTGATGGGCACCTAGCTTGTTTATACCTTGGTTATTTTGAATAATGCTATGATAAACATGGGAGTATAGACCTTTTTTTTCTCTCTGTATATTTGAATCACATCTAAGATTTGAACATTTTATTTCATCATTTTGGATAATACAGTGTTAAGCATCATTAGGAATTCAATGTATTTTCAAGCCTATGGGTATCTTTTTCCCCCCAGTTTAATCCCATTTTAGTTTAGTTTTTGTTAATCAAAATACATTTATTATATAAATTTACTTTGTAGGAAATTTCATTAAGTAGATTGTTACTCAGAAGCTATTTGTAACCAAAATAACTGTTGCTGGGAATTTGATGAGCTTTAGTTATTTTTCTGTTGCTGTGATAAAATATTGAGACCTGAATGAAAAACCAAGCAAATGACAAAACAAAGCACGTGAGCAACAACAACAAAATCCCATCAGGACTAAGGCAATTTAAAGAAATAAGAGTTTGTTTTGGCTTATAATTAGCACCACAGGATTAGCGTTCCCAGGGCAGGAACAACATGGCAGCAGGCAGCAGATATGGTAGTAGGAGCAGGAAGCCGAGAGCTAGCATCCTTTATGAAACAAAGAAGCAGAAAGTGAGCTGAAAGTCAGTCTTTTTCATTTCCAAAGTGGCTCCTGGTGACATACTTCTTTCAGCAAGGTTACACCACCTAATCCTCTCCACACAGCGCCACCAACTGGAAGCAAAGTGTTCAGATGCCCAAGACTATGGGGGGGCATATTTCATATAAACCCTAACAAAATCATGCCTCTGTCAATCTATGCTTTGAATTATTTGCTAACCAAGCAAACTCTGAGTGTGTAACTTAAGAATCGTTTATTTATAGAGGGAAATTACTCTGTCCCTTTATGACTTTGGTAAATTATGAACTTGTAAATGATTCACTCATTGTCCACTTTGGTAGCTCCTTCTCATTACTAAAACTATAGATTAAAAGATGTCAAGCGTTTCCACACTTGCAGTTCACTTTTGGGTTAAGAAGGAAAAACAGGGTCATTACAGGCAACTATGAGAAAAAAAATTAAATCGAACCAAGTTCTGAGGAAAGAGATCAAAAGAGCAATATTATGAACATTCACAGTCTTTATGAAATTGGAAAGGAAACAATCCAATTAACTGTAAGACATGAGATAGCCTCTTCAGAGGTGGAAAGTTATTGCAGTTCTTATGCAGTTCAGTTGCAGTTAGGAATAAGGTGGCGGTGGTTGGGGAGGGGGGGGCGGCGACTCTTGGTTCTGTCACACAAAATAAAAATGGACAGAATAGTCTATTTTCTTCCAGGATGGATTTCAAATCATGCTAAAACTTATCAAGGAATGTAATATAAGATTGGATTTTAAAATTCATTTTCTCTGAGTGTACATCTGTGTTGCAACAATTTAGCTAATCTGTATTAGAATGTAATAACTTGAGTCAACAAGTCTGAGGAATTCGTTGTAAGTGCCATCACACAGAGATAAAAAGAAGAGTTGCCTGACTTTTTTTGCAAAACAGATTTATATTTTTAAAAAAACCACTTTACTCTAGATGAAAGTAAACTGATGAGATTATATTTTTAACATTGCTTCCTCCCAGCAATTACTTCCCATTTAGCTAATTGCAATGTTTTACTTAATTCCAATATATTTCCCCCTTTAACTGACTAGTTTTTATGGTTTTGGATAAAAAAGATTTTCATGCAATTCTGTAGCACCTCATTATATCTTTTAATGATTGCAACATGACAGAAATAGAACATGAATAGTGAGATCAGGAGTCCTTTTGCCCATCTTCTCTGGGTCCTTCTCTTAGGTTCCACAAATTTCTCCCACTGTATTGTGCGAAGAGGAATTATATGCATTAGGTCTGGAACAGACTAGTTTTAGGACAATGTACGTGCTTCATGGAGAACTTCATGTAATGATTGTTTAACCTAACTATGCACACACACAGACTACTTCTAACTTCTTGCTTTTCTTTTTATTTCATAACACTAGCTGGATTTGAAATAAACATTTTACATCTGTCCTGGGTAAGTTCTCTGGTTAAATCCTCCTTCTCATAAAGATATACAAATTAATTGTTGGTGGCTATACTATCTAGTCAACATTTATTTAGTAACACTTTGTAGAGTATCATTCATAGTTTATATTTTATATAAAAAAATAGGGAGAAGTATAAGGAGAAACATAAATCATTTAAAATACAAATACTTATCCAGGTACTTATTGATGGATAAATGAGTAAAATAATGTGGTATATTGTATACAGTGGAATAATTGTCCAGCTATGAAAAGAATGACATTCTGTTACTTGCAGAAAAATGTATGGAACAAGAAGACATGCGATGTAGAATTGTGCAGACCCATAAAAACAAATGTTGTCTATTCTCATATATAAACATTGAAAAAGCTGTATATTATTATTAGAGTCTGAGAAAGTAAGGGGTAAAGGAATAATGGTTCCTAAACACAAAGAATAAATTTTGTGTATCTTAGGGCAGTGGGATGAGAAGTTAATTGTAATCTGTATATTTTTATGAAGATCTAGAAGAGAATAGCTTATAGGTATTGAGTGTAAAGAAGCAATGAGAAAAATACAAACTATCATGATTGGACCAGAGCACCCTGTATGTATGTGTTGAAATTTCACACTGTGCTCCACTATTATGGCCAATAAATACATCTTAGTATACCACTTCTTCACTCCAGAAACATGACTTAGAAATAAAGCAAGCCATGAGTGAAGGCTGAGGATAAGAATATTTTTGAAAGAGATTTTGACTTTTAAGTTAATCTGCTCAAATGAGTTTGTTAATGAAAGGTTGCAAAGTATGAGGAATGGGGTCGGGTAGAAAGGAGATTGAAGGAGATTGGGGTGGGGGGCAAGGATCACACACAGACTGCTCTGCTCACGATTGCTTCCCAGAGTGGTGGCAGACTACAGAGAAGAGGAGAATAAGGTCAAGGATCCATCTGAAGCAGAGAGTTTCTGCCCAAGTAGATCCTTGTGTCCCATTTGTACTCAGGAATCCATGGAGGCTTTTAACTTTGAAGTCCCTGTAGGCAGAGATGAGGACTACAGCTGTGGCTGAATTGTTGGGCAGGATTCAGAAACCCTGTTTTAGCCTCAGCATCTGTGTGTGTGTGTGTGTGTGTGTGTGTGTGTGTGTGTGTGTACAGTGCCTTGAGTTGAGTTTTGTTTTTCTGAAGTAAAATCATGTTGATTTAAAGTAAAATAGAAGCAATTTAAATTTACATGTGAGTGTTGAGTGAATAAGATTATTACTGGTTATATTTAAATGCTGTTTTCCATGCTACATTTCATGACTCTTCTCACTGCAAGTCCTATCTTGCTCAAATGGAAAGCATATTGTTTACCTATTTGATTTGAAGTTTATTTGAATGCTCTCTGGACTTTATCAAGGATATGTCCTTTTATGGCAACATTTCGGCAGCTTAATAAAAAGTCATTGGGAAAACTGATTTTTCCATTGCCAGCAGATATCAATTGCAGACTTCTTGGTTAGGGGTGAAACCCTGTGTCTACTTCCACTTGTCAATGCTGTAACCCTGTCTGGCTTGAAATAGTGCAGGTCCTTGGATGTGCTGTGACCGTCTCTGTGAGTTCATATATGCATCAGTTCTGTTGTGTCTGGATGATACTATTTGCTTGGAGTCATCTATCACCCTTAAAATCTTTAAACAGACTCCTCTGTCTACAGTCATGCTATCCTTGAGCCATGAAGGGAAGGGCCTAATGAAGACATCTCATTTAGGACTGAGTGCTCCAAAGTTCTTACTCTTTACACATTGCTCAGTTTTGACTCTTTTTCTTTTCTTTCTTTTTTTCCAGATAGTATTTTTCTATGTAACAGAGCCCTGGCTGTCCTGGAACTCACTTTGTAGACCAGGCTGGGCTTGAGTTCACAGAGATCTACCTGCCTCTACCTCCCAAATGCTAGGTGTGTACCACTACATCTGGTGATTTTTGTCTAACTAAATCAACCACACTTAAGGGTAGGCCCATGCCCAGTTAACACAGTTGGTCAACACAAAATGAACTCAGTGGTATTTTTCTGGGGTTTCTGGTTCATTTTCCTATGTCCTGGAATTTTTTTTGTCTTACTGGTCTTTTGCTTGTTTTGGCTTTTGTTTTTGTGCTTTTTATTTTAAAGAGAAAGAATAAGAACATTAGGTTGAGTGGATAGACAGGAGGAAAGAATTTTGGGGAAGCTGGGGGAAGGTAATCATGATCAAAATATATTGCATGAAAATGGTTTTTTTTTAATTAAAAAAGTTTAATAAAAAAAATAAGGCAAAGGAAAAAAAAAACCTTATTGATCTGATGCTTAACTAAGGAAGCATGCATGTCCAGAGGGGCTAGAAAGTGAGGGACTGTCTTAGAATTTGCCTACTAACATGAGACAACTGATAATGTTTGAATAATGTTTATAGATTCACTCATAGTATTATGCTAATTTAAATTTTATGTTTTACATAATTGAACCTTGATGATATATTATTAGAAACTGAATATGTTGTACTTGAGAATGCTATGCTTTGCATTATATTTGCAACTTATTACAAATATAAAATTATTTTAAAAACTTTTAGCAAAGGCATATGTAATGATTAATTTTAATTGCTTATTTGAAAGGCTGGAGAGATCAATCCACAATTAAGAGCACTGGCTACTCATCCAGAGAGCTTGAGTTTGATTCCAGTTACCACATGGTAACTCAACCATTTGCAACTCCAGTTTTAGAGGACTTGAGTAAAATGTGTAATCTTAGGCATTTGGATGGAATATTCTGTTGATACCTGTTAAGCCCATTTGATGTATAATATCAAGAAATTCTAATGTTTCTTTGCTTATTTTTTATACAGATGACATTTCTATTGAAAAAAGTGGAGATTTTGAAATCACCTATAATTATTGGATTGATGTTAATCTGTGTCTTTAAATATAGTAGTACATTTTGTATTAAATTGGCCACCCCAGGGTTTGGTGCATGTATGCTTAGGATAGTATAGCCTTCTTGGTTAACTGTTGCCTTGATCAGAATGAATGAAATATATCTCCTCATCTAATCTGCTTTTTTTTTTAAATGTTAGATTTTAGTATTGAAATGCCTGCTTGCTGCCTGGTCCCATTTGATTAGAATATTTTTGTTCATCCTTTTACTCTAAGGCAGTGCCTATCTACTTAAAACTAAGATGTATTTCTTGTAGACAATGGAAGAATAGATGGAGTTTTGTTCTTAACTCATTTGTTCATACTGTGTCTTTTGATTGGAGAATCGAGGCTGTTAATGTTTAAAGTTGTTGTTGAAATGCATGTGTTAATTGTGGCCATTGTGTTGTTGATTTTTGTTGTTTAGCAGTTTCCTGTAATTAAAGCAGTCTATTCCTGCAGAGAAGTTCTTTCATAAGACAGAAGGCAAACAACTCAAGATAACTTCAGGAAGTCCCTGAAATTTACCAGATTCACTTTAGTACCAAGGGTAAACAGTAAAGACTGATGAGAATCACTCTCAGATAAGCCAAGCTGCCAAGAAGACTGTCAGAGGAGCTTGGCTGCAAAGAAAACCTTGAAAGCAGACTAGCTTATTGAAAGAAGTAGAAACCAGCTCAGCCTGAAAGAGGTTTAGACCAACTCGATCAGTCATCTGGAAACGATGCTCTGTTGATCTGCCTGCAGGCAGTGCACTGTGCTCCAGGTTTCCAACTTTTGTGAGCTGTCACCGATCTTGGAGTTGGCTTTGGTAATGCATGGCTGTCTTTGTGTTGTTTCTGCTCTTATAAGTAATTACTTATATTCCTGTAAGTAACCCCAATAAAACTCATTGATTCACCAAGTTGGATTTTGATGGAATCTGTACTTTGGTCTTTCTTGGGCTTCTTATCTGAGATGAACAGATTATTTGTGTGTTGTGTCTCCCCAGGAAAAGTCTTGCCATATAGCATTTGCATCTCAGTGCTACTTTGTGTATTTTAGTAGTTATGTTTTGCATTTCTTTCCATGGTCTCTCTGTTATGTTTAGTTTGGAAGAATGGATTTATTTTATGTCTTCTCTTGGCTGTGGATGTGAATAGTTGCTTCCAATTCCGGTTGCCTTGATTTTCCTATAGTGATGAACTAGAACCTAAATTAAAATAACGCCCTACTCCCCTAAGTTGCTTGCAGTCAGGGTATTTTGTCATAGCAACAAAGAATGAAAGTACAACAGAAACTTGTACCATCAGAATGAAGTCATTGCTTTGAAAAACTTGAGTATTTTTTAACTAGAATCTAGAATGTGCAAGAGTTTGGAATGTTGGCCTAAAGAAGCTGTTGAATGTTACAGGCAGAATGTAATGGATCATTCTCATGAAAGCTTGGAAAATAAGAAGGTGAGTGAAATAGACAGAGTGGGGGTCCAGATCATGAGGTTTTAGAAGGAACTTGTGGAGAACTTGATATGGGAATTCCATGTAATATTTTGGCCAAGAATATTTTGTGTTCTGCCATGCCCTGACTACCTGAGTGAAGCTGAAATGAGAGATAGTGTATCAGCTTGAGAGAGAATATTTAAAGGCAGATTATTCAGGCTGTTGCTAAGAAAGTAGCTGTAATTGATAAAGGGACAAATTCCATGTGGAGAAGCTTCCTGCACTGCCCTGGGCCAATAGAAAAATGTTTGCTTGGAATTATTACACAGAAGCTGATATGACTGTGGTCCAAGAAGACCTTACTACATGGTCTGTGGCCAAAAGTATTTATAATGTCATATGCACCATCTACCTGGTACTAGTATTGAAGACATGAAAGATGCAAGGAGAGAGCCACAAAGAGCAACTGAGTCTTGGAACTGAGTGGCAGTCAGAGTCCTTGAGCAGAAACCACTGAGTTATGATGATAAGGTGGAATCTCAGTTACAAGGGGACTCCAGGGCATTGGGTACTCCAGGATTGTTGACTATCTGCCAAGGAGAGCTAAAGATGTGGATTATAGGTAGTCTGAACCTAATAGGAAAGCTGTGTGTGTTGCAGGTGTCACACCTGGAGGTTTGGGGCTACTTAAACCCCTTAGAGACCATGGAATTTATAATTCTCAGATCTTGGGCATGAAACTGCAAGATTTGCTGACTCCCTGGTAGGTTTTGGTTTCGTTTTGGTGTGGCTGTTCATTGTGATGTCCTGATTCTTTTATTTTGGAATGAGAATGTTTTTTTTTACTATGCCATTATATGTTGGAAATTCATAACACATTTTGGTTTTGTAAGAGCTCACAGTTAAGAAACTTGTGCCTTTAGAGTTTACATTTTTAAGGACTTTAGTGTTTTCTAAAGTTAGATGATATTTTATATTATGAAACTGAAACACAAAACTTGTGTACAAGGCCTGGAAAGTTATGGCTTTAAGCAATATGTTCTCGTATTAAGTTGACAAGGAGTGGATTTGTAGTGGTGAGCTTTAATTTTGAACTGGCAACAAGCTAGAATTACCTAGGAGGAAAGTGTCTGTGACGGATTGTCTGGGTCATGCTGGTTTGTGAAGCACATCATCTTACTTAATTATTGTGGAAAGACTCAGCTTGGGGATGGGTAGCAGCATTGCTGGCGTTGAATTCTTCACATTTCCACAGCCTCAATTTACCAACAATGATGGACTGAAACATGGAATTATGAGCTAATATGAACCTTTTGCTCCCTAAAAAAAAATGTTCCCTAGGATAAAAGTCAGTTTTACAGCTGAACTATTTTATATATCTTTGATACTCTTTGTATGTTAAAGTGCATTTTTAAGGATGCCCAAGTTTGTGGCTTAACTTTTAAGAAATTACTTTTTCATTTGAAGAGACTGTTGAAAAGAGTATTACTGGTGACTTTTATTAATTGTAGTAAGTTATTCTATGCTCATTTTAGGGTCAGTTTTAGATTCTGAGAAGAGTCTAAATGACAGTTCTTCTCTTCATCAGAAAAATGGCTGTGAAGAGGTTTCTGTACTAACATTCATTATTCTACAAAATTATTATTGATTATGATAAGCCATTGGAGTCTGGTGTTACAAAGCCCATGAGTAGAAATACTGCCAGTCAAATAGGGTTGTTGTGAATGCTTCCTGCTTCCTTTTCCTTGAAAGAGATGCTAGCTTACCTGAAGCCAAGGAATGGGACTGGACTCAGGTAATGTTTTTCCAGCTAGCCTCTAATGTGTAGATGTTGGAAGGGAATATTCAAATCACAGATCACAAGAGACAACCAGCTTTCAGAAGGGAGAAATATTTTTATAATAATAAGGTTCTATTATATGCACTTAAGTGCTGCCTCCTCTTGGTCTCTCCAGCTATACTCACCACTACATCTGTTATTTGCCCAGATCTCTTCCTACATTCAGTGGTGGCAACAGTAGCTAACAACCCTTCTCTCCTCATCTTTCTATCAGAGGGAGATTCTAACTCAAAGGGATAGAATCTAAGCAGGGGCCATTACCTGGAAAAGTGAGGGCAGCTGCATGACCCTTGTGCCCTCTGTCAGGTCTCAACCCAGAACAGAACCCCAGAGTTTCTGAGCTAAAAGGATTGCCCATTTTTTCCCCATTGCAAGCCAGAGTCCTGACACTGAGGAACTGTTCTTTCTTCTTCATGGAGACTTATTTGTCTCCAAGGAAAGTTAATGCCTGACATCAAAAAAAGTGCTGATTTAATTGGTCCCCTAGTAAGAGACCCAGCAGGCTTGTCACTATCACAGGAGGGAAGCTGGAATTAGAACTGGGGACACATGCTCTCTTTGGCTAATGAACTGCAATAGGTTGAGTGGTAGTATTAGTGTTTATTTCCTGATCTGAAGGAGAAATTGAGAATAGGGTATTTTTTATGTGTGGATGGAATGTGGCAAAATGCACCTGGTTAGGATGTTGGTGGTGTGCTAGTCAGAGGAGCAGAACGAGCATGCGTATTATGAGATAAATACTGCATATAGGAATTAGAACTTATATACTTTATGTACTGGTAAAGAATTGGAAGAGGAGCTATAAAATCATAAAAAATGACCTTTTGGAAAACTTCCACACTCTCACTATGGCTATATTGTTTGTTTATTTGAGAGGTCAAATGTTTCCAGTACCAAAGTGAGGCTATAGGGAAGGAGCTCCCAAGAAAGTCTGTGGAAAGCTCTCATATCTATGTGGTTACTGTCTTTAGTGGTTCTTCTGCTATGTAGCTGCTGATGAACTTGGGTGTCTGCCCATTTCTTGTCCATTAGTAGTGACAGAGTCCAGTGGTAATGGCTTTACTCCTTTACTTCAAATTTTATGCATATCTTTTTTTGTCCAATATACCTTATGCAGCAAAAGGGATCCTCTGAACTGTGAAAACCTCAATACCAAGATTGTGAACTTAAGGTCAGTGGGTCCAATCAGAAGCAGATGGAGTTATAGGTAGTATAGGTGATACATCTATAGAAGCAGAGGTGGTATCCTCATAAGAGATGAAGGCAAAGTCTTGAGATTCTTTGTTGAAAATGGTGTAAGGAAAACAACAGGTTAGCTAGAATATTAACTTAGTCTATCCCATTATGCACTTCTCTTTGGAATGTTTCCTTAGTTAATAACTGCATAGTGATATTATAGATTGCTATGTTGATTTTCTGATGACTAAGGGTAAAGAGGCAAGAAAAGAAGAGCTGAAAGTTTAGTTACGAATTTGTTAGTTGCACAGAAACCAAGTGAGCACAACTATTTATTTATTTATTTTTTAAATTTATTTTTGAATAAAGTCTCATTTTTTATCCATGTATCCCCTTGTTCAAACTTCCTTCCCCCTCCTGCCCCTTCAAGTCACTCTCTCTTCTCCCTATTTTCTTATCTCCTCCCCAGAAAGGGCAGGAGGTCTAAAGGTCCAAAGGTGGCTTAGTGCAGCATCCACTCCAGGCAGATCCAGTTTCCTCAGCCCAACATCAAGACTGGGTCAGGTGTTCCTCTGGAGGGAGTGGGATCCAAGGTGAATGTTCAAGGTGTTTCAGATCCCAAGCTGTTCGGTGGTTGTGGTTTGCAGCTTGGGTGAAGTACAACTTTATAAATAAGGATTTATTGTGAGAAGCCTGAGTGAATTCTTTCTAGGCCTAGAACATGGCCTTGGCAAGTTTCAGTAAGACTTAGGTTTTGTCTCTCTTTTTCTTTGTCTACTAGTTTTAACATGTAGGCTTTTTATGTTTGTTCTTATGGTTTCCAGATGTCTGTTCCCAGATCCAGAATTGTATCTGTCTTAAGATACAAAAAGGAGGAGAGGGTCAATTTTTTTTTCATAAAACAGCAATAACAACAAAACTCTAGCCATCCAAACAAACAAACAAACAAACAAACAAACAAACAAACATACATTGTCACTAAAGCCTACTCTCAGACCTCCCTTTCTATCCTATTGACCAAACTGTGATTTATGCCACCTTTCATTTCAAACAAGATTAAGATTATGTGGTATAGTGGAAAGACATTAATTGCACACTTTCAAATTAATCAAGATCAACTTCTAAGACTGTAGAAAGAACCCAACTTCACTACCTGCTGGAACATAAGAAGGATAATATGGTTGCAAGAAAGAAAGATGTGGTGGCATTATGAGAGGATGTTGGTGGTCACAAAGACAGAGGATGCTTCCACATTTCTCATTTTCTCCTTTAGCCTTGGAGGAAAGGGATGCTGACCTTCAGGTGGATTGTGATAACAAGAAGAGAGACCCTGTTAGTTCTTAGTGGCAGTACAGCTCTGGGGATCTTGGTGAAAATTTTATCTGGTCTGGAGAAAACAGAACCAAAATTTTGAATGTTCCTACAATAAACAGGTTGTATCCTCTAAGGTGGAAGCAGGCAATGATGAAATTGGCATCTAGGTTATATCTTTACTTTAGGACTTCCTGAAGATACTAAAATCACAGGTGTTATGTCACCCCTCATGAAGACATGCTCCTTTAGAATGAAGGATCTGGTTAATAACTCTGTGTTCCAGTGTCCAACCAACATGGTATCTTGTGTCAGAGTGTATATTAACTATTGCAAGTCCAACTCTTACCAGGGGCTTTTGAATGGCTCATAAAGCCCACCAAAATGAATTACTTTGGAGAATTAAAAAAATTCAGTGCATACATAAGCCAAACATGAGATCTGTTAGATAAGAGGCTTGGAGGTTGAAACCCAGTATCAGTGCTTTTAAGCATTTTTCAGATGTTTTCACTGTGCACCAAAAGTGGAACTTCACTGTAGTAGAGGCCTTTCAGTTTTTTTTCTTTTTAAAATAAAAGTCAATGGGAAAGAAACCAAGTAAACAAACAAATATTTAGTTTTAAGGATATAGATTCATGACTTTTCAGGGTAATATTTCTTGAATTTGAGCATCACTTAGGAGTCACCATCTCAAGCAAAGATAATTAGGTCCTTTGAAAACATTTGATTTTGACTCCATTCTTCTGTTGACCTATTAAAAATACCCACAACAGCAAGATAAATTGTTTAAAAACAAGAAGTTTCATCTGAGCTTGAGCATTACTAATGATAAACAAATTAATGACCACATTCTTTTTTCCTTGATGAATCTCTAAGAACTGTATGACCATAACCAAGATTCAAATCAAGCCTGTATTTCTTTTTTTTTTCCTACTCTGAGAACATCATTTTTTTTTTTCTGCTGTGAGAGTATGTTCTGGTATGTTGTAAATATTTGTCCCTCCTACTGGTTTAATAAAACCGCTGATTGGCTGAAGGCAGATAGGAAGTGTAGGCAGGCTACCAGACTAAAAATACTCTGGGAACAGGAAGAGCAGACCAGAGATGCCAGAAAGATACCACGAAGACACCATGATAAGAAGCCAATAAACTCAGTGGAAAGACATTGAAATGCTTCTCTGAGAAAAGGTACCAAGCTGCATGGCTAAACAAGATAATAATTATGGGTTAGTTTAAGAGCAAGAGCTAGCTAGAAATATTCCAGAGCCATAGGCTGATCAGTATACAATAAATACAGGCATCTGTGTTTTACTTCAGGACTGTGGGTCTGTGGGTCTGGACCATGGGCCCAACAGGACAGAACCTTACTATTACATTTTCCCTTCCTTCAACTGGCTTTCTAGGCAGTTTTAAATTTCTAGGCAATTCTAAATTTTCATGTTGTCATTACATAGAGAGTGTTGGCAGTTCTAAAGATAAAAATGCCTTTCGTGTATACTAGAAGTGAGGACAGATGAGTTTATGGGATGTCATCACCACATTAGGTACTGAATCTGTTCCTCCCTCTAGTTGGCCTTGAATTAAGTCATCTGGTCTTGTGCATAAGACCTGTCTGCCATTTACTAGATGTATTATTTGAGACTACTGTTTCTGGCTCTTGAGTCTCTTATCTACAACTTATAGGACAAAATAAATTTGAGGATGCTATAATTTTCATCAGATTTAAAACATGTTCTGATATTTTAGCTTCAACTTATTAATTTTTGTGGGGTACAAATACTCAGTACAGCATGCACCTATCTCAAGTTGTACCTTTTACCTTTTACTTTAGCTTTATGGCTGTTTTTTCCCAAGAAAATATAAAAATACTTATTTTTAGTGTTTTCACTGGCATAATTCTATAGACAGTTCTTTTCAATCCCAAACCAACTCTCACATATTTCAAAAACTTTTTGGGGTTTATTCTGGTCTTTCTTAGGTTCCGTGATACTTCACTGTCCTGGGTTGCTTCAGCTTGATGTTCACTCCTTTGTCTTTGAATATCTTTCTGTTTAGTCCTGGAACTGTGTCTTCTCACTGTATGTTTATCCCCCAGGCATTCTCATATCTGTACCTTCATTACCACTTACATGTAGAAGACTCCCAAACACACAATTATGTTAGCCACATTTTCATTGCTATGATGAATACCTAAGAAAAACAGTTTAAGGCTTGGAGGTCAATGATAGCCTTCTTGCCTCAAATGTATGAGGTGCCAGGGTTCATCTTTAGTTCACAGGTGTGCGGAGAGAGATGGGGGAAAGGAGGTGGAAATTTTACAATCTTTTAACTCCTCTTTTGAGACTTGTGAAGACAGGTATGACATGTATGTAACATTTAGAGCTGATAACAGTTTCTTATTTGCATATTGACAAGTTGTGTGCCTCTGTTAATTGCTCTCTACTAATAAGCTTTTCTAATGAGAGCTGAGAGATGCACTAATCCATAGGGATAACAATAAGTCATCAGGAGTCATTTTAATGTTATGTCCATTTGGCAGAATAACATTTAGTAGCTTCTCTGCTAGAGCCTGTCTAGCTGTAGGTTCTTAGCCACACCAATACCCAAGAGCATCTGGGGCAACACAAATAGAACTTTATCAGTTTAGAAGAGAGCAAGAGTGAGAATGAGAGATTAAGAAAGAAATTGGCAGGCTGGAGAGATGGCTCAATGGTTAAGAGCACTGACTGTTCTTCTGGAGGACCTGAGTTTAATTCCCAGCATCCATGTGGCAGCTAACAACTGTTGGTAATTCCAAGGTTTGACACCCTTACACAGTTATACATGCAGGCAAAAACACCAACTCACATAAAATAAAAATAAATAAAAAAGACAAAAAGAAAGAAATTGGCTAAATAGAAGAGTTGGAGATACTATAGGAACACCTGACTCACTCTTGAGGGATGGGGGAAAGAACTGGATTTGGCCAGAAGTGGAGACTGATCTAAGCATTATTGGGTCAGTGGGACCATAGGACTGTCTGCTCCCTGCCCAGGGAGGAGATGGGCAGTTGCAGAGAAGAAAAATGACCAGATGTGTTGGGAGGGGGAAGAGACCTTGAATAAGGATAT